>BSBN01001695.1:600000-945234 GCA_027924645.1 Cunninghamia lanceolata | reverse complement strand
GTGAGGTATTTTCATGGCTACCAAGCCATTGAAGAAGAAACCCAACCTACAAACAAAGAGGAAACAAAAAAAAATGGAGAAGCGAAATGAGAAGAGAAGATAGGAATGAGATAGGGTTAGGGCAAAATGGAAAAGAAAACAATAAAATAATAGTAGAGGGCTTTTTGAGGGGATCTTTTATTATTTAATTACTTTTTTTTTCATTTTGACTTGTTTTGTTATTTGAATGTGAGTTTGAATTTCCCCTTTTTTATTCTCATGGGATTTGGTTTAATGAGATCACTTTTTGGACTTAGATTTAAGTGAGGAGATTTCTAATTTCATTTATTTATTTATTTATTTTTCTGTTGTTTAGGGGAGAGTTAAAATTTACTTTACCTATAATGCAATAGGTTGGGCTAGTTTATTAGTGGGGTTATAGTATTATGTTTTGCCTAAGGATAATTAATTATTTAATTGCTCCATTTAATTTATTGGGCTTTTGATGGAGGGCAAGCTTTATAGCATTGATTATTGATTTTAATTTTTACCTTGACTTAATGGAATAAATATAATGGTGGAAATTATATTTATTCGTAGACCTTTATTAATTTGGGATTTAATATTTAATAAATTTATTTAATTTGATTTTTGATTAATTGGGTGGTTAATCTTTATAATGTTATTTAGGTGAATTTTATTTTAATCTTTGTATTTAATTTTCTCTTAAATATTTTCGAGGGAGACTCTTTTTAAAATAATTATTTCAAACGTTAAAAATGCATTATGCTGTCGAAATTCTCCGAGACTTAGGGCAGTTAATTTAAATGAGATCCCTTGACATTAGTTAACATTTATTTTGCCTTGCAGTTACTAGTTTTAATGATGGAATTTTTTTAATCTATTTTGTGCTCTAGACTTAGGGTTGGATTTTGACTCCCATCGAGATCATGTCACTCACTTAGGAAACTTAGAGTTTGGGTCCATTCAATCCTAACCCTAGTAGCGACACTCCTTGTGTTGCATAACCCCCTAGTCGGCTATCATCACGCAGGGGATTGCGTATATAAATGCTCTTCCCTGAGATTAATTGACATGTTTATGCCTTATGTGTATTGCCACTGAGCACGCTGACACGTGCGAGGGGGTTTCTAGGGACATGTGGAAATTTTTTTGATAATTCATGTCATGACCACATGACAAATGTGGACATGACACGTGTGATGTATGTCATGACCACATGGGAAATGTGGGCATGATAGATTCATAGAATGTTAAATCATCTTGGAAGTAAGTTTCCTCTAATTCATCTAATTTGTTCATCTTGACAGCAAAAAGTTGACATCCATTTCTCTGTACCCTTTTGATTTGTAGAGCCAAGATTTGTCTTAGTTTGACTCCCCTAGCTTTCCCTTGCAGAAAAATCTTGTTTCCTATAACATCTAGACACTCTACTATTTTGGCATAACAATCCACTTTGGCTCGATGTCTCCATAACTAGTTTATTCCTAGGATAACATCATACAAGCCTAGTGGGGATACATAAAAGTTTACTTATGTAGAGAAACTCAGAAGTTCGATTCTAGCCTCAAACTGACATTGCTCTACCTGAGCCTTGGTGTGATTTGCATATTTTATAGACCAAGTATTTTCCATAAAACCTGCCTTTATAGGTGTTTTATTTACTACCTTAGGAGAAACAAAACTTTTAGGAGTACTAGTATCAATCAAAATTGAAATTGGAAGTCCAAATAAAGTACCTGTTATTTCTATGGGAGTTACTTGGTACTCAGCTTGCCTGTTGTCCAAAGATGCATGAATGCATTGTTGAAATGCTGCTTGTTGTGAAGGTAGAGCATTTCCTCTTAGTTGATCTCCTTGTGTCTTATTAGGATACTAATTGGTGTAATGATCTCTGCCACATATGAAGCACCCTCCAACTGGCCCTCATCTCTCCTGAGGCTTCCCAGAATTGTCTTTGTTCTTCTTGGAGTAATTGTTGCCTCTTTTCTCCCCTTTGGAATCAGTTTTCTTATGCTTGTTCCCTTTATCATGTCTCTCTGAATGATCTTATTTCTTCCCCTTCTTCTTAGAGGGTTGTGAGGATTGAGACCAATTATACCTTTTTTGGTTCCTTTCCCTATAAGCCGACATGGCTTTCAATTTTTGTTAATATTTGATGGCCTTTTCATACACCTGGTCCATCATAGTAGGACCATGAACATTAACCTCACCCCCAATCTGAGCATTTAATCCCATAATAAACTATTGAATATGAAATTTCTCATCCTATTGGTACCATGACACATAATTTAACAGTTGGGTGAATTTTTCCAAATATTCATTTACAGACATGTCAGCTTGCTTCAAGTTTTGAAAATTAATAAGTTTCTAATCATAGAAAAATTTTGGTAACCATCTTTGCCTAAACAGTTCGACGAATCTGTCCCAAGTAAGGCTCATAGACCTCAAGCCCAGTTCCATCTTTTTGTTCATCCACCATGTGGCCACTTCAACAACTAACTAGAAAGCTCCACAAACTGCTTTTGTCACCTCATTACCATTCCTGATTTCAAAATATTTTTCCATTTCCATTAGCCATGCCTTCGCGACATCTCCGCTTATGGATCCATCAAATTTAGGAGGCATGACCTTTTTCATGTCCTGAGATAATTCCATAACCATTTGGCTCCTCTTGTCCTCCTCTTGTCTAGCCTTGGAGTGATTCTCTCCATGCTCACTATGGTGGGTGTCATTATGACGTACCTCGTCATCACCCCCATCATGTGTATTCTGATTGGGATCTTGTTGACCCCTTACCTCATGTTTTAGAGTTCCTATTCTCGCTCTTGTCTCTTCAAGCAAGGCAAGTATTCAGTCAAGTTTAGCCCCTAAGTGCTCAGAAGGTTGCCCTTCCTTAGGGGTATCTCCCATTCTGGTTCTTATCTGAACCTTTGATGCAATCTACTTATTCTTGAAGCTTGCAGAGGAGTCACAAATTAGTTTCCATGTTATTTAGGTCATTCCTAATACAAATCTATTCACATTCATGTAATCTTTAACAAGAAAGGAAAGATTGTTAAAATTTTGCAACTGCATTATTGGATTACATATAAACCATCAAAATTAAAAAAAAATTAATTACACCTTGCTACTACAAGTCCTTTACAAACTGGGATACATTCCCATGTTCATTTGTCAACCTTGAGCTTTTTCATTTCAGTTTTAGTAGGTGAGGGTACATGCAAGTACTCCTTCACAACCTCCTTAGATACAACATAATCCTTAGGATCATTTTCACAACTAGTGCTTTCGGTGCAGAGGGTTCTTCTGATGCTTCAATAGAGTTAGGGACAGCCATCCTTTCTGCTTTCCTAAACTCCTGCTTGATGTGTTCCATGGTATTAGCAAAGGTTTCCTCATCAATTAACCGTGCTCCTGCTAGGTAGCCAGTCTGTTCAAGTTTCTTCATCCTCGAGGCTTATGCCTTCAAGATTGTTTGTTGACGTAGGTAACATCCATGTTATGTTACCTTCTTTCAAGGTGTTGTTCTAATTTTTACCATTCTAGCATAGAACATCCAAACATTAGCATACTTAATATTGGATAAACATAATCATCAAGTAGTGAGCTCATAGGTCCATGTATTGAACCCGGTTGCTTTGATACCATATGTAACATCCTCAATCCATAATCCACTAATTTAACATTACATTTAACTTAATCATGATATAAATTAACCACCTGATTAAGCAATTTAAGTTAAACAATAATGCTTCCATAATAATTCATCAAAAGCATAGAATTCAATCAGAATATATTGAAGCTTATAATTTCAATATTCAAATACACATTCTTAGTGAATAATTTTCACTATACATGTACAAAATATGCTCTAGGCATTAAACATATTGAGGTATACATTACAATTGACCATCAAGTCATAAATCAAATATCATTGCATCTAGAACATATGACATCGATCTCCATAAGTCTCAGCTTGTCTCATGCTTGGGAAGGAGAGCATCATCCAGGTGCTTTTCCACCAACCACTGACTGGTGGTCCCCCACAGACCTTCCTACCTGGAAGTGGCTTGACCCTTCACAGAAGGGATATATTAGGAATTGATAGGTTGCCATCTGAGTATTTGGTGTTGTGTCCTTCATAATGTCTCATGCTCACACAACTATAGATTCCCTCTAACTATGTATGACGCTTCTAGAGACCATTATGCCATCTGGACCACTGTGGACCGACAATGCATGCAGAGACAGATGCATTACTTTGGCCAAAGTTTTACATACATATACGTTACATCATGAATGTTGTCACATGTCCACCACCTAACTTGACTTATAAGCTATCATGTCCTACAGTATGTTTAGATTGACCTTTCACTCTAGGTTTGAATAAGTGGAATCCATTCGATACATAGTCCATTTTAGGATGATCGAGTCCCCTATTGGGTTTGTTTTCAACCAACTAGTTTACCTATTTTAATGAGGAACTAGTGACTCCTCACCACCAGATTCTATTTTTAATCATTACACAATTTGAACCACATTCACCATTCCATGTCCATCGTGGTTCACAACATCTAAATAATAATTTATCCTATAAGATAGAATCATATACATACTATCATGGGCATTCCTTGCCTTTTTTAAATATCTTGATTTACTTTGAGTGATAACTTACATTACCCTTACAATGTTAGGTAAAGACACTAATCTTACTAAATAAAAGAAAAGGGTAGTTATCATAGCAAACAACCACATACAATCATTATGGTTTCAATTATATCACCTTCTCAACTGAAGGAACCAAGAATAGCCATGAATATTTTAAACACCAATATTAATCCCCATTCAACCTTTATATACAAGAAGCCATCATTTAGTTGAGTTCTATAAGCATTATTTTTCATAAGGCTATTTCAGCCATCTACAAAGACATCATTAATTCGATGTATACATGCAGAAAGTAAAACAAGGTCTTAGCCATGATGGCCTCGAGCCCCATAATAGTGTAAGTCTCAAGTGTTTAATACAACCTTCGTGGCCACAATTATAATATTATTGGGTGCATATCACTATATGGCACGACTTTAATAGCCGTAGACTATAAGCACAGTTATGAATGCATGATAATACCATGCTTGGCCATCCCGGCCTCGAGTGGTATCATAATACAAGAGAGTCATGAAATGACACTTGGCCTCCATGGCCGCAAGAAAAAAGAACTACAAAGATTAAAGTTTAATGCCATTCAGCCTCTTGGGCCGCAGGCATAAAGAATAATAAATATTATGGTTTTAAAGTCTCTTAGCCTCCATGGCTTCGAGCAGTGGTAAAGACTCCCATAAAAATTATAAAACAATGGCATTCGGCCTGTAAGGCCACTATCTGCAATAAAGATTACATTGCATGAGCACTCAGCCTTCATGGTCTTGAGCAATGTCTCAGGATGATATGATAATAAAGTTTTGGCTCGACCATAGGCCTTGAAGTGCAATATAATAAAGATTGGGATTGGCCATAGGCCTAGAGAGATACATTCAAAAGAATGTAAAGCTAGTGTGGCTTGGCCTTGGCCACGATCACACAGTCAAAAGAAAATAAAGATAGTATGGCTCGACCTCTGGTCACGAGCACACAACACAATTGAAAGAGAGTATAGAAAATATGGCTTGGCCCTTGGCCTTGAGCCTCACAATGAAAATGAATTCAAAGATTAGTTGGGTCGTCAGGCCTTAGCTACTCAAACATATAATGATGATGAAAATTCCATAGCGATACATAATATAGAAATACACTCATTACCCAAATGGAGTTCTTGCTACCAAAGAATACATAGTTTGACCTGCTCTCCTTTCCTAAATATTCTTCCATAAATTGTAGAGTAGAGCTCTCTTTCCTTTTTGCCGAATCCCCAAGAAACAAGATTTTCCTTAAACTCTTCCCCCCAAAAAAAAACATAGTCTCCCTCGAAGACTCCAAGGTTATGGCCTTATCCAATATGCATGCCTAAAAACATGGAGAACTACCACCCTCAACCAAGGTGGTGAGAGTGGCTTCTCCATTCGACCAACCACCTCAAGAAGGTCTGTGGGAGCAAGACACATGTCAAGCTATGGTGAGCTCAAAGCTCCCATAAAATAATACCATCAACAACAAAATAATAGTAAGCATAGTAACATGGCTTGATATGAAATATCAACTTTATAATATTATTATGCACAACCATAGGATGTTGTGAATACTTATATTATCCAAAATTGTTGTTATTCGACGACACCTCCTTCATGGAGATAGATTTATCGAGAAATTTAGGGATCGAGGACCGCTCTCCCTTCTTTGCTAAGGACAAAGAACAAGACTAACTATTGACTCGATTTGACATTCCAAAAATGTCATTAGTCAAGTCAAAGCAACATTGTCGAAATGACTGAATTGATAAGTCACCTAAAGGGAAAAATAACTTATCAAGTCAAGAGAAACTTACACAAAATTGCAAGGCTCGAAAGTACATAAAGTCTAACACTAAGATGGCTAGCAACCTTCCTATTTTCCAACATCTATTCCTTCCTCCTAGATGATACTCTCATTCCATCTCCAGAAGATGATCACTTTCCTGATCCAACTCACAACCACAAAAATCATGATCAGTGCATCATAATATGATCAATAAATCATAATAATTAAATAATCATTTAAATCTAGAATCTCTTAACTAACTAACATTCATAAGAAGAAGTGACTAATTTGACATTTCCACAACATCATAATCCAACTACTAATTAATCCTCCTAATTACCATGTAAACATAAGATTAAGCTAATCACAGGTTAGGGATGTAACATAATTGAATGGACCTATCTAGTAAATAATCAATCATAATTCCAAATCACAAAACCTAGGAGTAAATCCAACCCCCACATATTTTGAAAAGGTCACTGCGGTACCATAGAAATGGTTAAGAGTGGATACAAGAAGTTGTGTAGTACCACACACGTCATTAAGGTCTCATGTAGGAAATTGACAAGTAGAAAATATGTTAGCCCAATACTATATAACCAAAAGATCCAACAACAAAAGGAATAATGTGGTATTTACAAAAGGCTAGAATGGTATGAGACATGTGTTAGGGACATGTCCTTATACCATACAAAACTATATATTAAAGGAGGCATACAACATATGTAATGAGTAGGAATTGTTGGAGTAGAATCACTGGTATACTAATTTTAACAGGAGCTTGAGACCTTGAAATAATCTTTCAAAACTTTGAAACAAAGGCAACTTCTATTGAATGGAGATGAGGCATCATATTAACTATGAACATCATGACAGCTTTGGTTAAGTTAAGATAAGTATCATGACAAATAAAACTGAAAGATCAATGTCAAGAATACATCAACACAATATTATGAAACAATCTAAGATAAGTATTGACTCATGAACATCAGACTTAAGAGTAAGGGTGTTCACATATTAGACACAGAAGCATATAGATATTAACTTGTAAAGTTTGATTGACCATAATGAGGATGAGAAGAGAACATCATTTCAGATAATGATATATGATGAATATGTGTTCATGCAGAACAAATTAACTTAGGATAACTTTAAAACTAAATGACACATGATAAGCAAATGAACATGGGGATCAAACACATCAGTGATAATAAAAACCCATAACACAAATATTGTCCTGAATAGAAAACCCTCATGGGGAATAAAAACCACTTGAAATGGCTCACTGGCTTAATCAAAATGTGCTTCATTAGAAAATACATATGCCTCACTGGTTGTTTGTGCCTCACTAGCTATTTGTGCCTCACTGGTTGTTTGTCCCTCACTGGTTGTTTGTGCCTCACTAGCTGTTTGTGCCTCACTGGCATATTTCAATCAAATACAATGTTCCTCTACATTCCAATCCTTAACTGTCTCATTATTTGAGACTCAAGCATCAATACAATAGCTCATTTACACTCTGGTATAACCTTACAGTAGAATCATTACAATAGCTCATTAACACTCTGGTATAACCTTAATGATTATGCAATAAACATAGATAATCAACCTCTTATTAGATGTTTTTAAAAAACCCTTTTTTATACAATATTACAAAGTCTTCTTTCTCTCATTAAATAGTTTGTGAATGTAACTGATCTTCTTCAACTATCAGAGATAGTTTTTAACTGTACTAGAATCTAACAAAGGAATGTGGTCAAGTAAACCCATATAGAACTTGTTACAAAGTCTTTAAATCTTTTACAATAATGAATCTTTAACCATTGCTTGAAACTCTTTAACCACAATTTGAATCTTTAGTCACATTGATAACAAATAATCTTTGAAAACTGTTTATTATAACCGCTACACCAAACTTTTTTTTTGACAGTAGTCAACAATATCTAGTTTATATAATTTTCCAAACTGTTTAAATGCCTTTTTCAAACTGAAGAAATAATCAAAACTACCTTCAAGCATTCGAGCAGGAAACCCTAGTGATAAATCATAAGAGTAAATTCTTCAAACCCTAACCATGGGTTTAACACAAGTCATCTCAAACTCTTCTGTCTACAACTGAGTATAAAGAAGTTACATAACAGACCATCCATGTCTATTAACTATTTTTCAATGAACAAAATTGCTTTAATAACAAATACTTTTCAGTGCATATTCCAGATAGGGTTCAAGACTAGTATAAACCCTCATAAGTAAAGCAAGAAAAATATTTCTTTTTCAGCCTTTTTAAAAATAGAGAATAACAATTTTATTCGACCAATCCCGTATGAGAACACAAAGAAAGATGTCACCTATTTTGATATGCCATAACTATCAAGAAGACTATGCATAATTGTCACCTTTGACTCTCGAGCATCCCCATCATCATAACTAGTTTCACCTTTGACCGAGCATTGTCATTTCACAAAGGATCTCCATCATGATAACCAAAAACTTCAGCATTTTGCATAACGATTAAACCCTAAGTCGAGAGATACATGATATACATCAATGTTGCATAATGCAAAATGAAACCTCATCAAGCCTTTTTTCCATATTATTCCTTTTACTGCTTGTCACAGTAAACCCTAAAAGGCCCAGTGACTTAGAAGTTAAACCATCAACTTTTACCTTCTTTGAAGACCATAAACCTGCCCAACAGGTTAAATGACTTTAAGTGCCCAATGAATGCTTTATGCAAACCAAAGTTTTTCAAATGATTTTCAAATAGATTCCTTTTTAACAAATAATAATATACACTATGATGCCCCTCAAGTGAATTAAATCAGTTTAAAACTGATATGGTAGGCTTTAGGCTATTATAAGCTTGCATTGTGCATAAATGAAATATCATAGGACTAAAAGACCTTGAGACCAAATTGTCTCATGATGCAAATGAAATCATAACACCAATTGATACATGAGAGATCACTTGTAATACCAAACAAGGATACCAAAAATGAAACCATCACTGTAATGTCAAAAGATGAAACCAATGATATTATAATCAACAAGCACTTGTAGAGCATAACACTCACTATAACAAATCTATATGAAGTGCATGCCTCAGCCAAACAAGGGGACCATATATACAAACAAGGATGCCATATACCATATGCATCATAGTATCATACCATTACCATTACCATATAGAACCAATAACCTCTATCTTGTAGAGCATAGTAAGTACCACAACCAACATGTTTGATGTCTCTTCAAGACAGAACCCCATCAATACCAATTGAACAACATTATGAGCATTATCAAGAACAAGAGCACTTACATCAAATGCTAAACATCATGAATACCAATACCAATTCCATCTACCATATGATCCAACTGTCATGTGCCATGCCACAAACCTGAGAGTTTGTGTATTTGTTATCAAGGACAACAACTGAGATGGCAACAAACTCCCCCTTTGTCCTTGGTGAAAAAACACAACTCTCTCTTCCCCTTTTTGCATCAAAGACAAAGGGAGGAAGAATTGTGCAATTGCCTCAAAGATGGATCAGAAACCATAAGCCAGTATGTTGCAGAAAATATAAGTAAAACAGAAAAATGTAAATCATACCATGACTATTCAACAAAGCATGAAACATCCAGAATGGCTTGAAATATAACTACACTGTCAGTACTATATAAATGAGCATGCATCAAAACAAGGACAACAATTGAAGATGCCAAACATGAGAGATATGAGGGTTGTCATCTGAATAGAGTAGAACACCACTGTCACAGCATATATCAATGATCAAGTATCATTAAAGTAGAAAGTAAACTTCTGAACATACCACTATACCAATGTAATGCCAACTTCTAATATATAACGATGCTATAGTAACACAAGGAAACATGAATGTTGATAATCACTTATCACATTAATGTACCAACTGACATAACAAGAATGAATAATCTGCAAAGAAGCTCCCCTAAGAATAATAGCACATTAAGTTTGCATTAATGCCAACACATCTTCACAATAGTCACTTTACTTTAAGAAGCTTTAGAATAGTGTATTGTAGGTAAAGCAAGATCTTTATCATTCATTGTCTATTGCAATCACCATACTACTGTCCAAAGAACTCTTTCACTATTGTACCATGAAATCTCAAGCACTAAAAAATAATGTTAGAGGAAAAATCATTGTGAACATGAAACACTACACAATCAAATGGTACTATGAAAGACTTCATATCTTGATGAAAGACCTGTGAATCACAACTTCTCAAAATGCTAAGCATAATATCACATTATAAGTAAAACATGGTTCATCATTCATTGTCCATTGTGACAAAAAATCAATGCAAAAATTGTATTATGTCTTCAAACAATATTGTGATTAATCAAGGCAAGAGAACATGAAATCTGATCAGACTATATGGATTAGAAAGAAGGCATCAGAAAACACTGTTCAACTATATCAAATGCATGTCAATTGTCCACAGAATCAGAATCTACTATATAACAAGAATCAAACCAGAATCCACTAAAAACCACATCACTATTGAAGGATATCCCACTACTGTTGACACTGTTGAAGGCACACCAAGATCATTGCATCACAACATTACCAAGATCACTGTTACACCAAAAAGTTAGACAATAAGATCTGTTGTCCATTCAGTTAGATAGTCTGCTAGCAATAACATGCCATCCAAGTCAACCAAATGCTTCCCAACCAAATGCTTCCATGTCATACCAAGTCAAACATGATCATAAAAGCATAAGACTACTCTGAGATGAGAAAGAAAAATAATACAAACCTTCCTTCAAGGAATCAACTTCATATCAAGGACTACACCGAGATCAAGCAAATGCAAAACATTGTATATTTACTACTTCAACTTAATACTATCTTCACTACTCAAGATATCAGTAGAACACCAAATATAGTCACTACCATTCCAACTGTATATTGCTCAAAGGTCTCAAGAAGAACATATTGAATCATTGCCAAAGGAAAAATCATACAACTTGACCAAGTGTTTTATAAGTCGCTGCCATCAAACAAACACATTAGTCTCAAGACAACCTATATGGATGATTGTATAAGGGGTTTGAGAGATACATTACAGATCAACTCCCCCTTAATTCATTGTATTTTTTATGCACTCATGGATATCTCTTGTGTAGTATGCACAAGATTAGGACTTCCTTCTTCTTGTCTTTGTTTTCTTCTCCAAACTAGTATAGAATATTTGTTTTCCTTGCCCAAGGCATTCAATTGCTTTTGCTTAAGCATATAGCCTCTAGTTGGGTTTATCCTTCCTTTACACCATTGTGCTTTATGCCCAAAACTATTGCATCTAAAACACAAAATATTGTAGTTTTGAACAAGAGGAGAATATTTTCTTCTAGGTAATTTGAGAGAGTCATACCTTGCATGCATCCAACAATTTCTTACAAAATGGCCAATGTTATTGTAGTTCTAACAAACATTATTGTAGTTCTGATTTGACCAGCCATAAAAACTTTTCTCTTTATTCCACCCAAAACCATTTCTTTTACAATCTCTGGCCCTATGACCATAAACATGACATGCAGAGAAATAACAGTGGAATTGTGAATAATTATACTTGATAGGTGGAAATCTTGAAGATTTGTTATCAGCAATGTTAACCTTAGCTTTCTTCTTGGATTCAATCTCAGGTGCATCAAAATGAAATGTCAGGTCTATCTTCTTCCTAAGAGCATCTCATGTCTTGGAATATTCTCCTTTCTCATAGCCTAAGCCAGTAGTGTCCCTATAATACCTTTGCTTGCTCAACATGTCATTCAGGCAGTTAGTACTCTTTTCAAATTGAATATTCTTTTGCAATTTTGAAGATGCTTCTTCCAAATTCTTTCTCAAAGAGACTATTTCTTTCTCTAATTTCAGACATGCTATTCTTTTTACTTCAAGATCAGACTTAGTCATATCTATTATTCTTTTGGCTTCCACAACTTCAATTTTTAGACTGATAATCTATTTGTCAGACTCATCAACTTGACTTCTTAAATCTACAATCAACTTTCTTGCCTCTTCAAATTCAACTGAAACTTTTGCAAGATCAGAGAGTACCTTAGTCTTAGAATCCTTCTCTTGCTGAAGTTGAACATTTAATTCCTAGTTCTCTTTTTCAAGATACTTGTTCATTTCTAGAGAACATAAAAGTTCTCCTTCAATATCAACTTCATAGTCATTTTCATCAAACTCTTGTCCATTTTGATCTACAAAGAAATCTCCTTCTGCATCATCAATCTCAAAAATAAAGTCATTGTCTTTATCATACTTTGTGTCAACCTTCAAAGGTAACTCAAGCAACGACTCATCACTAGGATTGACTGGAGTTTGCTGTATAGTTATTTGTTTGACATCTTTTCTTCCTTTATTTCTTCTACACTTTCCCATGCTCCTCCACTATCAGGGCCTACCCAAGCCAGTTAGACTTCTATAGGGAATGTGCACTCTAATACCACTTGTTGGAGTACAATACCATTGACAGGGGGGTGAATCAGTGGTATACTAATTTTAACAAGACCTTGAGACCTTGAAATAATCTTTCAAAACTTTGAAACAAAGGCAACTTCTATTGAATGGAGATGAGGCATCATATTAACTATGAACATCATGACAACTTTGGTTAAGTTAAGATAGGTATCATGACAACTAAAACTGACAGATCAATGTCAAGAATACATCAACACAATATTATGAAACAATCTAAGATAAGTATTGACTCATGGACATCAGACTTAAGAGTAAGTTTGTTCACATATTAGACACGCAAGCATATAGATATTAACTTGTAAAGTTTGATTGACCATAATGAGGATGAGTAGAGAACATCATTTCAGACAATGATATATGATGAATATGTGTTCATGTAGACGAGATCAACTTAGGATAACTTTAAAACTGAATGACACATGACAAGCAAATGAACATGAGGATCAAACACATCAGTGGTAGTAAAAAACCATAACACAAATATTGTCCTAAGTGGAAAACCCTCATGGGGAATAGAAACCACTCGAAATGCCTCATCGACTTAATCAAAATGTGATTCACTAGCAAATACAGATGCCTCATTAGCTGTTTGTGCCTCACTGGCTATTTGTGCCTCATTGGCTATTTGTGTATCACTGGTTGTTTGTGCTTCACTGGTTGTTTGTGCCTCACTAGCATATTTCAATCAAATACAATGAATAATATGAGTCAATACAGAGGGTTACTCTGTTCCTCTACATTCCAATCCTTAACTGTCTCATTATTTGAGACTCAAGTATCAATACAATAGCTCATTTACACTCTGGTATAACTTTACAATAGCATCATTACAACAACTCATTAACACTCTGGTATAACCTTAATGATTGTGCAATAAACATAGATCATCAACCTCTTATTAGATGTTTTTAAAAAACCCTTTTTTATACAATATTACAAAGTCTTCTTTCTCTCATTAAATAGTTTATGAATGTAACTGATCTTCTTCAACTGTCTGAGACAATTTTTAACTGTAGTAGAATCTAACAAAGGATTGTGGTCAAGTAGACCCATATAGAACTTGTTACAAAGTCTTTAAATCTTTTACAATAATGAATCTTTAACCACTGTTTGAAACTCGTTAACCATAGTTTGAATCTTTAGTCATATTGATAACAAATAATCTTCAAATTGTCTATTATAACTGCTACGCCAAACTTTCTTTTCGACAGCAGTCAACAATATCTAGTTTATATAATTTTCCAAACTATTTAAATGTCTTTTTCAAACTGAAGAAATAATCAAAACTACCTTCAAGCATTCGAGCAGGAAACCCTAGTGATCAATCATAAGAGTAAATTCTTCAAACCCTAACCATGGGTTTAACACAAGTCATCTCAAACTCTTCTGTCCACAACCAAGTATAAAGAAGTTACATAACAGACCATCCATGTCTATTAACTATTTTTCAATGAACAAAATTGCTTTAACAACAAGTACTTTTTAGTGTATATTCTAGATAGGGTTCAAGACTAGTATAAACCCTCATAAGCAAAGCAACAAAAATACTTCTTTTTCAGCCTTTTCAAAAATGGAGAATAACAATTTTATTTGACCAATCCCATATGAGAAGATAAAGAAAGATGTCACCTATTTTGATATGCCATAACTGTCGAGAAGACTGTGCATAACTATCACCTTTGACTCCTGAGCATCCCCATCATCATAACCAATTTCACCTTTGACCGGACATTGTCATTTCACATAGGATCTCCATCATGATAACTAGAAACTTTAGTATTTTGTATAACGATTAAACCCTAAGTCAAGAGATACATGATATACGTCAAAGTTGCATAATGCAAAATGAAACCTCATCAAGCCTTTTTTCCATATTATTCCTTTTACTACTTGTCCCGGTAAGCCCTAAAAGGCCTGGTGACTTAGAAGTTAAACCATCAACTTTTACCTTCTTTGAAGACCATAAACATGCCCAACAGGTTAAATGACTTTAAGTGTCCGATGAATGTTTTATGCAAACCAAAGTTTTTCAAATGATTTTCAACTAAATGCCTTTTTAACAAATAATAATATAGACTATGATGCCCCTCAAGTGAGTTAAATCACTTTAGAAATGATATGGTAGGCTTTAGGCTATTATAACCTTGCATTGTGCATAAATGAAAATCATAGCACTAAAAGAACTTGAGACCAAATTGTCTCATGATGTAGATGAAATCATAACACCAATTGATACATGAGAGCTCACTTGTAACACCAAACGAGGATACCAAAAATGAAACCATCACTGTAATGTCAAAAGATGAAACCAATGATATTATAATCAACAAGCACTTGTAGAGCATAACACTCACTATAACCAATATATCTGAAGTGCATGCCTTAGCCAAACAAGGAGACCATATATACAAACAAGGATGCCATATACCATATGCTTCATAGTATCATACCATTACCATTACCATATAGAACCAATAACCTCTGTCCTGTAGAGCATAGTAAGTACCACAACCAACATGTATAACCAACATGTCTGATGTCTCTTCAAGACAGAACCCCATCAATACCGAGTGAACAACATTATGAGAATTATCAAGAACAAGAGCACTTGCATCAAATGCTAAACATCATGAATACCAATACCAATGCCAACTGCCATATGATCCAACTATCATGTGCCATGCCACAAACAAGGACAACAACTGAGAGGGCAACAGGAATATGAGAGCACAATATTTCAAGGGTGGAATTCACAGAGTATGAGGCTACAAGTAGAACACAAATGTATTCTAATAAAACCTCAACATATTTTTTCACCATTTAATTTTAAAGTCCTATTTTCATCCGTGACTATGAAACTCTTTGTTGCATACTTATAATCTTTGTTCTATTTTAATTTGTCATCAATTTTATACTCATGATTCTAAAATTTTGTGTTTGTTTTGAATTGCTCTAAGTATTTTTAATGGTAAATATGTTCAAGTGTCTATTGAATTGTTTGGAATTTAAGTTCCTTAATTTTGTATTTTATACTTTTCCACTAAAGTTTTACCTTTTTCTAAATTCTAAAAATTACTTGCATTTCTTATAACTTGAATTAAAATTGACCTTCAGTGCAAGGGTATTTTCAAAGCGTAAGGTGAAAATAACCATAGTTTGAGTTAATTTAATCACTTTATTTCAATTTTTTTACATCACAAATAAGGCCTTCCAAACTTTGAATTATTAGTGAAGCATGAGAGGATTCCATTTTGTGAAGTTCCATCATTGTATTATTGGAAATTGTAAAATATTAAAATGCCATTCTATCTACAAATTATAAAATATTTGGCCATTCTATCTCCCAACCACATTGTAGATGTTTGAGTAGAGGACATATGCCAAATAGTATTGTGGATCCACCTCAAGAGCACACTTTATAGCTGTAATTCAAACTACAAATCTTAAATGGGATTGAAACCTCATTTAGAGTGGACCTTTAGATGCACATAAATTTTGATATGGTTATAGTACCATAATTTGTTGATACAATTATCCAATTCACCAAATATTAGAGCATGTGTTATATGGATGTTTAACTATTAGCTCTTAGATATTTATATAAAACACATGCTAAAAATAAGTACTCTATTAGATCCCTCTCACCAAAGTTCTTGATGCTAATTTTCGTCTAGCACATGATGATCTATGTTAAAACAAAAAATTAAGCATTGTCAAAATTGAGTCTTATTTATTAAAATTAAATAGAAGTGCTAAAATTAACCATTATGCAACCATCAAGCTAGAAAATAACAAAAAAGTTTAAGATTGACAAATTCCAATCACATTTACATAAAAGGACAAATTACTTCCACCTAAGGAAGCAACTAGTTTTGCTATGTGTATCTTGTTATATTTGGATTCACATTTAATAACTGTGGTATAATTTAATTGAACTTTTGAAAAGATAAATGGTCACGTTATATTTTTTATGTGTAATAAAGTTTACTTCTAAATTTGAATCAAAACATGAAAAAAAATTGAAATAGACAATTAAATTTAGTTTTCAATATTTATTTTACTTCATAGTAGAGATGGAGGTACTATAATATCATATTTAAATTGGTACTTTCTACCAATAAGAACAAAACAAAAATAATAAAAAAGTACATATACATCCACTACACAACCTTCATAGAGAATGGGATTGGAGGGAATCTTTTAGGGAAAAGGGAAGGGAAAGGGGAAGGGGAAGGGGAAGGCGTATAAAAATACTTTATTAAAAGATCTTTTCTCGAACACTTTGATCAAGAATGACAATAATGTCATCCATGACTTTAAAACATCTTGTTCTACATTTTTTGTTGAAGCATAATACTCCAATAACAATTGAAAACCCAATTCCAATGCTCAATCCAATTCCCACTCCCCACCATACATTTTCCTCCCACTCTTCTCCACATACATCTTCACCATAAGTGTTGTTTAAAGAAGGAGAAGAGGAACAATTTATGTTTATTTGAATTCCACAAAGATCTCCATTGCTTGAAAATGATCTTTCATCAAATGTTAACAACTGTCCTCCTTGTGGTATCCTACCTGAAAAATTATTAGAAGATATGTTCAAGTAACTCAAAAATGTGAGAGATTGTAGTTCTGCAGGAATATTTCCAATAAGATTATTCCTTGAAAGATCAAGTGACTCCAACTGCACAAGATTTCCAAAAGAAGAAGGAATTTTTCCACTGAGATGATCCCTTGACAAATTGAGAATCCTTAGACCAATGAGGAATCCAATTTCTGGAGGAATATTGCCTGAGAAGTTGTTATTTGAGAGATCAAGACACCGAACCAATGCCAAAGATCTCACATACTCTAGAAATTGTCCTTTGTTGATTATTTCCATTTTTTCTAAATAAGGCCTTGAGCTTGAACCTGAGTATTGAAGGACTTCTGCACTTTGTGTTTGATTTACCATTGCTCTCAAGTTTTTTAAGCTACTTGGAATAGCTCCAGACAAATTGTTATTTGACAAAATCAAGACTTGAAGATTCTGTAATTTTGTTAACTGCAATGGTATTCCACCTTGGAATTTATTAGATCTCAATACCAAAATTCGAAGACCAAATAACTTTCCTATCCAATTTGGGATGGTTCCTTGCATGTTATTATATCCCAAATCTAGAATCTCCAAAGAAGTGCAATTTTTAATTGATGATGGAATTGGCCCTTGTAGTCTGTTACTCAAGTAAATGCTAAAGTAAATAATTTGTTTTCATTTAATTTATTTCAAAATTATTAAAAATAACATAGCTCTTCAATTAAAAATAAAGTAAATAATGTTTAAAATAAAGTAAATAATGTTTAAATAAAATAGTTCTTAAATAAATGTTAAAGCAAATAGTTCTTAGATAATTATAATTTTAGGACATGTAATTTACAACTATCATAATCCATTTTGAATTTGCTCAATTTTATTTTTTATTCATTGATATGGAAATAAATAAGAAAGATTGACAAACATAGCTATTCCAACACATTATTGCAAGTTGTAGTCTTAAGCATGAAAAGATGTTAAGAAACAAGAAAGATTGACAATTATTGATTTAGATGTTTAATAACCCTTCTTTGATTTTTAACAATCCTTGACAATTATTTCAAGTCTTGAGCATAGAAAGATAAAGAAATGAGAAAGATTGACAATTATTGATTTAGATGTTTAACAACCCTCCTTTGATTTTTGACAATCCTTGACAATTATTTTAAATCTTGAGCATAAAAGGATAAAGAAATGAGAAAGATTGACAATTATTAATTTAGATGTTTAACAACCCTTCTTTGATTTTTAACAATTATTGACACTTATTTCAAGTCTTGAGCATAGAAAGATAAAAAAATGAGAAATATTGACAATTATTGATTTAGATGTTTAACGACCCTTCTTTGATTTTTAACAATCCTTGAAAATTATTTCAAGTCTTGAGCATAGAAAGATAAGGAAATGAGAAAGATGAACAATTATTGATTTAGGTTTTTGACCACTCTTCTTTGATCAATTACTGATAGTTATTGTTGAAAATATTTAAATTTATTTAAAAAAATGATATATTAAGAATTTGGTTTTTTTTAAATGAAAGATTTTTAGATCAAATTCAAATAATTTGGCCAATAGACCATTCTATATATGTACACATCTTGTAACCACTAAAAATTTGATAGTCATTTAAAAAAAAATTGTTTGTCCAAAATCTTTTAAAAAATTGGTTGAATAAGTGTTAAAAACAACAACTAAAAAATAGCAAATAGAAGGAGAAGACCCAAAAATAGACAATGGAAGGAGACATCATGCAAGAAAGACTAGCTGCAGGGAAATAAATCAGAGAATGAAATGCCACGAGCAAGATGATTCTTGTAAAGACCTAGACATATCTTAGAACAAAAGGAAGGGTGATGGGTTACAGGAGCCTCTAAATCATTTATCAATGAGCTCTGCTACTGCCATGGATAATAATAGTGATGATACTCAAAAGGGCAGGTCTGAGGATGATGATGACTTGCCACCACCAACTATCTGACGTCCTTGGAAATTGAAACTTCATGGGAAGGTGATTGTTTTGATGAATATGAAATTTGTGTATCTTACATATGTGGTTTTGAGTTTGAATGTTTTCTTGACATTTCCCTTGAATTTAGTTTCATCCTTGGGAAGAATTGAATCCCAATGACTTAACAACAGTTCCTCGCAAGCTATGAACAGGTTTTGGTAAAACTCATCCAATTTTGGTCACAGGTTTTAATCTGTTTGACAATGTTTTTGTTGCTTGGACATAATTCACCAGCAATTGTGTTTCCAATTGAAACACCTATGACAAAATGTCAACAAGAATCTACATCGCATATGCATGTAGCTGATATTTTAAAGAAACACCTTCAAAATGATGCTACTACAATGTCTGCTCCATTTAGTTCTAATGTAGTTGTTACAACTTACTTCTGGTTGGAAGAAGGTCAGTATCCAATATTTTATTTCATAATGTATTTGCAGAAGTATGAGTGTATTTCTCTTCAGTTGTGTCTCAAGGTTTCAGTGCCTTGGGATTCCTTTATTGCAGAAGCTTGACAATTTGAACCCTCCAACTGTAAATATGGTGAAGGTCTACACCAATCACTTTAATGGAGAGCTCAAATATTGTGAGATGGAATTTATTTAATGACTTTAATGGAGAGCTCAAATATTGTTGGATGGAATTTATTTAATGACTTTAATGGAGAGCTCAAATATTGTTGGATGCAATTTATTTTATGGTGATTCTAAACCTTGCACTATTATATGCAAACATCCTCCTCAAAAGTATCTAAAGTAAAAGTAGAGGTTGCAGAAACTCTATATGATCTTGCAAGAATATTTGTAGCTGAAACAGTTTATCTAGAAAAAATCTAAAAAAATCTAAGCTAGGCTTATTAGCAGCAAAATCAGGATCAACAAGTAGTTCTACAGAACCTGATAGGATGCAAAGCCCTAGAGCAGTAATTGCTGATGTGGCTTTCCCATCCTCCCCCCTTGCCTAGAGCCAACTGGAAGGTATTGTTTTACTGTTCATTTGCCAGAATCTTAAAGTTTGGCCAAGAGGTCATGTCTGAAGGATTCCCATATTAGCAATTTTCTTCTACAGTTGCAGTTATGAAGAAGAAGCATCCATGAATGAGTTTGGAAACAAAGGATGAGGAGCCTATGTTACTAGAAATAATGATAACGGAAGGTAGCAATCCACCATCAATTGACATCCGAAGCACAACTAACCCATCAGAAAAGCTCACTATTTCAAACCACTCTACTTATATATCATCCATTTCAATGGTCAAACAATCAATAGCAATTTTACACCTCATTCACAATAAAAAGTGTTAAATATTTGTCCTATTTTTATTGGCCAAAATTAACCTTTGACTGTTGAAGTGGATGATATTTAAGAACAACCATTTCAAGCTCGGCTATACCAATCAATGTGCCCAATAAGGGTACTGAACTCAAAGAAAACCTGGAATATAAAAGGGAAGTTGTACAAAAACCAAAGCTTGAGAATAGGCAAGTTATATCCATCTTACACTTTTAGAGCTCCTCAAAACGGAGGTAGACAAAAGGAAATTTGCAATATTCCTTAAACGATGTCCATTTCATTATTCACTTCTATTTCTTACAAACATTTTATGGTGTCATGCATTTTTTCAATTATCCAATTGAAAAACTCTGAAAGATTAGTAGCTACTATGGAATTTTTTGTGATAAGTGAATGGTTATCAAATGTCTATCATTTGAAATGAACCTCCCAAAGAATGGGATGGTTCCTTTTCAGCTTAACCTGATATCAACAAACTTTGTTGGATTCAATGCTCAACCTAATCCAACATTCCTCAACTCTATTTCTCCATACACTCTTCCTTTAATGAAATATGTAACAACCTCTAATGTAAGGTCAAATTAAAAAAAAACAATGTTTAAGATAGATTATAACTCTTGAGCTATGAAATGATTAGTGTTAGTGAAAGAAAGAAAAGTAACGATCACTCTCATATTTGTATTAAAAGAAAAATGACTTGTTATTTAAAGTTACATTTTCTATATTGTATTGTCTCTTTTACCTATTAAAACTTTGAAATTGATAAGACAGTTTAATAGGAAAAAAAGGAATGTAATCATTATTTATATTTTTAGTTTTCATTGGACATTGTTTATATTTTAGATTTTTCTACATAGTTACAATTTACAATAAGAATTAATGAAGAATAAGTATTGTTGTAAATCTTCCTCTTAATGGTTTTCACTTTATTTTTTCAATGGTCTTATTGTATTTAGGAAAACAAATTATTCATGCAAGGCAGATAATGAGATTATGGGTGATATTATTATATATGTTTTAATGTATTTATTAAGAAATTATAAATCTTATACCAATAAAGAACTTTTTAACAATTTACTATGTATTAATAGTAACATTAGTTTTTTTACGGTCATTAAGATGATATATAATACTTTTATTTTAAATTAAATTAAGTATTTAGTTTTTATATTAACATTTTAAAATCACACTCAACAATCCCACTTAGTGCTTAAATTTGATGGTCGTATGGCCGTATTTGGCTATTTTTGCCGTAAAATACAATCAAAATTTTAACAAGATTGTATCACATGAAAAGGTAGATTTTAGATAGAACGTCAAAATTTCTATAGAGTTATTCTGATATATGTATTTAGTTTATATATAATTTTTTTAGAATAAAAATATGTCTTAATATTCAAAGGGCAAGATTGAATAGATAACCGTCATGAAAAATTTGCTTGACATGCAAGGTTGACCATCAATTTTAGGCCCTGATCCCACTCTGTGTGAATTTTACCACATAACTTTGTCATTCACAATTTATGTCTATTTTTGAAGTGATAAGTAAGCATTAAGCAATGTGGAAGGTAGTTGAAAACTATGTGACATAAAGTTTGTATGTAAAGTAGGAAAAAAATAATTCTTAAGATTGTGAAAGATTACTAAAATATTGATATTAAGTGCTAAAGTTTATGTGATTAACTAACAATCTGTTTTCAATTTTTTGTTATAGGGCATTAGGAAGTTGTAGATCCTCATACTAGAATTACATAGGTTTAAGTGATAGAATATTTATAATTTAAAAAATGGAAAATAGAAAGTATCTAGATAGGGTTTCCATTGTACCTTTATATAGTTCTTGTGTGTTTTTAATTGACCCACAATTTAGAAACAATTCTAGTCCCTAAATTTCTATGTATTTAACGATCATACTATATACATGACTGTGACAAAAGATAACAATGCATACTCTCTCAAAGTGTTACTTATATTGGATCTTGCAAGATGTTGTATTGCTAAAGTAATAGGTTATGGGAGAAAAATTATATATTAATATTATATACAAGAAAAATCATAACTAATATTAAGTTATAATATTTAAGTATGTTATCCCTTAGAGCATCAAGCTCACCTTTCAAGGCCTGGTGCAGTTATGTTCTCAATGCTATGATTCCCTAACCTTGCTATCCTTAGTGGTATCTTGGACAAGAGCATTCCTAATTCAAGTCATGTAACAAAACAAGATAACTCAAATAAACATACACACATACCACACAAAGTGAATACCAAAATTAATTTTTAAACACACACACAATACCTAAATTAACTTCCCCCCGACATACACAAAATTTAAATAGAAAAAATGAACATACCAATGTTCAAACACAAGTGATTCATACAAAGTTAGTACAAACATGCATGAATACTTAAGTTCAAATGTTTCAAAGTAGTCCAAACACACACACCACATAAAGTGATTGCCAAAATTAATTTCAGATGCAAATTTAGACAAAATGAACATCAAAATTAAAACACACACTTCAAACAAAAAGTGATCACATGCCAAAGTTCAAACATGCTTCTTGCACAAAGTTAATTTAACCACATATGAAGTATACACTTGATTTCAAATATATCAAAGTGCAAACACACACAAAGTGAATGTCAACATTAAAATACAATCTTCACACAAATTTAGTTCATTCACTTCACACATAGTTTGTTCAAACACACACTTCATAATTATACAAAGAAAACTATAAAGTTCAAACATGCCAAAGTTCAAACAAGCACATAAAGTGAATGCCAATGTTAGTACACTCTTCACACAAAGTGAATGTGAAATTTCACACACACAAAGTGAATGACAAAGTTAAAACACACTCTTCACACAAAGTTAGTTCAATCATTTCACATATAGTTTGTTCAAAAAATACACTGCATACATATATAAGGTAAACACTAAAGTTCAAAGAAGCCTTGAAGTTTAAGCATGCAGTGAATGCCAAGTTAGTACACTCTACATTGAATGTGAAAGTTCACACACACAATAAGAATGAATGCCAAAGCTAATTCAAGTACGCAAGCACACACTCACACAAAATGTATGGAATACACAAACACATACACATAATAAATTCCAAAGTTTATTTGTACACTCCACACAAAATAATAGCTGAGTTTCACTTGTACACTCCACACAAAAAAGAATGTCAAATCTTTCAATTTCATTCCACACAAGTGAATATACAAGTTTCTTCATATATTCCATGAAAAGTGATAGTTGAAGTTCATTCATAGACCAAAAAATCTATGTCAAAGTTCAAGATCACACACACACAACAAATGCCAAAGTTAGTTCAAACACACATACCACACAAAGTGAATATAAAAATTAATTTTTAAATACACACACAATTTACATTAAAAATTTGACTATACCAATGTTCAAACATAAACATTCACATAAAGTTAGTACAAACATGCATGAACACTTAGTTCAAACATGTCAAAGTACAAACATACACATAAAGTGAGTGTCAAAGTTATAAAACATGGTAAAGTCCAAACACACACACCACACAAAGTGAATGTAAAAATTAAATTTTAGATGCATAATTCACAAAAAAAAATGTCAAAGTTAGAACACATACTCCACACATAGAAAGTGATCATGAGCCAAATTTCAAGCATGCTTCATGCACAAAGTTAGTTCAACCACATATGAAGTAAAAACTCAATTTCAAATATATCAAAGTGCAAACATACACAAAGTGAATGCCAACGTTAAAAAACACTCTTCACACAAAGTTATTTCAATCACTTCACACATAGTTTGTTCAAAAAATACTTCATACATATACAAAGTAAACTACAAAGTTCAAACATAGCAAAGTTCAAATAAGCACATAAAGCACAAATGCCCATGTTAGTACACTCTTCACAAAAAGTGAATGTAAAAGTTCACACATGCAAAGTGAATTCTAAAGTTAAAACACACTCTTCACACAAAGTTAGTTCAATCATTTAACACATAGTTTGTTCAAAAACACACACTTCATACATATATAACGTAAAAACTAAAGTTCAAACATACCAAAGTTCAAGCATGCAATGAATGCCAAGTTAGTACACTCTACACAATGAACGTGAAATTTAGTTCAAACACACATACCATACAAAGTGAATACCAAAATTATTTTTTAAACACACACAATTTACATTGAAAAAGTGAATATACCAATGTTAAAACATAAATCATTCACACAAAGTTAGTTAAAAAATGCATGAACACTTAAGTTCAAACACATCAAAGTACAAACACAAACCACACAAAGTGAATGCCAAAATTAAATTTCAGATGCACAATTCACACAAAATGAATTTCAAAATTAAAACACACACTTCACACATAAAAGTGATCACATGCCAAAGTTTAAACATGATTCATGCAGAAAGTTAGTTCAACCACATATGAAGTAAACACTCGATTTCAAATATGTCAAATTGCATTGAACACACACAAAGTGGATACCAATGTTAAAACACAACACAAATTTAGTTCAATCACTTCACACATAGTTTTTTTAAACACACAATTCATACATATACAAAGTAAACTATAAAGTTCAAACAAGCACATAAAGTGAATGCTAGTGTTAGTACACTCTTCACACAAACTTAGTTCAATCATTTCACACATAGTTTGTTCAAAAACACACACTTCATACATATACAAGGTAAACACTAAAGTTCAAACATACCAAAGTTCAAGCATGCAATGAATGCCAAGTTAGTACACTCTACATAGTGAATGTGGAAATTCACATACACACACACACAATAAGAAGATTAAATCTAAGTGAAAGGTAAAATTCAAATACACTTCATATAAAGTGAATGACAAAGTTAGTTCAAACAATCACACACATAGAAAGTGAATGCTAAATTTCAAACACACACTTCACACACGCACAAAAGTAAACATAATTCAACATACCAATTTTCAATTCACACTAATTCAATGTAAAAGTTTAAACTTACCTAAACACACAAATAGTAAATAGACCTAATATGTGAATGAAAAAGGTAGTTCACTCACATTTCACACAAAAAATATGAATCCACAATTAACTCAAACAAATTAAGGGGATGTCAAAGTTCAAACATATGCTTCACATAAGGAAAGTGGATGCCAACACACAAACAATAAGTGGCTCAAATCCAAGTGAATGTCAAAGTTAGTTCACACACACACACATGCGCGTGCACGCGCACGCACTTTGAAGTGAACATGAAAGTTAGTTCATACATATTTCACACACACAAAGTGAATGCCAAAAGCTCACTCAAATAATAAAGAGATGTTAAAATTCAAATGCACACTTCACAAGCACATATTTATAATTCAGATGCAAATAATAAAGAGATATTAAAAATGTTTAAATTTATTTAAATAATTGACATATTTAGAATTTAGTTTTTTAATCAAAGATTTTATATTAAATTCAAATAGCATATCTAATGTGATAATATTTTTTTTAATTGTCTATCTATCTATTTATATTATTCATTATAATATATAAATTATGTTTTTTTAATTATTACTTCAAGAGTTATACTCATAGATGTAATTAAATAGTGGCAATGGGTGGGTTGTAATGGCATGACCACTTAATTTAAATTTGACAACCATTTACATGTCAAAGATTAAGGAAGGAAAGTGTTTAGGGAATGGTGAGATGAAGGAATGGAGGGATATGGTAAGTAGGAAAAGTCATTCTGATGCAGGAGCATCCCAGGTGAATGACCAATTGGCATCACCCAAAAAGATTTCCAGTTATTTCTTTCAGCTTTGGTTTGCTTGGGTCTATCTTGGCATCTCTCAGCCTTGGGGTGTAGGTAAAATGACAAGATTTGATCAAATTGAGTTTTTTTCGTACTTTGACTTCGACACTCCATAGGTTGTTTTGTGAAATTTATTCCCAAAGATCTGTAAGAGCTAGAGTGGAATCCTTTTATAGGGGCATTCTTGGAGGTACCATCTCAAAAGTACAAAAATAATTGAAGTCATATCTCTCACGGTTTGAGAGAAATTAATGTCATAAATTGGTGTCATTAATGTCAAAATTGTGTCGTAGGTTTACGAAAAATTTAAATTTCAAAATTTATGAGGGCTGGAGTGAAACCCATTTGCAGAGGACTTGAGGGAGTCATAACACACCTTTGGACAATTTTTTGGACAAAATGGAGAACTTTCAATTTTCACCTTTCCGGCACTCAGTTGCGCACTTCCAAAGGACCAATTTGATCAATTTATCTTGGCAAGGAATATATTATGGTTTTATTGTAGATTTAATAATTATTATCATGCTAAGGAGGAGGCCTTAGAAAAGGCAAAAGGAGGCACCTAACTTAGAACAAAACATCTGTAATTACTCTTCACATTCCTCTTTATTTACATTTGATTTATTATTTTTATAGAGAGGAAGGGCAGATGGAACGCCTCTATTTGAGGTTGAATCTGCATGATATACTGAAAGTGCCAAATGAGAGAGGAGGCAGCTATAGGAATGAGTAATCAACTACAAGAATAAGTAAATAAAATACCAAAGTATTGTAGAGTTTTTGCTGCCAGAAAGAATTAGAGAAAAGCACATGAATGGAGGAGGCCACTCAAGGAATTAGAGATAGAGAAAGCCTCAAGTGAGGAGCACTTGATTTAAACAATTGTTTTGTTTCATTGCAAAAATAGGAGAATAGAATAAGTGCCTGAATGATAGGAAAATACAAAGGAATTCGGAGAGAAATACCAACATATGGCAGAGAAGTGTGACTACAGAAATTTGGAAGACATGAATGAGTGTAAAATAGAGGAATTAGTTTTGTTGCAGCAGTGAATAGGTACAGTAAATGAAGAGGATCAATGGAGATCTTAGAGTGAAGGATTTGAGCAAGGACAAGCATGATGTGAGTTGGAACACCACTCATTTGCAATTGTTGTATATTAGATTATATATTTGAACATTTGAGTTATTTCCTGGAAGAATAAAATTTGAAGTGTCATATGCTTGGAATGGAATGATTTCCTATAGATTGTGTGATAGTAATAAATAAATGAAATGTGAATGTGAATACACCCTATTTCTGTAGCTACTATAGCAAAATCAATTTGATTTGAGCTAAGGTTGCAGCAGAGGATATCTGCTAGTGAGTGGGAATTTGTTCATATTGTGAAATTGATTGTTTTTGTAAGAGGGGAGTACCCTCTTGCATAAAATGGTATCAGAGCCACAAGATCTTGAGAGTGCAGAGTATGCACCAGGACTTGTAGGTGAAGAGGAGTGAAGAGTGGTGAAGAGTGAAGTGATGAAGCCATGAGAGAGAGAGATAGTTGAATCTGTGAGAATCATTTTGGCTGTCCTCCAATAGAGATGAAGATGGGTAGAAGGTGTATAGACTTCTTCCACTAAGAGGAAGTGGGTAGAAGAGGTCTTGGAGAGGTGCTTCTTCCAGCATCTTGTTGGGTAGAGGATAGTGGTGAGAGTTTAGTTACAGGGTAATGTAAAAGATTGCAGCAGTGAGTAGGATGAAGATACATGTGTGGAAGCCAATCATATGGATGGCTAGAGAAGGTACAAGAGGAAGGGATTCCTTATAGCTTGATAATAGAAAAGATTGAGAGGATTGATAGGTTGTTGGAGCAATGTGAATAAATGCAAGCTAGGTAGCATAATGAAGGTAAAAAGGAAGAGATTGCAATGAAGACTTTTCATGAAAGTGTCATGAAAGAGAAAGATGAAAAGAAGAAAGAAGAAGAGGAGATCCTTGTGCAAAAGAATCGAAAGGGAAGAGAAGAATACAACTGAGGTTTCAAAGATGAAGAAGAAGAGTTGCAGCCCTTTGGTAGAAGGGGCATGGGAAGAACATATGGGAGCAGCCCATACATTCTAAAAGGAAAGAAAACTAGAAAGAGAAGAGACAAGGAGAGAAGAGAGTGGAAAAAGAAAGAACATCCAACTGTAGCATGCCAATTTGAAGGTAGAAAAGATGTGGAATATGAATTGTAGCAGAGAAGGATCCATGGAAAGGCATGACCTATGTGGGACAATGATGTGGATAAGAGGTAATTCATGAAGAAATGAGAAGAGCGGAGGCTTTAGAGTTTGTAGCAAATGTATGTCTTTTGAAATACATAGAATAAGAAGATAAAATTGATGTAGTAGCAACAACAATAGATCCTTTAGAGGAACGAAAATAGAAGCAAGAGGACACAAACTTGTAGTTGAGGAGAAAAAAGTTGCAATAGATGTAAATGCATAAATCACAAAGTTGGAAGGCCCCAAGTTTGACAAACAAGTGGAAGAAGAAGAGAATGATCTCCTATGGAAAGAGGAGATAGAGAAACTAAATCAGATGCTTGAAGGAGATTGGATAGGAGACCATGAAGAGATGAACAATGTAGAAAAAAATGAAGGCAAAGAAATTGGGATAGCGAAAAGAAATGAGGTACAATTTGATAATTTTAAGTTTGATTTGTTTCAAATGATGAATCTAGTAGAGCATAAAGGAAAATAAGAAAAGAGTAGATGCATGGAAGCTTTCCATTTTCATGAGGATGTTGTAGACTTGATTATGGAAGAGGGGTATAATTTGTTTGAAGAAGGAAGTGAAAAGATGGAAGAATTGTTTAGCTTGAGTGAGCACTTGATGAAGATGAATGGGGCAGCTGAGAGTGATGCCATGATAGAAAGAAATGGAGAGGTAACTTTTGGTTTTTTTGAATTGTATGAAGAATAAATTGATGGGGATTTGTTTGTTGTTGAGATGGACAATAAGTTGCAAATAGATGGCAAGAAAATAAATGGAGATGCCAATTTGTATGCATCATGTTTGTGTGAAGAAGTTGTAGAAGATACTACAGTTGGGAAATTTGGTATAGTAGTTGATGATATGGGAATAGATGGGGTAAATGAAAACCTCATAGAAAAAGATGAGTGGATGAAAGTTGCAATGGATAGTGATGATGGAAATACTACAACAAAGAAGAAAGAGGTAAGTTTTTTTGCATTTTGTGATGATATTGTTTTGCATTCATTTGTAATGTTGAGGGTTGACAAGTATGGAGAAGAGCACATGGAAATTGTTGATTTCCCTGAAGATGTAGGGGCAGATTTGTATGTATATGATGCAGATTGTGATGTGTATGATGAGGGAATTTGGTGGAGGTGGTCAGATTGTGGTGGGTCAAAACCCACGAAAGAGAAGAAGAGTAGTGAGTTTGTTTGGTGGAGGTGGTTGGTTGATGATGGTGGGTTGGATCCCACAAAGGAGGATAGGAATGGAGAGAATCATTGGATGAGGAGGACGGTGCATGGCTGATGTAAATCCATGAGAGTAAGGAGGAAAAGAGTGCAGGTTTGTTGGAGGAGTGTGAAGCTTGTTCTAGCGAGATGCTAGAAAAGGAGGGAAAAAATCATTTTTGTGCACATGTTTAAGTGATGGAGTTCATTGTAGATTACTTGAAATATGAAAGAATGGTCCTACCATTCAACTCCACTTTTGTGAGTGTATGCTCACAAACTTCCTACCCAGTGTGTCTGATGCAGGAGCATCTTGGGCAAATGAGCAATTGGCATCACTCAAAAAGATTTCCAATTATTTCTTTCAATTTTTGTTTTCTTAGGTCTATTTTGGCATCTCTCAGCCTTGGGGGTGTAGGTAAAATAATCAGATTTGATCAAATTGAGTTTTTGTCGTACTTTGACTTCGACACTCTACAAGTAGTTTTGTGAAATTTATTCCTAAATATTCATAAGAGCTAGAGTAGAATCCTTTTACAAGGTCATTCTTGGAGGTACCATATCAAAAGTTCAAAAAGAATTGAAGTCGTATTTCTCACGGTTTGAGAGAAATCAATGTCAGAAATTGGTGTCATTAATGTCAAAAGTGTGTCATCGATTTACAGAAAGTTTAAAATTTCAAAATTTATGAGGGCTAGAGAGAAATATTTTTCTAGAGGACTTGAGGGGGTCTTAACACACCTTTGGACAAATTTTTGGACAAAACAGCTCAGAACGTTCAATTTTCACCTTTTCGGCACTCAGTTGTGCACTTCTAAAGCACTAATTTGATCAAGTTATCTTGGCAAAGAATATATTATGGTTTTATTACATATTTAATAATGATTATCATGCTAAAGAGGAGGCCTTAGAAAAGGCAAAAGGAGATGCCTAACTTAGAACAAAACATTTTTAATTTAAGAAATTTTAAATCAACGTTTGAGAGGCATTGAAAATTACTTTTCACATTCCTCTTTATTTACATTTGATTTATTATTTTTATAGAGAGGAAGGGCAAATGAAATGCCTCTATTTGAGGTTTAAGCTGCATGATATATTGAAAGTGCCAAATGAGAGAGGAGGCAGTTGTGGGAATGAGTAATCAACTACAGGAATAAGTACAAAAAATACCAAAGTATTGTAGAGTTTTTGCTGCCAAAAAGAATTGGAGAAAAGGACCTCAATGGAGGAGGTTGCTCAGGGAATTTGAGATAGAGAAATCCTCAAGTGAGGAGCACTTTATTTGAACAATTGTTTTGTTTGGTTGCAAAAATATGAGAATAGAGGAAGCGCTTGAATGACATTTTTATGAATTGTATGAAGAAGAAATTGATGGGGATTTGTTTGTTGTTGAGATGGACAAGAAGTTGCAAATAGATGGGAATAAAATAAATGGAGATGTTGATTTGTAAGCATCATGTTCGTGTGAAGAAGTTGTAGAAGATGCTATAGTTGGGAAATTTGGTACAACAGTTGATGATATGGGAATGATGATAGGAATAGATGCGGTAAATGAAAATGTCATAACAAAAGAGGAGTGCATGAAAGTTGCAATAGAAGGTGATGAAGGAAATACTACAATAGTGAAGAAAGAGGTAAATTTGTTTGCATTTTGTGATGATATTGTTTTGCATTCATTTGTAATGTTGAGGGTTGATGAGTATGGAGAAGAGCACATGGAAATTATGTTAGATTAGGACAGACAACTGAGAGGTGGGGTGAATCAGTTGTCCAAAACTTTCTTCCAATTTAAGCACTTAAATCCACTTTGTAATACAACAGCATAATAATTAATCAATCAAGAAACACAATGCACTAAATCAAGAGCAGAAACACATCAACACATAGACACCAAGATTTTGACGTGGAAAACCCGGTTAAGGGAAAAACCATGGGGTGATTAACCCAAGATTGTATTCTCTATTAGAAGAATAGAAAGAATAAAATGGCACATGCCAATTAGGGCTCACTACCTGAGCACACTGCTCACAAGAGGCTCACTGCCTACAAGAGACACACTGTCTACAAAATGATAAGTATCACATACTTGAACTGGAGAATAGCATCTTCACCATGCTTGAATCAGTTCCATTTAAGCCCAATACTTCTGCTCTACCTTTTGGTTTCTTCCTCGCTACCACACTCACATCTCCACAAAGACACACTTTGAAATGACTTTACAATCCCTTATTTATACAAGGCATCGACTTATTAATCATCTAAGTCAGCAAACATCTATAAGAACATTTGCAAGATGTGTAATACATCCAGTCGGCCAGTCTTAGGAAGAACACCATCATCTAGAAGTTACTCTTCAATTGTGAGATCCAACTCCAATGCGGACCACCAACACGAACTGGACACGATCCAAATACCTTCACAAGATTGCCTAAATCACCGAGAACATCCACACTTCATCTGCTTACTGAAATCCTTCTCTCCTTCATCCGAAACCTCAAGAACATAGTCTGTCATCACTGTCACAAATGACTAGATGCTTATAGACCTTCAAACCATGAACCAATCGAGTTGACACTCCACAAAGACTTCCTCAACACTCCCTCAAATCTGTAGAATAGGATAATGCATTTCTAGATCTCACCGGACCTATCTGTGTCACTTTGTCACCTCTGAACACCTGTCGGAACTAGTTTTACTTGGGCGGTCACAACTCCTTCAGATCTTCATGTGGACCTCTAAAATATTTACTAGATCATCTTAAGACTCATAGCTACAAACCCTTTGAACTGCATCCTCTGATAGTCATCTTGTCTTGGATCTTTACCTTATTGTCTTCACTATTCTTCTCTATTCCTGATTACGACTAATTTTCTCAATATCCTCAGCACTCAGCTCATCCAATCCTTTTAATCAATGCAACAAGAGTATGTTGACATCAATGACAACACTAGTTAGGCCCATACTTGCAACAAATTATTGATTTCCATGAAGATGTAGGGGCAGATTTGTATGTATATAATGCATATTGTGATGTGTATGATGAGCTGGGAATTTGGTGGAGGTGGTCGAATTGTGGTGGGTCAAAACCCATGAAAGAGAAGAAGAGTAGTGAGTTTGTTTGGTGAAGGTGGTCGATTGATGATGGTGGGTTGGATCCCACGAAGGAGAATAGGAATGGAGAGAATCATTGGAGGAGGAGGATGGTGCATGGTTGATGCAAATCCACGAGAGTAAGAAGTCCTAAAGAGAGTGCAGGTTTGTTGGAGAGTGAAGATTGTTCTAGCGAGATGTTGGAAAAATAGGAAAAAAAATTATTTTTGTGCACATATATCAGTGATGGAGTTCACTGCATATTACTTGCAATCTAAAATAATGGTCCTACTATTCAACCCCATGTTTGTGAGTGTATGCTCACAAACTTCCTACCTAGCGTGTCTGATGCAGGAGCATCCAGGGCAAATGAGCAATCAACATCACTCAAAATGATTTCTAGTTATTTCTTTCAGTTTTGGTTTTCTTAGGTCTATTTTGGCATCTCTCAACCTTGGGGTGTAGATAAAATAATTAGATTTGATCAAATTGAGTTTTTGCCGTAGTTTGACTTTGACATTTCGCAGGTAGTTTTGTGAAATTTATTCCCAAATATTCATAAGAACTAGAGTAGAATCATTTTACAGGGGCATTGTTGGAGGTACCATATCAAAAGTTGAAAAATAATTGAAGTCATATCTCTCACGGTTTGAGAGAATTTAATGTCAGAAATTGGTGTCGTTAATGTCAAAAGTGTGTTGTCGGTTTACAGAGAGTTTAAATTTTTAAATTTATGATGGTTGGAGAGAAATATTTTTCCAAAGGACTTGAGGGGGTTATAACACACCTTTGGACAACGTTTTGGACAAAATGGAGAACTTCCAATTTTCACCTTTTCGGAACTCAGTTGTGCACTTCTAAGGCACTAATTTGATCAAGTTATCTTAACAAGGAATATATTATGGTTTTATTACAAATTTAATAATGATTATCATGCTAAGGAGGAGTCCTTAGAAAAGGCAAAAGGAGGCACCTAGCTTAGAACAAAACATCTGTAATTTATGAAATTTTAAATGAGCCTTTGAGAGGCATTGAAAATTACTTTTCACATTCCTCTTTATTTACATTTGATTTATTATTTTTATAGAGAGGAAGGGTAGATGGAATGCCTCTATTTGAGGTTGAATTTGCATGATATATTGAAAGTGCCAAATGAGAGAGGAGGCAGGTACAAGAATGAGTAATCAACTACAGAAGTAAGTAAAGAAAATACCAAAGTATTGTAGAGTTTTTGTTGCCAGAAAGAATTGGAGAAAAGCATCTGAATGGAGGAGGCGGCTCAGGGAAGTAGAGATAGAGAAAGCCTCAAGTGAGGAGCACTTTATTTAAACAATTGTTTTGTTTGGTTGCAGAAATAGGAGAATAGAGGAAGCGCTTGAATGACAGGAAAATAGAGAGGAATTTGGAGAGCAATATGAGCATATGGCAGAGAAGAGTGACTACAGAAATTTGGAAGACATGAATGAGTGTAAAATAAAGGAATTAGTTTTGTTGTAGTAGTGAATAGGCAAAGTAAATGAAGAGGATCAATGGTGATCTTAGAGTGAAGGATTTGAGCAAGGACAAGCATGGTGTGAGTTGGAACACCACCCATTTGTAATTGTTGTATATTAGGTTATGTATTGAACATTTGAATTATTGCCTGGAAGAACAAAATAGTATGTGTCATATACCTGAAATGGAATGAATTCCTATGGCTTGTGTGACAGTAATAAATGAATGAAATGTGAATGTGAATACACCCTATTTCTATAGCTATTATAGTAAAATCAATTTGATTTGAGCTGAGCTTGCAGCAAAGGGTATCTGTTGGTGAATGGGAATTTGTTTGTATTGTGAAATTTATTGTTTTATGCAAGAGAGGAGTACCCTCTTGCATCAAATAGTATCAGAGCCACAAGATTTGAGAGTGTAGAGTATGCACAAAGGCTTGTGAATGAAGAGGAGTGAAGAGTGATGAAGAGCACAATGGTGAAGCCACGAGAGAGAGTTGATTCTGTGAGAATCATTTTGGCTATCCTCCAACAGAGATGAAGCTAGGTAGAAGGTGTGTAGACTTCTTCCACTGAGAGGAAGTGGGTAGAAGAGGTCTTGGAGAGGTGCATCTTTGAGCATCTTGTTGGGTAGAGGATAGTGGTGAGAGTTTAGTTGTAGGGTAATGTAAGAGATTGCAACACTGAGTAGGATGAAGATACATGTGTGGAAGCCAATCATATGGGATTACTGGAGAAGGTGTTACCGCCTACATGAGCACTCTGATTTCAGTTGAAAGAATGTAAAAAATTAGTTAAGGTGCAAGTGTCTTTGTAAATACAAAGGTTTTTGTATATACATGCAGGTCAAATGTGCATTGGTGGGTCAGAAATCTCAATCGGCTCCCAGAAATGGTGAAAAATTTGAGTTGTATGCATTTCTAAATGTATATCAGGTTGCATATACATTGGGGGAATCTTCTATAGGATTCTGAGAATATTCACCATTTGTATATCGGCCCTGCTTGTATATCAGGCTTGTATGTGGTACATGCAAGCGAAACATACAAAGGAAAGATACATTGCAGGAATATTCTAGAAAAGATTCCTTATTTGTATGTGCAAGGGAATGTACATTAGAAAATATGCAGAGGCCAGCAACATGCAAAGTGAACAGTGCAGCGGATGTGCAAGTGGGTTTGTACATGTTCGACATACAAGGGAAATATGCATTCATCACATATTCTAGAAAGATTCCCTTCTTGTATGTTTGTGTTTGTATATTCGGCATACAAACAAAATATACAATGAGGAATATACATTCCAGACTTGAAGGAGAAATCAAATGCAGTCAATAATATTTCAGGTCCGCAGCATATATATTGGGCGCTTGTATGTGCCAATGTACATTTAAAAGATACAAGGGTTAAGATGCAAGCCGGATTTCAAAGTATCTTTAGCAAGCATCATAAAATTTGAAATCCGCCTTGTATGCATAAGGAGAATGTATATGCGCATATACATGGAAATATGCATGGAATGAGGATACAAGGTGAACTTGATTGAAATTTCCAATTTGCTCTATAATAGTTTGGGGTCCGCCTAGTATGATGAACAGTTGTATATGCATTTGCTCTTGCATATACAAGGGTTTTTGACAGGTGAATAGTGGCGATTGTATGTGCATTTGAGCATGCATATACAGGATCAAAAAAGGCAAAATGGAGAAGTGATAGGCTAGCGATAGCAAAAGATGCCTACGTGGCATGATCTAATTGGCTGACGACCTGGTCAACGTGATTTTGAGGTCATGGATCTTAGTGATAGGAGTGGATTGATGGCCTTGTTTTGAACCTATAGCGATGGTTTTTTCTGAGTGTGTGAGGCCATTTTTTGAGCGGGAAAATCTCCAAATGCATCTACTATTGCATCCCGTGGGTAGTTGAAGTATTGATGGCGGTTATGTAGAGAAGTATGGGTTGAGTTGACAAGTTCAACCACCTAATTTAGGAGGAGGATCTCCATGCGACGACACTTTTCCCGAACATACCTGCTCCATCCTCCTTGTCCCTCGACTACATTGAATTTTCTGAGCACCATTCCTAAGGTAGTGTATCTGGCAAAAATTTTGACCTTGTCATGTAATTAATTTTGTTGAGTACATAGTTTTGGTATAAAAGGGGCAAAACTGTGTTACTCATTAGTTGTTGAAAATTGGACAAGTTTTGGTGCTATGATAAGATACAACTTCATTGGTGGCCCTGTTTTGGATGTTTTTGTGAGTTTATGAATCTCATGTTGTCTGTTTAATGCATAAACTTACTGGTTTCATGTTGATTTAAATGAGTAATGCTTCATTGCATGTGTTCTGTTACTTGTCTCCAAATTGAATGTATTCTTCTTTTGAATCTAAACAGCTAAGGGGTGTCTAAGATTCTTGAATATAGATTTGCTATGTTGAATGCTTGGTCTTTTACTTCTACTCAAGGAGTAGATTAAATGTTTTAGGTTAAAGTGTTAAGAAGAATATATTGTAGTGATGATCTTCTAAGTAGAGGTAACCGAATACTCAATTCTGGGAAGTATCTGTAAGGCAGATATTAAACAACCCCCTTGAAACTTAGTCATTAATATGGGTTTATGTGTACATTCACATGTGTATGTCTATTGACTTCGAGTCTTGGATAGGCACTGATCCAGTCTTGTATTGAGGTCACAACCAAAGTCCTAGTTTTGCATCCAAATACAAAACAAACTCAAACTTCATCTACAAACCTTTAGGATAGTAGAAGTAGTTTTAAGATCCAAAATCCTCTGTCTACAACTGAACATAGGCCCAAAGCTAGCCCCTTTACACTTATCTCATAGTTTCGGTCTGCATAATAGAGGATTTATCTGCTTTGTGTCAGCATCCCAGTCCTTTCATAGCATATCTCATGGATGTTGAATAGGGAATACCCCCCTTGGTTCTGCAGAGCCTAAAGAAGAAGAGGAGATATCTATAGAGTCTATCTGTTGTACTGTTAGCTGTTGGCACAGGAATCCTATTGATCATTGATGGCTACCTTGTAAGGACAACTGGGAATAAGCATCTAGTTGGATTGAGAGGTAACAGATTTGGTGACTCCGCTGGGGACATGAAGTGAAAGTATTATTTTTTCATCCGTGGTAAATTATTGCCCATCTGAGTCGCAACAGATTTGGTGACTCCACTAGGGATTGCTTTGTGAAAGAACCCTGATTTTAAAAGAAAACAATTCCTAGTAATAGGTGGCGACTCTGAACTAATCTCCCAACCAGTAAAGTAAAAATTTGTATGCAAGGGAGAAGATCCCAACGTAACCCTTTGTTTGAAGACTTACCCATAAAAATGATGTACAAGAAAAAAGGGACTGTTCGATCCAGTCAAGATGGTTCTCCTAGCCCCAAGAAAAATGATTTTATTCAAGACAATCTAGGATCTTCAGAGAGGACAATACCTTATTTTTCAAATACTGAGGCTGAGATATAGAATGTATATGAAAGACAGCAGGGTGATGGATTGAAATTGAGGTCAGAGGTGTTTCAAGAGTGCCCTTTTCATGATTCCCCTGACATATTTGAAGAAGCTGAATCCCTAAGGGATGATGATAATGATGATCAAAATGTGATAAAACCGTCCTTTTCTATGCCTAGAGAGGAGGAACTAGCTGATGAAATTAAGAGCTTAAGAGCAGAGTTAGAATATCTGCAAGCAGTAAAGATCAGAGATGACATGAGATAGAAAGTGCAAGCTCTAAGAGTTGCTCAGAATGATTCAGTTCCTACCCTTGGTAATGCAAATATTCAGCGAAATCAACACAGGAATGAAGTACAGGATCAACACAATGATCAAAGACAAGATGCAAATAATGCTAGAATGCCATTAAATAATGTAAGAAATTAGAATGCACACAAAAATGCCAATGCTAATCAATTTGGTAAACAGACGATGTAGCTAGACAGATTCAGGCAGCTGGTTTTTGATGGCATTCCTGGTTACCCCAATCCTATTGACAAACATGTGAGGCTGCAAGTACCTAAATTCTCAAGAAATAATACTGTGTTAAGCGAAGACCATTTAAAATCTTTTTAAAATATCATGGACAACTTTGAGGTTGAGCATGAGGATGTTTTCATGAAATCATTTATGCAATCCTTAGTTGATGAAGCCAAGGAATGGTATAAAGTTCTGCCTGACAGAAGCATTTCATCATGGGATGAATTTAGGAGAATATTCAAAGAACAATATGGTGACAAAACTGACCCTAGTTTTTTCATTAATGAATTCACAGGAATTACCAAAGGATCAAATGAACAAGTTGTTGATTTCAATGCTAGATTCACTAAGGTATTGAACAAACTGCCACAGGACTTGAGGCCTAATGACCCTATGTGCATAGTGTTGTACATAAATGCTTTTGATGCCAAAAATGCTTATGGATTAAGAGATAAGGGTCCTCATAGCCTCAGAGATGCTTTCAAAATAGAAACAAATATTGAAAATAATAGAAAAGCATCTGGTAAGACAAACAGAAAAGATGATGTAAAAATTCTACAAAATCCAAACACTAAATCTCAAAGTGTTCAAGGCAATACATCTACTTCTGAGGATAAAATAAATAAGTTGGCAACTATTGTTAAGGACCTGAGCTATAGAATGGCTAAAAATGAAAAGGGAATAGGTCCTGACAAACAGGTTTACCCAAGGCAAGAAAGAAGACCATCCTTACATGACATGCCATATCATACCAATTGGCATAATGGTAAATCCGTCCTCCCATACAACAATACAAATCAAAGAGTTCAAAATGTTAAGGAAACTCCTAATCCTTTGAAGAAAACTGTTAATATGGTTGATGACACCCCATGGTGTATAATATGCCAAATGCCTCACTCACAGTCACAATGTATGATTGCTCAATCTCTATATGACAATGTTGTGGCCTGTGATGAATGCAATGAGCCACATTGCATGGAGGACAATAATGTCAATATGATGTCTACAGACAGGGAGTATCCCTTTCATGATGTCGATGCAAGCATAAATAATGAGGTTCATGTCTGCCAACAGTTTCCCTATGATGAAGATGAGGAAGATAGCTACTCTTATGCTCAAGATTCACACAATTTTTTGAATAACTTGAGGAGACCTTCTGATGAAGAAATTAGAGCCCTCACAGCTATAGCAGTAGTGCAAGTCAAAAGCAATTACAACCTAAGAGGTAAAGTTCAGGTAAGCAATTCACACCAACCAGAGAATACTCCTGTGAATCAACCAGTGCACAGTCATAAAGGGATTGAACCACAAAAGAAACAGTGGAGCAACAATAAGCAAAATTTTAAGCAAAAAATAGGTCATGATTCTCAAGGACCAGAAAATAGAATTCCTCAGGTTGAGGATCGAAACGAAAATTTTCAGAACAAGAATGATAGTCAGGGAGCCATAAAAACTAAGGCTGGATCATACCAGGATAAAAATAAAACTATAGATCAGGCTACAACTGTTATACAAAATTATGCTCCATTTGACATTGCTCAGGTCTTATCCCAGGTAAAGGTTTCTATTCCATTAATGGAGCTAATGAAAGTTGAAGAGTTCAGAAATAAAACATTGTCCTTGATTTCAGGAGTACCCGGTCAAGCTGATCAAAGTGTTGAGATTCAGGGTAAGAAAAAAGGGGCTATGTGTATTGAAGAAGATGAGATTCCTGAGGTATATCTTGGGATGACCATGACAAAGTGCCCTTCATATGTTGAACCATTTTATGTCTCCCTTGTCATAAATGGAAAGGTGATTAAGAATTGTATGCTTGACTCAGGAGCATCAACAAATATCATGCCTCTGGCTATTATGTAGCAAGCTGGGTTAAAGATAGATAGGGCCTGTGGGAAGTGCTATGCCATGGATGCTAGGGAGGTACCTATCATTGGAATCATGAAAGATGTTGATTTTAGACTGGCAGCTTATCCTGAAAAGACCTACAAAATGAACATAACAGTTGTTGATATCAAGCCACAATATGGCATGTTGCTGTCAAGAAGATGAGCAGCATTGATTGGTGGGAGATTGCAATTGCACTTGTTGTATGCTATGATCCCTATGAATGGCAGGGATGTCAAACTAATTAGAGAAGAAAGGTCATCAGAGACAGTGGAGGATCAAGAATCAGAGGAACAGATATATTTTGTGAACACTGACTGTGATAATTTTAGAGTTGTCTCAGATGATAAAGGAGATAAAGGAAATATTTGCATTCAAGAACTGGATCAACAGGGTCTCTAGACCATGTACTTTGATGGAGCTTGTTTGAAAGAAGGCTCTGGTGCTGGAATTATGTTTCTATCTCCAGCTGGTAAGCTCCTAAAATTCTCTTTCTTGCTGAAGTTTTCTTGTACGAATAATATTGCAGAGTATGAGGCTCTGCTGTTAGGATTGAATGTAGCTCTGAAGCATGGAATTAAGATGCTCAAAGTATTTGGTGATTCAGATTTAGTTGTTTCCCAAGTTAGAGATAAGTATGCATAAAAAAATAAGAGATTAAAATAGTATAATCATGTTGTTTGGGATACAACTGAATTGTTTGATGCTTTTTCAATAAACTGGATAGAAAGATCAAAAAATGTCAGGGTAGATTTTCTAGCCAATGTAGCCATAAGGCCAGATGATATCACTCTATCAGATGTCACAAATGTTGAGGTCAAGCTTAGACCTGCAGTGCCAGATAATGTATGTAGCTGGCAAGTGTTTGATGATGACAAGGATTTATTAAGATTTCTATATTACATTAATGAGTATGAGAACCAAGAAATAGATTTTCAGAACCTTGTAGAGGTTGTAGATGGAAAAGAAACTCTCTTAGGGAAGGAGGTAATGCAACTAAAGACAAATAAAATCCCTAGAGGGTTGGTTGCTTTAGAGAGAGCTTTTGACAATAGGGACCAATTTATTTCAAAGACATCTCCCACAAACAAGGATGACCTGGAGGAGATAAACTTGGGGACATCTTAGGCCCCCAAAAGGGTATATATTGGTAAATAGCTAAAACCACACATCAGAGTTATGTTGATTGCATTGTTGAAGAAGTACAAGCATGTGTTTGCCTAGTCATATGAGGACTTGAAAGCTTATAGACAGGATCTTTTCCAACATGAAATCCCTTTGAAGCCTAGAGCTAAATTATTCAGACAAAAACAAAGACCTATCAACCCTACTTTAGCTCCTAAAATGCAAGAACTTTTGAAGCTTAGGGACGCCGGAATAATTATGCCCATTAGACACTCAACTTGGGTGTCTAACCTTGTCCCAGTTAGAAAAAAGAATAGTGACATAAGGCTTTATGTGGACTTTAGAAATCTAAATGTATCTTCTTTGAAGGACAATTATCCACTGCCCAATATGGAAGCTATGTTGCAGAAGGTGACTGGCTGTGAACTTTTGTCCATGATGGATGGATTTTCAGGGTACAATCAGGTGAAAGTGAAAGAATCAGAACAATTCAAGACCGCTTTCACCACTCCATGGGGAACCTATGTATATGTGAGGGTACCATTTGGACTAACAAATGCAGGTGCTACATTTCATAGGGCCATGGATGTGGCTTTTGCAGGATTGATTGATTCAATCCTGACTGTATATCAGGATGATCTGACTGCATATTCAAGGAGGGAGGAGCAACATTGCATGCACTTGGAACAAATTTTTATTAGAGCATTAGAATATGATATCTCACTCAACCCAAAGAAATGTGCTTTTGGGGTTGTGGAAGGAAAATTGCTTGGACACATTGTTTCCAAGGATGGAGTTAGGATTGATCCTGAAAGGGTGGCTGTAATTGACAAAATCTAGATCCCTAAAACAGTGAAAGGTGTTCAGTCCTTCTTTGGACAAATTAATTTTGTTAGGAGATTTGTGCCTAACTTTGCAGAGACCACAAGAGACATCTCCAAGATGTTGAAGAAAGGTGCAACTGTCACATGGGAGGATGAAGCAACTAAATCATTCCAGAACATAAAATAGGCTATAAAGATGGCTCCTGTGCTAAAGTCTCCTTTTTTTTCTAAGCCATTTCAGTTATTCTCATTTTCTTCTTTCCATACTATTGCTACATGCTTATTGCAGAAAAATGAAGAAGGGTTTGAACAACCTATAGCTTTCTTTAGCAGGTCATTGTAGGCTGTTGAATTGAAAAATGACATCATGGAGAAGCAGACATATGCATTGGTTAGAGCAATCAAGAGCTTCAGGTCATATTTAGTGGGCTTCACATAGTTGCATATGTGCCTCATGCAACAATCAAAGATATTTTTACTCAGCAGGAGGTAACTGGAAGAAGATGCAGATGGATAAACAAATTGTAGGAGTTCAACATTGAAATATAGATCACTAAGTTAGTAAGAGGACAAGGTTTGGCAAAATTGATGACACAGTCAAATCTAGAGGCATGCCAAGTGAACATGGTGCAAAGTAAAACTATTAGTATATCAGAATCTGATTGGTATAAGGATATAGTACATTATTTGTAGAATTTGAATTGTCCTTCCCACTTCAGTGATAGTCAGGAAAGGACCTTGAAGCTACATGTAATCAAATACGTAATTCTTCAAGGAGAGCTGTATTGGAAGAATCCTAAAGGTGTCCTACTGAGATGTGTAGATGAAAATCAAGCTACTGATATTTTAAATGATCTGCACATAGGAGGATGTGGTAGACATTACACAGCCAAGACAATAGCCCACAAAATTCTTAGAGCAGGATATTGGTGGCCAACTCTCTTCTTAGATGCACAAAAGTTGGTAAGAAAATGTGACTCCTGCCAAAGGTTTTCAGGGAAGCTCAAGTATGAAGGTGCACTACCCCTTAGGACTGTAACTGTAGAGGCCCCATTTCAGTAGTGGGGAATTGATTTTATAGGGGAAATCTCAGAAAAATTGAGTGGAGGACACAGTTGGATTCTGGTTGCTACTGATTATTTTACCAAGTGGGTTGAAGTCATTCCAACTAAGAAAGCTATGAGCAAAGTGGTGATGGATTTTGTTTTAGAGCACATTATTATTAGATTTGGAGTGCCAGCTACAATTGTCACGGACAATGCCAGGTGCTTCAGATCTGGAGAATTTATTGATTTCTGCAACAAATATGGGATCAGTTTGTCATATGCATCACCATATCACCCACAAGGAAATGGTCAGGTAGAATCAAGCAATAAGAGCCTCATGAAAATCATTAAGAGAATGCTAGATAAGAGCAAGAGGGCATGGGACTCAAAGTTAAAGATGGCACTATGGGCCAACCGGATGACAGTGAAGGAATCGATTGGAAGGTCACCTTTTGAATTAGTGTATGGTGCACCAGCTAGGCTACCTGTGCACAACCTTCTGCCAGTTTACAGATTTCTACAAGAGAATGATACGGAGATTGAGTACTCCATGACTGAAAGGATAAATCAGCTAGTTGCATTGGATGAAATCAGAAGAGAGACACACATGACAAATATCAAGAAACAACAGAAAATGAAATATTTGTTTGATAGAAAAGCTCAGGAAAGAAAGTTCCAAATACATGACCTGGTCTTAATTTGGAATGCAAGGAGCCAGGATAACGGTAAACATGGCAAATTTGAGCCATTATGGATGGGTCCATATCAAATTAGCGATATTCATGGAGAAAATTCCTACTTTCTCCAGGCACTAAGTGGTGAATCGCTCGAACTGCCAGTGCACGGTCAGTTCCTGAAGCCCTATTTTTCATAAGTGATCATCTTATGTGCACATTGTAAACTAGGTGTAAATATTTTGTACATGCCTTGTATAGTCAGTCATGTTTTGAGTTTTGGGTTTTGTCTGGTCTGCCCCGGAGTAGTCTGGTTCTCGCTGCAGCCTTGCACCTGCACATCCCCAATCGGAGCCTATGTTACCACCTGCATGAGCACTCTAATTTCAATTGAAAAAATGCAAAAAATTAGTTAAGGTGCAAGTGTCTTTGTATATACAAAGGTGTTTGTATATACATGTAGGTCAAAATGTGCATTGGCGGGTCAGAAATCTCAATCGGCTTTCAGAAATGGTGAAAATTTTGAGTTGTATGCATTTCTAAATGTATATCGGGTTGCATATACATTGGGGGAATCTTCTGTAGGATTCTGAGAATATTCACCACTTGTATATCAGCCCTGCTTGTATATCAGGCTTGTATGTGGTACATGCAAGCAAAACATACAAAGGAAAGATAAATTGTAGGAATATTTTGGAAAAGATTCCTTGTTTGTATGTGCAAGGGAATGTACATTAGAAAATATGTAGAGGCCAGCGACATGCAAAGTGAATAGTGCAGCAGATGTGCAAGTGGATTTGTACATGTTCGGCATACAAGGGAAATATGCATTCATCACATATTCTAGAAAGATTCCCTGCTTGTATGTTTGTGTTTGTATATTCGGCATACAAACAAAATATACAATGAGGAATATACATTCCAGATCTGAAGGAGAAATCAAATGCAGTCAATAATATTTCGAGTCCGCAGCATATATATTGGGTGCTTGTATGTACCAATGTACATTCAAAAGATAGAAGGGTTAAGATGCAAGCCAGATTTCAAAGTATCTTCAGCAAGCTTTATAAAATTTGAAATCCACCTTGTATGCATAAGGAGAATGTATATGCACATATACATGGAAATATGCATGGAATGAGGATACAAGGTGGACCCGATTGAAATTTCCAATTTGCTCCATAATAGTTTGGGGTCTGCCTAGTATGATGAACAGTTGTATATGCATTTGCTCTTGCATAAACAAGGGTTTGTGATAGGTGAACAGTGGCGATTGTATGTGCATTTGAGCATGCATATACAGGATGAAAAAGGCAAAATGGAGAAGTGATAGGCCAACGATAGCAAAAGGTGCCTATGTGGCACGATCTAATTGGCTGGTGACTTGGTCAATGTGGTTTTGAGGCCGTGGATCTCAGTGATAGGAGTGGATCAACAACCTTGTTTTGAACCTGCAGTGATGGTTTTTTCTAAGCGCGTGAGGCCATTTTTTGAGCGGGAAAATCTCCAGATGCATCTGCTGTTGCATCCCACGGGTAGCTGAAGTATTGATGGCGGTTATGCAGAGAAGTATGGGTTGAGTTGACAAGTTCAACCACTCGATTTAGGAGGAGGATCTCCATGCGGCGGCACTTTTCCTGAACATACCTGCTCCATCCTCCTTGTCCCTTGGCTGCATTGAATTTTTTGAGCACCATTCCTAAGGCAGTGTATTTGGTGGAAATTTTGACCTTGTCATGTAATTAATTTTGCTGAGTACATAGTTTTGGTATAAAAGGGGCAAAATTGTGTTACTCATTGGTTGTTGAAAATTAGACAAGTTTTGGTGCTGTGATAAGATACAACTTCATTGGTGGCCCTATTTTGGATGTTTTTGTGAGTTTATGAATCTCATGTTGTCTGTTTAATGCATAAACTTACCGGTTTCATGTTGATTTAAATGAGTAATGCTTCATTGCATGTGTTCTGTTAGTTGTCTCCAAATTGAATGTATTCTTCTTTTGAATCTAAACAGCTAAGGGATGTCTAAGATTCTTGAATATAGATTTGCTATGTTGAATGCTTGGTCTTTTACTTCTACTCAAGGAGTAGATTAAATGTTTTAGGTTAAAGTGTTAAGAATATATTGCAGTGAGGATCTTCTACACAGAGGTAACCGAATACTCAATTCTGGGAAGTATCTGTAAGGCAGATATTAAACAACCCCCTTGAAACTCAGTCATTAATATGGGTTTATGTGTACATTCACATGTGTATGTCTATTGACTCCGAGCCCTAGATAGGCATCGATCCAGTCTTGTATTGAGGTTGCAACCAAAGTCCTAGTTTTGCATCCAAATACAAAGCAAACTCAAACTTCATATACAAACCTTTAGGATAGTAGAAGTAGTTTTAGGATCCAAAATCCTCTGTCTACAACTGAACATAGGCCCAAAGCTAGCCCCTTTGCACTTATCTCACAGTTTTGGTCTGCATAATAGAGGATTTATCTGCTTTGTGTCAGCATCCTAGTCCTTTCATAGCATATCTCATGGATGTTGAATAGGGAATACCCCCCTTGGTTCTGTAGAGCCTAAAGAAGAAAAGGAGATATCTATAGAGTCTATCTCCTGTACTATTAGCCGCTGGCCTAGGAATCCTATTGATCATTGATGGCTACCTTGTAGGGACAACTGGGAATAAGCATCCAGTCAGATTGAGAGGTAACAAAAGGTACAAGAGGAAGGGATTCCTTAGAGAGATGACATAAAAGATTGAGAGGATTGGTAGGTTGTTTGAACAATGTGACCAAATGGAAGCTAGGTATCGTAATGAAGGTAAAAGGGATGCGATTGCAATGAAGACATGTCGTGAAAGTGGCATGAAAGAGAAAGATGAAAAGAAGAAAGAATAAGTGGCAACATATATGAAGAAAGAAGAAGAGGAGATTCTTGTGCAAAAGGATTGAAAGGGAAGAGAGAAGAATACAATTGAGGTTGCAAAGTAGAAGAAGAAGAATTGTAGCCCTTTGGTAGAAGGGGCATGGGAAGAAGAACATATGTGAGCAACCCATCATTCCAAAAGGAAAGAAAAAGAGAAAAGAGAAGAGACAAGGAGAGAAGAGAGTAGAAAAAGAAAGAACATCCACTTGTAGCATGCCAATTTGAAGGTAGAAAAGATGTGGGTGAAATTGCAGCAGAGAAAGACCCGTGGAAGGGCATGAACTATGTGGGACAATAATGTGAAGAGGAGGTAATTCACAAAGAAATGAGAAGAGTGGAGGAATTAGAGTTTGCATCAAAGGTATGTATTTTGAAAGACATAGAAGAAGAAGATAAAACTGATGTAATGACAACAACAATAGATCCTTTAGAGGATACGAAAATAGAAACGGAAGGACACAAGCTTGTAGTTGAGGAGCAAAAAGTTACAGCATATGTAGATGCATGAATCACAAAGTTAGAAGGCCCCAAGTTTGATAAACAAGTGGAAGAAGAAGAGAATGATCTCATATGGAATGAGGAGATAAAGAAAATAAATCATATGCTTGAAGGAGATTGGATAGGGGACCATGAAGAGATGAATGATGTAGCAGAAAATGGAGGCAAAGAAATTGGGACAACGAAAATAAATGAGGTACAATTTGATAATTTTGAGTTTGATTTGTTTCGAATTTGATGAATCTAGCAGAATATAAAGGGCAAGAAGAAAATAATAGATGCATGGAAGCTTTTCATTTTCATGAGGATGTTGTAGACTTGATTATGGAAGAGGGGTGTAATTTGTTTGAAGAAGGAAGTAAAAAGATGGAAGAATTGTTTAGTTGCAGTGAGCACTTGATGAAGATGAATGGGGCAGCTGCGAGTGATGTTGTGACAACAAGAAGTGGAGAGGTAACTTCTGATTTTTTTAAATTGTATGAAGAAGAAATTGATGGTGATTTGTTTGTTGTTAAGATGGACAATAAGTTGCAAATAGATGGGAAGAAAATAAATGGATATGCCGATTTGTATGGAGCATGTTTGTGTTAAGAAGTTGTAGAAGATGCTATAGTTGGGAAATTTGGTACAACAATTGATGATATGGGAATGATGATGGGACTATATGGGGTAAATGAAAACTTCATAGCAAAAGATGACTGGATGAAAGTTGCTACTGAAGGTGATGAAGGAAATACTACAACAATGAAGAAAGAGGTAAATTTGTTTGCATTTTGTGATGATATTATTTTGCAATCATTTATAATGTTGAGGGTTGAAGAGTATGGAGAAAAGCACATGGAAATTGTTGATTTCCATGAAGATGTAGGGGTAGATTTGTATGTATATGATGCAAATTGTGATGTGTATGATGAGGAAATTTGGTGGAGGTGGTCGGATTGTGGTGGGTCAAAACCCACAAAAGAGGAGAAGAGTAGTGATTTTGTTTGGTGGAGGTGGTTAGTTGATGATGGTGGGTTGGATCCCATGAAGTAGGATAGGAATGGAGAGAATCATTGGAGGAGGATGGTGCATGGTGGATGTAAATCCATGAGAGTAAGGAGTAAGAGAGTGCAGGTTTGTTGGAGGAATGTGAAGCTTGTTCCAGCGAGATGCTAGAAAAAGAGGAAAAAAATATTTTTGTGCACATATTTCAGTGATGGAGTTCACTGCAGATTGCTTGCAATCTGAAAGAATGACCCTACCATTCAACTCCATGTTTGTGAGTGTATGCTCACAAACTTCCTACCGAGTGTGTCTGATGTAGTAGCATCTTAAGCGAATGAGCAATCGACATCACCCAAAAATATTTCTAGTTGTTTCTTTCAATTTTGGTTTGCTTGGTTCTATTTTGGCATCTCTCAGCCTTGGGGTGTAGGTAAAATAATCAGATTTGATCAAATTCAGTTTTTGACGTACTTTGACATTAACACTCCGTAGGTAGTTTTGTGAAATCTATTCCCAAAGATCTGTAAGAGCTAGAGTAGAACCCTTTTATAGGGGCATTCTTGGAGGTACCATCTTGAAAGTGCAAAAATAATTGAATTCATATCTCATAGTTTGAGAGAAATTAATGTTAGAAATTGGTGTCGTTAATGTTGAAAGTGTGTCGTCAGTTTACAGAAAGTTTAAAATTTCAAAATTGATGAGGGCTGGAGTGAAATCATTTTGCAGAGGAATTTAAGGGGGCATAACACACCTTTGGAGAAATTTTTGGATAAAACAAACAACATTCAATTTTCACCTTTTCGACACTTAGTTGCGCACTTCCAAAGCACCAATTTGATCAATTTATCTTGGAAAGGAATATATTATGGTTTTATTGCAGATTTAATAATGATTATCATGCTAAGGAGGAGGCCCTAGAATACATGAAGCATATAGGTCCCATGTGTGTTAGTTGTGGGTACAGCAGCTACAGGTCCCTTGGGAATGACGACCATTGTAGTTGCTGCATGTGTAATTGTAGAGGTCCCGTAAACAGTAGAGAGCCTTTCGCTACGGGTCCCTTTAGTGAAGTGGATGGCAGCCAAAGTAGAGCTCAACTATATAGTAGGAGCTAAATTGATGGAGCCTAGAATCTGATTGAGTTATTTGTGTCTTTTTATGTTTTATGTTTTATTTATGTACAAGGTTCATAGAAATCAAACTTGATGTGGTAATGCAGTCAAGCTAGTAGCTTGATCTACTGCTAAAATGTTGTGATCATCTGTAACTTGGTTTCATACCTCATCTGAGGTAGGCTGTTGTGGAACTTCGTTACCCATATCTTCCCATAGTTGCTGGAGGAATGTAACCTTATTCAAAGGCTTCTTATACAATTTCAATCCTTGTCCATTAACCATAAGTGAGAATCTAACTGGGTCAATTGTAGTTAGTTGTACTACACCATTGGGAAAAACTTCCTTGAATTCATAAGGACCTAACCATCTAGTCTACAATTTTCTCTTATGATCGTTATACTTGAAGTCATAGAGTAGGGCATAGTCACCTTCCAAAAGTCCTTGGTTTTGATATACTGGTCATGCCATTTGATTCTATGTTTTTGTATTATTTTAGTGTGATAGACTACTTCCATCCTTAATTCCTCCAAGGCATTAAGATGGTACAACCATTCCTTTTGAGTTACTGATAGGTCCATGCCAAGTTGTATAGCAGTTCTCAATGTTTTGTATTCGAACGCAATAGGAATGATAACTTTCTTACCATAAACTAGTTCATAAGGTGTATACCCTATTGTTGTCTTCCAGGTAGTTCTATATGCCCAAATTTCTTAAGAGAGTCTTGCTAGCCAATCCTTCTTGTGTAATGCAACTGTCTTTGTTAATATTGCATCAATTATCCTATTTGTGACCTCAACCTAGTCATTTGACTGTGTACATGATAAGGAGTGGACTTTTTATGTCTGATTTCATATTCTTGAATAAGGCTAGCAATTAGGGCTAATGTAAATTGTGGTATCTGATCTATTGCTATTTCCCTTAGAACTCCATACCTTGTAAATATCTCCTCATATAGGAATGTAGCAACCTTACTATTTCTGACTACTTTCAGAGCTTTCACCTCCACCCATTTTGTGAGATAATTAGTACAAACAAGTATATATTCTTTTATTAGATGGAGGATCAATGGGCTCAATAAAATCAATGCCCCATTTATCAAATGGTGTGACCACCAATTATGGTTGTAGGGGCATTTCATCACTACTTGTAGGTTTTCCCATCCTTTGACAATGGTCATATCTTCTTGTATAGAGAGTTGTATCTTTGTGTAAGGTGAGCCAATAGTATCCAATATTCAAAATCTTGATTGCTATCCTCTTAGATGCAAAGTGTCCACCACAGGGTTCATCATGACATGCTTTGAGAATGTCATATACCTCATCTTCTCTAATACATCTTCTCATGATATGATCAAGACCTATGTAGAAGAGGTAACTAGCTACCCAAGAATAGGGAAAGCTACACTCCACTAGGTGGCACCTCTCCCTTAGAGGTGTGGAGGTGTTTTCTCTGTAACTAGATAATTTGCTATATCTGCATACCAAGGAGTCTATATAGTTAGTGCAAATAAGTGCTCATCAAGAAATGAATCATCAATAACTAGATCCTCATTACAAGTAGGTAGCCTGAAGAGGAAACCAACAACAATATTGGCCTTCCCAGGCTTGTCCACAATGGTGATATCAAACTCCTAAAGTAGCAATAACCATCTAACCAATTTGCCACTTACCACTGGTTTATTCATTAGGTATCTTATTGTTGCATGATCAGTATGAATAGAAATAGGATACCCAATGATATAATGCCTGAACTTATTGATTACATAGACAAAAATTAACATTTCTTTCTCAATGACAATATAGTTAAGTGCAACACCTTGTAAATTCTTACTAATATAGTGAATTGCATACTCCAAATTTCCTTCCTTCTATCCTAACACAACCCCCATAATAAAGTTAGAAGTATCTATATGGATATGAAAAGCTACTACCCAATTAGGTCCTCTGAGTATAGGTGTCTTTATCAATGAATCCCTAAGACTATCAAAGGATGTCTGACAGTCAGCTGTCCAATTAAATTCCACATCTTTAGATAGTAAGACAAAGGAGCAGCTATCTTACTAAAATCCTTTATGAATCTTCTATAGTACCTTGCATGGCTAAGAAATCTTCTAACATCTTTATGCTTTTGAGGAACAGAGAATGTTGAAATGATTTCAATTTTGTGTGGATCCACTTGAGGGTAAGTGCAAGAAGATGGGGGGTCAAAAAGGAGTCTTAAGTGGCCACTTTTTTTTTTCTTTTTTTTTTCTGAAATTAGGAAATGTTGACCTTGGATGAGAAATTGAGCATAGTTACACTCAAAATTTTAAGTTGTAACAAAAAAATGTTTGTAGTGCTCTAAGTCTACTTTTTAAACTACTATTTGTTTTTTGAAAATTGTATAGATTAAGGGGCTCAAAAGAGGGAGCCACAGAAATTGGTGTTGTTTCTGTCAAAAAAACATAACATAGCATGTTTTGTGGCTCCCTCAAAAGGTTAACTTTTTTTTGGTATTTTTAAAATCGCTTTAGTGAGAAATTATCTAACAACATTTAGTTTATGCTTGATTTTTCTGATAATTTTTTAATGAATATTTGATTTTTTACTAATTTTCAAAGTGGACACATCCTAAAAAATAGAATTTTGGATGTGCTACCCCTATAAATTTTGAAAACTAATTGAAAATCATTTTTTTTAATATGTGTAGAGTGGAGTCTAGTTTCTAAAAATGTATTTCTTTTGAAATTTCAATGAACAGTTAATTTACAATGAAAAAAAGACCAAATACTAGTTTTTGCCCAAAAATAGACACACAAACAAAAAAAAATAAAGATGAAAGGCTTAACATTGTCAAAATGTGAATAAAATTACATCGTTAAATAGGTAAGAGAAATCCTAACATTACCCAGGTGTTCGATTTGTTTGACCTTGAAACATGTGCAAATCTAAGGGTTAGCATGAATGAAATAATGTGAAATCCTTTAGAATATGCAAAAACACGTCTTTGGACATTGGGAAGGCACTCCAAGCCTTTGGGTTGGAAATTCAAAGAAAATCCCAAGCCTAAGGCTTGGGATTCCCAAAGAAAAATATAACATGAGCGCGTTATAATGCGTTCGCGTTTTAATGCACTTGCATTATGTTTTGTTTTGCATCTTTTCCCTTTCTGCAAAAGTTTGCCTGATGTTTGTCATGTTTGACATAACGTGAGCACATTATGTCTCCCTTGGAATGTTTTATGTTCAAGGTTATTAAGCATGTATGTATGTATGTATGTATGCCTATACGTGTGTATGTATGCATCGATGTATGTATGTATGCCTATATGTATGTATGTATACTTATATGTATGTATGTATTCTTGTATGTATGTATGTATGGCTGTATGTATGTATGCATGTTTGTATGTATGTATATATGTATGTATGGCTGTATGTATGCATGCATGTTTGCATGCATGTATATATGTATGCATGTTTGTATGTATGTATGTATGTATGTTGAAGGTTTAGGGTTGAGGGCTTAGGGATAAGGGATTAGGGTTTAAGGTATAGTGTCGAGGGTTGAGGGTTTAGGAATAGGGATAACGTTTAGGGTTTAGGGTTGAGGGATTACGGTTTAGGGTTTAGGGTTGAGGGATTAGGGTTTAGGGTTGAGGGTTGAGGGATTAGGATTTAGGGTTGAGGGATTAAGGTTTAAGGTTAAGAGTTGAGGGTTTAGGGTTTAGGGATAGGGTTTAGAGTTTAGGGATAAGGGATTAGGGTTTAGGACATTAAAGGATTAAGGTTTAGGGTTGAAACTTTGGGGATAGTGTTTAGGGTTGAGGGATTAGGGAGAGGGATTATAGTTTAGGGATAAGGGATTAGGGTTTAGGACCTTGAGGGATTAGGGATTAGGGTTGAGGCTTTAGGGATAGCATTCAGGGTTGAGCGATTAAGGTTGAGAGTCGAGAGATTAGGGTTAAGGTAGAGTGTTGAGGGTAGAAGGGTTAGGGATAGGGTTTAGGGTTGAAGGTTTAGGGTTGAGGGTTTAGCGATAAGGGATTAGGATTTAAGGTATAGTGTCGAGGGTTGAGGGTTTAGGAATAGGGATAGCGTTTATGGTTTAGGGTTGAGGGATTAAGGTTTAAAGTTGAGGGTTGAGGGATTAGGGTTGAGGGTCAAGGGATTAGGGTTAAGATAGAGTGTTGAGGGTAGAGGGATTAGGGATAGGGTTTAGGGTTGAAGGTTTTAGGTTGAGGGATTAGGGTTTAGGGTTGAGGGTTTAGGGATAAGGGATTAGGGTTTAAGGTATAGTGCTGAGGGTTGGTGGTTTAGGAATAGGGGTAGCATTTAGGGTTTAGGGTTTACAATTTAGGGATAAGAGATTAGGGTTGAGGGTTGAGGGATTAAGGTTTAGGTTGTAGGGATCAAGGTTTAAGGTTAAGAGTTGAGGGTTGAGGGTTTAGGGATAGGGTTTAAAGTTTAGGGATAAGGGATTAGGGTTTAGGACCTTGAGGGATTAGGGTTTAGGGTTAAGGCTTTATGGATAGCATTTAGGCTTGAGGGATTAGGGTTGAGGGTCAAGGGATTAGGGTTAAGGTAGACTGTTGAGGGTAGAGGGATTAGGGATAGGGTTTAGGGTTGAGGGATTAGGGTTTAGGGTTGAGGGTTTAGGGATAAGGGATTAGGGTTTAAGGTATAGTGTCGAGGGTTGAGGATTTAGGAATAGGGATAGTATTTAGGGTTTAGGGTTGAGGGATTAGGGTTTAGAGTTTAGGGATAAGAGATTAGGGTTGAGGGTTGAGGGATTAAGGTTTAGGGTTGAGGGATAAGGGTTGATGGTTTAGAGATAGGGTTTAGAGTTTAGGGATAAGGGATTAGGGTTTAGAACCTTGAGGGATTAGGGTTTAGGGTTGAGGCTTTATGGATAACATTTAGGGTTGAGGGATTAGGGTTGAGAGTCGAGGGATTAGGGTTAAGGTAGAGTGTTGAGGGTAGAGGGATTAGGGATAGGGTTTAGGGTTGAAGGTTTAGGGTTGAGGGATTATGGTTTAGGGTTGAGGGTTTAAGGATAAGGGATTAGGGTTTAAGGTATAGTGTCAAGGGTTGAGGGTTTAGGAATAGGAATAGAGTTTAGGGTTTAGGGTTTAGGGATAAGGGATTATGGTTGAGGGTTGAGGGATTAAGGTTTAGGGTTTAGGGATAGGGTTTAGAGTTTAGGGATAAGGGATTAGGGTTTAGGGTTGAGGCTTTATGGATAGCATTTAGGGCTAAGGGATTAGGGTTGAGGGTCGAGGGATTAGGGTTAAGGTAGAGTGTTGAGGGTAGAGGGATTAGGGATAGGGATTAGGGATTAGGGTTGAGGGTTTAGGGATTAGGGATTAGGGTTTAAGGTATAGTGTCAAGGGTTGAGGGTTTAAGAATAGGGATAGCATTTAGGGCTTAGGGTTGAGGGTTGAGGGTTGGGGGTTTAGGGATAGGGTTTAGATTTTAGGGATAAGGGATTAGGGTTTAGGACCTTGAGGGATTAGGGTTTAGGGTTTAGGGATCAAGGTTTAGGGTTTAGGGATAAGGAATTAGGGTTGAGGATTGAGCGATTAAGGTTTAGGGTTGAGGGATTAAGGTTTAAGGTTGAGGGAGAGGTAGAGAGGTGAGGGGGAGAGATAGGTGAGAGGTAGAGAGGTGAGGAGGAGAGATAGGTGAGACATAGAGAGGTGAGAGATAGAAGAAATACATGGAGAAATGAATAATATGGAATTTTCTATAGTAGGCCAAAACACACTCGCGTTATAACGCAAGTGCATTTTGGATTGCTATAGAAACAATAAGAAGGCCTGGACCCCCGTGATCTAGGCCCACATACTCTATTTTCTTCTGTTTATGCACATGTTTTGATAAAAAAAAGTATTTTCATGATGTTGGGAAGTTCACATGCACATTTTTCACATTCTACCACCTTTGCATGAACTTTCCACCAGCTTTTTCTGCTTTGCCAACTTAAGGAGGAAATAACATAGTTTTCATATCGAATTTGATATATATCAATTCAAGTTTCAATTTTTGTAGTGTTGCAATGTTAATTGTGATTGAATTGTAGGAATTTAACATTATAGATTGGTTAATAGTATTATTGTTACTAATTCTATTTGAGTGTTATTCAATTTAACATTGAAAAGAAAGCAAGTGGTGAAAAACTCAAATTGTTGAGGAGTTTGATGCAAGAAGAAAAAAACACTACATAATTGGGTACTTTCTCCATTCGAATATCTATTTTTTAGGTATGTCAAGTCTTTGCATGCATGTTCTTAATATTTTCCTTAATTCTATTTGAATTACTTTATCATGCTTTATCATACATTTTTATATCACTTGTATGGTTTACATATTTTATGTTTATATCAGTCTCACTTTTTTTATTTTATAGTTCATTTAATTTGTCTATGCTTCCACATTTTGCATACATGTCTTACATTTTGCATTTATAGTTCATCATAGTTCTTACTATATAAAGAGCTTAGTCATCACACACAAATGTCCTTATAATGGACTATGTTTTAAATCAGTTCATGGTATGCATAATAAAAGATATCTCAAAGGTCAACATTAATTAAAATAGAGACAATCATGATCAAGAAAGCATCCTACAATCTCACATGGTGCCATGTATATTTTCTACACTTGGGCTCTTTAATAATTATGTGCAAAAATGAATTAAATAGACCTTAACATATTGTGATGTCAAACTATACAAGAATAAATCCTTACAACATATAAATATACAATCCCTTAAGCATAGTGAAATACTATTATCTTGTCATAACAAGTTAAAATACAAATGAATAGGTGCCAAGATCATACAAGTAAATCCCAATAGGCTTAATCCAATCATGATCCATGATATGCTACATTATTCTTCATGTTGATAGTTCATACAAACCTTAAATACTACAAATCAGTCACATTGCCATGGAATTGATATAGGGTCTCAAGATAGTTCAGTCACAACAAAGTGTAAAGTTCAACATGAGTGTCTCCATAGAAATCATAAGCCTTAAGGTTGATCCTCTTGGTCGTCATAACATGATAATGTGAATATAAGGGATTGTTGTCACACATAAAAAAATCAATCCTTACCTCATGCCCTAGTGTGATGTTTCACACGATCTCAATAATCTCTCCTTTCATGACTAGATGGTTATCAACAAGTGTTGGCCCACGAGATGTCTCCAAGTGAAAATCAAGTGTATCATGTGTCCTAAAATTTGTCCCATGGCTGCAAGCTCAATCTTCATGTGTAAGGATATGATCTCTATCTGCAAGTAAGTGTAGGTAGTTTGATGCCACTAGCACCAAGGCCTCCTGCACATCTTCAACCTTGTAGTCAACATGAAGTCCCATGTACTCTTCACTTGTAGCCTCAATAGGTGACACTCCTTTGTCCTTATCCTCATAGGACTGAAGTGAACTTTGTACCATAATGCTTTGTATGGTTGCAATAATATTGTGTAATAATGCTTTGTATGCTTTTGTCATGCCCACATTTCCCATGCGGTCACGACACACAACACACGTGTCATGTCCACATTTGTCATGTGGTCATGACAAGAATTACCAAAAACTTTTCTACATGTCCCTAGGAACCCCCTCACATGCATCAGCATGCTTAGTGGCAATACGCATAAGGTGTAAACATGTCATTCATATTCGGGGAAGTGCATCTACCTACGCAATCCCCTGCGTGATGAAAGCCATCTAGGGGATATGCGTCGCGATGTGCACCGCTTCTAGGGTTAGAATGGATTTAATCCGAACCCTAAGTTTCCTAGGTGAAAGAGATGATTTTGACTGATCTGAAACCAAGCCCTAACTCTAATGCATAAATGAAATTGAATAAATAAAATACAAAATCAATGGCATGATGGTCGCATGATAAGATGGAGTGATTGAATGAAAGTCACAAAAATACCATAAAATGAAACCCTAAAATCTAGGAAAATTATGATAGCATAACACATTTTCGATAATTGAAATAAAATTAAAAAAAAAAGAATCTTTAAAATTTAATGCAAAAAAAGAAATAAATAATCAAAGGGAAAATTGAATAAATTTCCATGGTTAAATAATTTTGACCATTCAACAAAATTATAAAAATCGTAGTAAATAAATGATCAAATTAAAAATCAAAACTCAAGTCCATTAATAAATATAATCTCGACAATTATATTTATTAATTAACTCACATTAAAATAATTAAAGAGAGGATAAAACAAAATATCCCCTTTGAAATAAAATCGGTAAAATTAATATTAAAAAATTAAGTTCAAAAAAAAAGAAATTTCCTATCACATTAATTTAAATGGACTATAAGTTAAAATCAACACCCAAATAAATAACTTAACAAGGGATAAGACATCCCATTAAAATAAAAACATTCCATCCCCACAATATAAATTACACAAGAAAATTTAAAAAAATCCTACCCCAAAATAATTCTAAATCAACAAAAATCAACACAAAGAAAGTCAAACAACCAAAAATAACACAAGAGCAGAAGAGAGGGAAAAAGATAAATTCCCGTGCACAAGGGATGAGGAAAAAGGAATTTAAAATAAATGACAAAACAATTATCCTCACATCCCACTCAACCCTAGTTCATTATTTTATTGTTTTCTAATGGAAGCCCTAATTTCTTATTCTATTATTATGGAAAACCCTATCTTTTTCTTTTGTCTTCCCCAACTCATTTGTTTTGTTTTCTCTTATTTTTGTCTGCCTCCATGGTTTGCAAATTTGAAGGTTGAAGGTGTATTCCTCGTCCATGGCCGCCAAGAAGAATAACCAGAGGTATATTTATTACTTTTATATGCAAAACTAGGGTTTCTTTTATTCATAACAAACTATGTTTGGTTGGAACCCAGGGTAATATATATATATATATTTATATATATATATATATATTTATATATATATATATATATACATATACTATTTTGTATGCAGATTGATATACAACATTGCAGGTTTTAATCATAATACAGAGGCTTTCTTTTAACATGGAGTGTGGTCTGTGGAGGTTCTGTCACCGCCGCCATCTGTATCTTGTTTATGGTTTAAGGGAGTAAGGGGATTCATGGTGTGGTGTGGCCAAACACCGCAGAGAGGGAGGTCCGCTGTGGAGGGAGGTGTGGGGAGTGGTGTGAGGAATGGTGTAGGGAGGGTTAAGCAGAGAAGGGGGGTGTGGGGAGGAGGCGGTGCCTCCACCCACACCCCTCTCTAAATTGTTTGTTGTGGGTGGCGGCTATGGCCATCGCTCACAGCCACATAAATTTTTATTTTTATAAATTATTTATAACTACTTTCTTAACAACAAAAGAACAGACCCTAAATTTTATTAGGGTTCGGTCCATAAATTTGATTTCTATTTGTCTCTTGTTAGAAATAGTTTGTATATTATTTAAATATATATGTATATTTGACTATATATATATATATATATACAGTGATATACATATATATATAGATTTTTCCACAATACAATTTATTTAACATATATATCTATCTATATATACAGTGATATATATACATACAAATTTTTTAGTCCAACAGTAAAGTATGAGAAGTTTAAAATAGAAATATATACACATCCAATATATAAATATAAATATATATGTGTATTTAATGTATTATATACATATATCTATTATATTATATATATATATTTATAAGCAACCTTGCAATGGGATGAAATAACCAGATTTACAAGTTTTTAAAATACCATTATCTATCATCTTTCTCTTGAAAAGAAAAACCAGATTTACTAAGATATAATTTTCTTTTGCTTTGATTCAAAATGACAACATTTACACAAAAACATTTCTATTCAAGCTTCAAAAGATCAAATATGAGCACAACAAAATATTAACCATGTATTTCCATTGCATAAAACATAGCGGTGAATATTTTCTTTTCCACAAAGCATACAACAAAAATCACAACAGCAAAACATTTTTTTTTTTTTGAAATAATATGGCCGTAACTTATATCTTCTATAGCCTTTCTCCATAAGCATATAAACATAACATAATATATTAATGATAGTTTTGAATAACAATAAAAATTGCTCACATTAGATTTCCTTCTATAGCCAACACAAAGAATAGTAATCATGTTGTCAAAAAAAATACAACGAGGCCTCTAAGGCCATGGCTCCAAAACAACCATCTAAAAGTAGTGCCCAAACACCAAAAATGGACTTCAACAAGCTCCATTTTTCCCAACTGATAACCTGCAATAAACAACACAACAATGGGGAAACAAGCCACGAAGGAATGCCCTCCTCCCTACCATAGACCCACTAGTGGGTCATCCTCGAGCTGGGGAGGTAGGATTCACACAGTTTGGGCTCACACATACCACAACAAAAGAATTTTTCCAAGCACACAAAAATAATTCAACTCCCATGGATTTGCAGATACAAAACTCAATAAATTGAGTTTGGAGGGGGTAGGGAAGTGGACCCCTCAACTCCAGAGGCCACCCCAAGAACTTCAAGATCAAAAAAATCCCAAGGCCTCAAGCTAAACACATTTTTCCACCAAAACTCAAAAATCCCTATGGCACTCATGCCAAATCACATATTGTTTCCAAAACTCAAATGATGCCCTCAAGGCTAAAATAGTGCAACGCAAAGGAGATGACCTCGAGGAGGTTCACTCTCCCCTACCCCAAACTAGTTGAGCCTTTCCTCCAAAATGGAGGTGCTCTCACCACACCCTTCCCACACAAAAATAAAATAACAACCCACATAATATGCAACCACATACACAAAAGAAAGCATAAGCAAAAAGGGTAATGGCCATAGCCATGGAGCTTACATTCAAAAGCCCTAAAATGGAAGCATGTTTGATGAAGAGCTCCAAGCTTCCCAAAAATTTCTCCAACCCTCTAAATTTTTCTCTAACACTCTCAAAGCCTCCAAGAATAAAAGGAATTTTCAAAAAAAGAAGAACCCCACACTCCTCTCCAAGAGGAGGTAATATAGGCTTTCCAATTTGGCCTTGAGGAATGAGAAGGTGGCACTTGTCACCTTCTCCTTCCTCATCCCATGCCACTTGCAAGGGAGAAGAAGTGTGAGGGTGACAAGTGTCACCCTCTAATTCCATTCTATTCCTCACCTTATCCACTTGTGTTCTCACACATGTGTGAGAGACCAAGTGGTGAGGTGGCAATTCCCTTTAAGCCTCCATGAGGATAAGGGATGCCATATGGCATCCTCTTATCCTCCATGAGAGCCATCTCCCTCCAAGATGCTCTCACATGTGTGTGAGAGTCTTGGAGGGAGATCCCACACACTTGAGAGTCTTGAAGACCTCCCAAGTATTCTTGGTGAAGGGATCCCCAAACTTTGGGAAGGGAGATGGGTCTTTCCCAAAGCATGACTCATCTCCCATCCTTAGCCATTTCAAAATTTGTCACTTTGACTAAACCCTAGTTTAGAGTGACCAAAAGTGAGTTACCCAAGGTTTGGTTAGTCAAAATTGACCCTAGATCCAAGGGTAAGTTTTGGGACACTAAGGTATACCTAGGGAGGCATAAATTCACTTTTAAAAGGCCCAAAATAAAAATAATACCAAGTGGTGTAAAACAATTATAAATATACAACACATGATATAAATCAACTAATAAAGGGGTCACTAGGACAAAATAAATAATTTAAACATGCATGCAAGCAACATTCGATCACACGTGATCCTCATCCCTCTTGGGAATGGATCAGTTTCATAGGGAATAACATATGTGTGAACACTACCTCTGATTTCCCGTGGCCTGGAAATATAACCTGCACAACTAGATCAAGTGTCAATCACATCATGGATAATCATAACCAAAGCAACTGAAACTAAATATATGTCATTGCACACAACATTAATCATTCACAACATAATTCAAGATTAAACTACATTTTCTATCTAATGTCACATAATCATCATCAATTAATGAATCCACATAATGAACTAGAAATCACATCAATCATCATCATCTAATAGATCTCGCATTTCTAATCTCATCATAGAATCAAAATATGATCAAATCAAATCACCACATGTCTAATCAATGTCAAACCATAAATCAGGAGATATAATCTAATCTACATAATGGAACAATAGTCTCTAAAAGTCTGATAATGTCACCAACTATAATGTAAAACAATCAAAATAGGGAAGTTAAAATAATCGGCCTCACAGCTTTGTACCTATTTTGGTTGAGTGACATTTACTCTTCTGCATGATGATTGTATGTACATTTTTTATGAAGGGTTGAATGACATATATTTCAGTTATTTGTATGGATTAATTTCTTAGGAAATAATTTTTGTCTCTTTATCATGCTATAGATAAATTCTCCATCATGTCAAGGAAACGATCAAGAATTAAATGAACACAGGAAGAGATAGAAGCGAAGAATGCAAAGAAAGCAGTGACTATGAGGGAACTTCGTGAGAAGAGGAAATTGGACACGATAAATGAAGACATGCCAATTGAAGAGGAACTACAACCATTAAAAAGAGATATGGTATTGGTGACACAAAGGGGACAAATGCAAAAACTTTGTGCTATGAGAGATTTGAATACCGTAGTTGGAGACATGTCCTCTACTACAAGTCAACATGTAGGGACACCATCTATCACATCTCAAGTTGAGAGTACCTCATCACTCACATGTGACGAAGGAGGTACGCCATCATTCCCACCTCAACCTCAAGGTATGTCATCTATTCCATCTTCGATCAAAGGTATGCCATCTAGCCCATCTCATTTAAATCTATTAACACCACCTAGAATTTTGCATAGAAAGCCAAAGTGTTTAATTGATATTGATGAGAATATTTTGCAGCCAATGGAAGGTAAGATTCAAAAACATACTTGTAGAAGATATGCTCATAAGATTTGGAGATTGTTCTTTGAAAAGTTAAATGAGATTGCAAGATGTCAACAATTTGTTGAAATGATGCGAAGTATAAAGTATAGGTCCATCATGAAGATTCTTAAGTTGAGAACATCAGAGGCTTCAAGTGAGAAATCTATTGTCAAGAATCTAATGAGTGTATATGAGAGTGTGGGTAACAACTCACACACAAAAGATAGTAATGCAACATGACGTGTCATTACATCAACTATAATAAGTAGTCAAATGAGGAAAACTCATCTCATTAGAAAGACGAGTCAAGCATTAAGAATTAATAGGAAAACTTTATCAAGAGCCATTGGAAGGTGCCAAAGAATTCAGGACACCAATACCAATGAATTATGGGCATTCTTAGGGAGATTACCATGAAAAGATAAACCAAATGTTGAAGCATTGAGATCACTAATTGAAGACTTTTGGAAGAATTGCACAAGGGTATTTTTGAATCAAAGGGATGTGGTAAGAAGGAGAATCAGTAGTCGAAACCATGAGCCACATCCAAAGCATTTTTTGGATATGACTCAAACATAATTTTTTGGTAAATTTCTAGAGATGTATCCTCAAATTAAAATTTGTTAAAGATATTTTTAAATGCTAAAACCTTTCTATGTCAAGATAAATCACACATGCACTACTTGTTGTAGATTACATATTGAATTTTCTAACCATTTTGATGTTTATAGGTCTATATGTTTAGATTTGCATACTAACAATGTTTTACAGGATTGCGGCATACATGCCCCACCATCTTCAAGAGACTTCATATCAAGAATTTTATGTGAGAGAGAGGAAGGTCAAATATTCTATAGGAAATTATGCTTGGATGGCACATGTCATTGTTGCGGTGGCTTGCAACGTATGCCAATATGTGAACATATGGAAAGAACACATGTGGTTGGAAGTGAACTAGTAGAGTTTTGCAAGTATAAAATAGTGGCATACAATACAAAAGATAGTAAAGAAGCAAAGAGGTGTGAATTGGTTATTGAAAAGATTCCAGTGTATCAGTTTATGCCTATATTTCATGACAGTATAGTGTATGAGTATGCAAGACATGACCATAGAGCTCGATGGTTGGACTTGCAATTCAATTCATGCAAGGACACATTTCTAGTTGCTAGCATTGTTTAAGTCATTGACTTTGTAGAGAACTACAGTCTACAGCCATAGTGTGAGGTGTAATCATAATATTACAACTCCACACAGGTTTCTATATTTGTGCACATTGCATTCATTCATGCAAATGACAGTATAGAGGATGATAGAAAGATCATAAGGGAGTATCATTTTTATATTAGTGATGATCACATGCATTCTATGGAGTTCGTGCAAGGTTGCTTTCATGTGCTCTACAATGATTTGGCTAGAAGGGGCATATCATTCAGTCAACATATCATATGGTCGGATAACTGTGCATCACAATTCAAGAACTCATAGAATTTCTATTAGCTAAGCAAGAGGCATAATATTATAGGTGTTTAGCATATGTGGAACTTTTGTGAGGCTAGGCATGGAAAGGGGGAGCATGATGGTGAAGGAGCATGTATCAAAAGAGCCATAGCACAAGAAGAGTTAAAGTATAAAGACAATGCAAATTTGACAGATGTAAAATCAATCATTGAGTGGTGTAATGCTTCGATGGGTCTAGGTAATGAAGGTAAGTCTTCAGTTCGTAGATTTTTTGGTTAATAGATGATACTAACATTCCACCATATGAGGACTCTTGTACACTGATGGGATCAAGTGAGCTACACTCTTTCAGAAGCTCAATTACAGGTTCATGGAGTATCCATACACGAAAGATGGCATTCTTTTGTTCTTCACGTACAATTCAAGCCTAGAATGAGTGCAAGTCAAATTAAGGAGTGGGTTGACGAATGGCAGTTAAGTTATCTTAACCCACTTGACATGTGTCAACCCCTGATGGAACTAGAACTGACAGAGATGGAATCATCAGTTGACTTTAACCACATATCAGATCTAGTTCAACCAGGTAATATATCTACTTGCATAGTTTTTGAAATTCCTAATGTTATCTTACTTTATAGTGTTTTTGTAATGTTGACTAATTTCATCTAATTTGCTACACATATCAATGTAGGGCATGTTTATGCAGTTATTGTAGATGAAGATAACAAAGAGGGAATAGATTATTACTTGTGTCGTTGTGTTGAGGCCAAAAATAAATTGGAGGCCTTAGTTATAGATGGAGTAAACATCCAATACCCTACAGGCTCAGTGGTTGTTACTAGAACATGGCTTACAAACCCCTATACCCACATAAGAGTGTTAATGTTTGGTTGTTTCAGGACTTTGACATGCATCGGAAGATTCTTCATTACTTGAACCTTGTCGTGGCATCCAATGTTCATTTGATAGAATTTTGGGGTAGACCTTTGAACAAGACCTTGTGGAAGGTGTGTGAGTTTGACCATGAGGCAATACTTGCCACAATAAAGAGTAGAGTAGACCTGGTTGGTTCGTTGGATTAATTTGTAAGTATTCACATTGATTTGTAAGTATGCACATTAATTTGTAATTTTACATAGGTTTGTCTTTTTTTATTTGTTGCTGCATTTTTACACATATACAATGAATATTGTGATGAATATGTTTGTCATTGCTGTCAAAGTGCTTGGACGTTAGTAATTAAGGAATGCATAATTATGCAAGTCTATTGGTTGTTTATTGTTTGATGATACCATTATGCTTTCAAGATATGTTGTTGGGTTTTGTGATATAAAGACACTTGCTTCTTCATAGAGTATGTGGTGTGATGCATAGAGTTGTAGTGCTTCAAGACAAGGTATGAACTTGAATAGTGAAGATCTCACTCAAGCAATGGTATGAACTTGACAAGCAGTGGTATGAACTTGATTTGTTTGCTATGGTATACATTTGATGTTTACATCATCATCATGTTATGCTTCATGGGGTTAGATCTAAGTGATGGATGAAGTTAATCCTTATTGGTCTTAATCATGTTCACTCATGTTTCACTCACATCATATCAAGATTCATGTCACAAGGTTTGGATGTTAGTTCATAACATTTATTTTTATCATGTTACAATAGCAAGACATAATTTCTTATGTCATTGGTTCATGCCATTGGATCATTGGATTTGGTTGTGGTTCTTTCTCATGATAGGAGTTTGTTCATGTCTTCATGCTTCTTTGTGCTCCATATCTTCAGTGTTCTCAGTGTCTTCATGTGCCATAGATTTCTTTAGTGTCCTCATGATGTCGATGTTGATCACAAAATATGGTGTTAAGTTCATGTTGATGTTGATTGATGAGTTGTGGTTGTTGTTGGAAGTTTTGGAAGTCTAAAGGATGTCATAGTGGTAGTGTTCATATCACAGCTGCAGAGGTTTAAACATTCAAAACTAGTTAGGGTTTTTAAGTTAAAGTTATTAGTTATTTTTAAAACCCTAAAAAGACCTAGTTTGGTAAGTTTTGTTTGTGTTATACTCTCTATTTAATTTGTCTCAGATAACCTTCTATGTTCTTCATGTGGTCTTCAACACTTAGGTTGTATTATGTTTAGGTTTATCTAGTCATCAACCTTCTAAAAACCCTATCCTTTACTTTTCTCTAAAATCTAAGTTAATACCTTACACCCATACCGGCGATATTGTACCAGTGATATCCCTAAAGAGTCCAAAGTGAAAAAAGGCAGCAATTTTTGATGAGCTATTAATTAGAAACCATGACACTTAGAAACATTTTGTCTAAGACAACATGATCAAGTAGAACCCTTCTACAATAACCTCTCTCAATTTTTGATATCTTTGAGGCATTTGCCCATGGTGAAAGATTTTCTGCTACCCCAAAAATCATCAGAAGGAGGTAGTGTAAAGTTGCAAAGGAGTGTAACTTTCGTCCTGCTCATGATGTGACCAAACTGATAGTTCCAACACATCCATATGGGTACATTTAGGCTAGGCATGGTCCTATTTTGCACCCAAGCATGCCAAAACAGTTCGAGCTACATTGTACCGACAATATCCCTGAAGAGTCTAAAGTGCAAAAAGGCAACAATCTTTGACAAGCTGTTACTCAAAAACCATGACACTTAGAAAGATTCTTTCTAAGGCAACATGATCATGTAGAACCCCTCTACAATAACCTCTCTTGGTTTTTGATATTTGTAAGGCATTTTCCCGTGGTGAAAGGTTTTTTGTTGCCCCAAAAATCATTAGGAGGTAGTGTAAAGTTGCAAAGGGGTGTAACTTTCGTCTTGCTCTTGATGCGACCAAACTGATAGTTCCAATGCATCTAGATGGGTACATTTAGGCTAGGTATGGTCCTATTTTGTACCCAAACATGCCAAAATAGTTTGAGCTACATTGTACCAGTGATATCCCTAAAGAGTCCAAAGTGCAAAAAAATAGCAATCTTTGACAAGCTATTACTCAGAAACCATGACATTTAGAAAAATTCCATCTAAGGTAACACGATCATGTAGAACCCATATACAATAACCTCTCTCAATTTTTATATATCTAAGGCATTTTCCCATGGTGAAAGGTTTTATGCTGCCCCAAAAATTGTCAGAAGGAGGTGGTGTAAAGTTGCAAAGGGGTGTAACTTTCATCCTGCTCTTTATGTGACCAAACTAATAGTTCCAACGCATCTAGATGGGTATGTTTAAGCTAGGCATGGTCCTATTTTGCACCCAAACATGCTGAAACAGTTTGATCTAACTTGTACCGATGATATCCCTGAAGAGTCCAAAGTGTAAAAAGACAACAATCTTTGATGAGTTGTTACTTGAAAACCGTGTCACTTAGAAACATTATGTCTGAGGCTATAGTATCACGTAGGGTCCCTCTATAATAACCTCTCTTAGTTTTTTATATATCTGAGGTGTTTGCCCATGGTGAAAGTTTTTCTTCTGCCCCAAAAATGGTCAGATGAATGTTGTGTAAAGTTGCAAAGGGGTGTAACTTTTGTTATGCTCCTCGTGCGGCCAAATTGACTATTCCAACACATTAGGATGGGTACGTTTAGGCTAGGCATGGTCCTTTTTTGCACCCAAACATGTTGAAACAGTCTGAGCTACATTGTACTAGTGATATCCTCACATATTGCGTTTGCTATAACTGTTATAGTCTTCACATGTCAACATGCATCTTATGGCTATTAACATACTTCTTCTACCAGTCAACACAATCAACCCTCATCTTCTTCCACCTTTAGGTCACTGTGTTATTAGGCTTGAACTTAGACATCTGTGATATATGAAACCCTCTACACTTCATGGATCTATCATTATGTAATGATCTATTCACTGCACCTATCTTACTTATTATATTTCATAGCAATCTTGCAAAGAGTTGGGGTAGTGATATGCAATCTTCTGTGAGATCAATACAATGTTGTAACAAGTCTTTCAAGCTTAACAAGTTTCTGGATATGGAATTTCTTTAAGGAATTAGAGTCAAATTGGTAAATGTGATGACATGATACATATTAACATGGTGAGATGCAAAGTATACATTTATAGTATTAATCACATTCTCAAAGGGATTGCTAATAACTTATGGAATCTTATAGCCCCAATGTCATGTTGTATACTCAAATTAGGTAAGACTCAATATACTCTCATAACCTCACCTTATATGCAAGAGGAATTACATTTAACAACCATAATGGTCATCAGGTGCTCATAAGCATATGATTTTGACTATCTTATTCAAGACAACAAACATATTCTTTGCATCCCAATATGGTATAATAACAAGGAATTAAGAAATATTTTCAATTGAGCAACTCATAAAGAATATGGATTAGCATACCAAGGAGCAACCATAAGAACATCCTTTTGGAACATAAGGAATTGCAAATATCTATGTTACAACAATCAACCTCTTTTCAATATACCAACATGAGATATTTGAAGAGTATTATTTTGGTTATATGATGCACCCAAATTGGGCTAGCAAGACCAAATCATGGTATTATCATGCCTTTTGGTCATTGAAATAAAACAATATGCACAAAGATGTTTCACAAGAGTTTGACAACATAGAATGCAATAATTACAAAACTACTAAAAAAAGATGCATTGAAATAGCCCAAAAAAATGGTTTCATTTATGTAAAATGTGTTTGCTAGGGAAAACCATAGAAGGTGGTTTTATACATTTATTTTAGTCCCCATATAGTCCTCTACAACAATAGTAAAAATTAAGCATATACACTCAAAATAAAATCATTTTACAAGCTCTAACACAAGTCCTTTATGAGTTTAATGGCCATAAAGGCCAAGCTAAAATCAGTGTAGAGACCGTTTAGACTCACAAGGTATGGGGGTGTCCCATGCTAAAATTATCTTATAAATATTATTGCAATATCCCCTCGGTCACTTCAAAAATTAGATAGAGTTGTTTGTGAAACTATGAGACATGATCCTTAGTGTTGTGCAAATGGCACATGATGCAAAGGGTTGTGTAAGACTTATAGGGTGTCTTTTGAGTTGCACAAAATGATTCCTATCACTATGTGAATTATGCATGGTGTAAGAAACCATGAATTGTGTTGGATCAAGTATCATTGTTTAGGTAGCACATGATGCAAGGACTTATGTACGAGGTTGTACATTGCTATGTGAGTGACTAAGGCTAACATGCAAGCTTGTGCAATAGAATGTAGATCATGATGTGAACAAAAAAACTTGCTTTCCATTTATCCATTTAACCAATCTTCCTTTCTCTATTTTCTCGAGCATGTCTAGTTTTGAGAGACTAAAACTTTCAACCCAAAACTCAAATTCTCTTATCATCAATTGGGATGGATTCTTTGACAATTAAACTTTAAAACCTAGAGGCATACAAAAATGATCTACATTGCACCTATCCATATTACATAATGATCAATAAAAATGATTTGTAATAACCAAATATCTATATAGGCATACATCAATATCTGTCGATATAAGTATAACATATATACAAAATAGCCATATAGGCTTACAAGAATGCCATATAGGCATACAATGTCAACTATATGCAATACAAAATATATGTCCACAAATGCCATATAGCCATACAACAAAGGAACACAATAAAAATTCATTCCCCTCTGTCTGGTGAAGAGAATAGATCACGGACAGCCTTTGATCTTCGAGGGGATGGAGAGGCATATGAGGGTGGTCTACTACGAACAAGAGGGCTCCTCCTCCTATTTAGTTGTTCATGGATTTGTAGCTGTTACAATAAAAAGTATAGACATTAATATATCAAAATTACATTATAAAAATGAAACATTTAATAAAATAATCACTTACCACTATCCAAAATATGTCTCCTCATTTACCTTAGTACCAAGATTAGGTTGTGGTGATGTCATGTCCTATACAAAACCATCCAAATAGAAATTAAACTTCAAATCAATAATCATTTGATTTTTCAAAAATAAACAACTATAACAACGAATGTAATTTGAAATTTACTAATCTACCTCATACCCCCGTCAAAGGCATGGAGCTATGAATTGCAGAGGACACACCATGCTCCATTTCCCTATGAACATTGGGAGGTGTCTCCCTAGTCTGCATCATCTGAAAATAAAACAACATTATTCAATTATAAAAACTATAATAGTGATACAAGTCATGGCTCCTAACATACACACATGTGAAACCTAAACATGGAAGTACACACAATAAAGCACACAAGTCACAAGCATATATACAAATTAGATGAAGATTCATGACTATTGTGTGGTATAAGGGTCAACAAAGGAGGGACCATGGTAGCATCAAATTTTAGGTTTAAGAAGTTAGAGAGGGAGTGAAGGTGTTAGTTTAGGTTTAGGTCGGTGGTAGGGTGGGGTAGGGTTGTGCTCAAATTTTTTTTTGTTTGGTAGTCATGGAGGTAGGACAATGCCTAAAATAGAGTTTGTGGGTTTACGGGACAATGCCTAAACTATAAATCACTTAGACATTAGGTAAGTTTATGGGTTTACGGGAAGGAGGAATATCAAGAGATTGTGGGATAATAGGAGGGAGGAAAGATACTAGATAGGAGAAGAAAAACATTATTTTAAAAATTTCTTATCATATTCTTTGTCTTGAGGTTTGTCAGGGGGTGGGTTGGAAGCAAACTAGGTTTGGGACGTTTTGTAGGAGTATATTAGGAAATAGGTAGGGTAGATATGGGTTGGTTAGTAGGTTGGGTGTAGTGTTGTGGAAGTTTCTTAGACCTACTTTTAGAAGTGGATGGGGAAAGGTCCTACACTTTTTCTTTTACTTTATCTTAGAGGGGTGTTAGAGGGGAGATAAAAGTCAACGAGGAAGGTGAAGTAGTAATAGGTGGATATATGGTGGGGAAGATATGGGCATAGCTAGTGTTGTAGGTGAAGTAATAGAAAGAGGTTGTGGGGCTGGGGCAACAATGCATTTAGAGGCATAAGATAGGTAAAGGTCAAAGAGGGAATTGGTATGAGGTTGAGGTGGACTAGAAGGGGTTGACAAAAAATAATCTAAGGAGAAGGTTTTAAGTTAACAACTAGTTGGTATGGGCTATGAAAAATGGTGAAGACATTAAAATCATGGGGAATTTTAGAGTCAACAAAGGAGGGACCTAGATGATGTTGGAGTCAATCATATTCTATATAAGATGTCATAGGCTCATACCCCTCTTTGGTGTCATGTCTTGCGGTCTAAAATTGGTGGTAATTGGATGAGTTTATTAGAGAGAATTTGTCAAACAATACTGTGGAGGGGATCAACAAGATTTGGTAGACACATGTATGGAAAATGTGGTAGCATAGACAAGGCAGTGAGTTGTTGGAAAAGATGCCTCAAAGAAATGTGGTCTCATGGTGATGTCCTTGTCTATGCATATGCTTGTCATGGCATTCCATGAGACCACATTTCTTTGAGGCATTTTTTCAAATAACTATATTGTAATTGAAATTTTGTCATCTATCAACATCTAGTTATTAGTTATGCAATGTTTAGTAATGCTTTGAGTTTGAAAGATGTGCAATGAAATGAAACCAACAATATGAATATAAAATACAAAAATCTAGTAAGTACAAATCATTAATTAAACTATTTATTTTATTACCTCTGTGAAGCTTTGAAGTCCACCACCACTGGTAGGTGTTGCCATGAAATATCCAATATTAACCTATTCAACATCCAAAACTAGATATTAAAATACCATTCATATAACGATGCTATTCACATGTAATGTTTATAATTGTTTACTACTTACATACCCTAACAGTAGATGTTGTAGTGTAATATGCAAGTGGAGAACTGGTGAAAACTACATCAATGCTATGATCCTAAAATTTCATTAATATCATCAAACTAAATTAGTTAATCTTTCATTTCAAAAATGAAATTTAATGAATTAAATTCAATGAACTTGCAAACATTTACCTGAGTACCAAGGCCGAAACAATCACTTAGGAGGGCATTTGTCATCACCATCTGCTCTGCTACAGATGTAGCTTGCGCACCTATGTCCTGACTATCCATGGGGTCATAACCATAGGCTGACCTGCAAGCCTAACAAGTATGGGGTGGAACCCTACTCCTCAAACTCTCCACTGGCCCATGTTGTGCTACAAGACTGGCCTGCTCTATGATGCTCTGGTTCAAGGCACTAATGGACTAAAGTGTCTCGACCTCAGCACTCTCCTTCACAATGGAAGGGATATACACATGCTCATGGGTTGGTCTAGCAAGTGCTCATCTCATTGACCATTGTGGGTCAATATGTGCCCCTGGTCTATCTTGTGCTAACCCCCCACCTCTACCCTGGAAGTCTCGCATATCAAAATAGTTTAGCACTTTATTTTTTACAAACTCACAATAGAGTTTCCTCAAAAAGTATTGTGGGACCTCATTACTGTTACATGGAGGATGGTCAAAAACCATCCACCACCTCTACCCAAAATTGTCCCTTATCACTTGGTTGTTGCACCAATGGATAGTGAACCTCTTGCATGTAAGGGGTAGTGGTTGATTTGTTCGTGGATCTGTAAAAATGGAACACAAGTCCAATTTTGTAATTTGTTCATTTTTTACTTGCTCATACGGCAACTTGTCTGCATAGTACTCTCTAAATTCTCTCCTCTTTTCTGCCCAACTAGATATTGGCTCACTAATTGAATCTACATTTGATAACATAAATTCAAGAGATTGAGCAAGCATGGATCTATGCGAGGTTGAAATTGCAGGATCTTTCAACCTTGCAATTATGTCCTTAATTTATTTTTTATTGTTTTCAATTTGCCCCATTAGATTTTCTTGTGTTCTAGGGGCATGTTGAGGAATGAATGGAGGTTTTTGTTGTTGGGGTTGTTCTTCAGCAGGAATTTCATGTTCAGGTGATTCATTATTTTATGGATTTTCAGGAGGAGGAGGAGGAGGAGGTGCATTATCAATTCTTGTCAATTAAGGAAATTTACATCAAAAATCAACTTAAACCTACCTATTTAGAAAAAAATTCACACACAAAAAAAATACAACTCACTCCTTTGGTCTCTTCGATGTCATGGCAGCATTTTGGTGATGAATCGACAAGAAGTTGGTGTCAAAACTAGTCTCTAATAACGCGAGCACGCTCCTTAGGCTTTGCAGACCATGGGTGCAAGAAAATGAAATGAAGTAATGAGCCTCAATGCAGGTTTTTTTTAATACTAAAACAAAATACACTCACATTATGTCTTACAAGTTTTAAAAAAAATTGGCCACTTTTTGGCCCCCCAACTTTTTGCACCCACCCTTGAATGCCTTCCTTAGACACAAAGTAGCCAAGCACTACTCCTTCTTGCATCATCATGAAGCATTTTTCATGACTAAGGGATAGGTTATGATCTTAACATCTCTAGAGTACTTTTTCAATATTTTTCAAGGCCTCATCGTAATAATCTACATAACTAGTAAAATCATCCATATATACTTCCATAAAGTCATGGGCAAGGTCAGCAAAGATACTTAAAATGACCCTCTGGAATGTGGTCGGTGTGTTGTAGAGTCCAAATGGAAGGACTGAATAGGCATATGTCCCCCATGGACATGTGAATGTGGTCTTATCCTGGTCCTCAGGGGCAATTTTGATTTGATTATAACCACTAAATCCATCAAGGAAAGAAAAATACTTTTTTTTCCAACCAAGGAGTCTAATACTTGATCAATGAAAGGAAGATGGAAGTGATCTTTCCTAGTGGCAGTTTTCAATTATTTGTATTCTACACAAACTCACCACTTACCTCCTTTCTTTGGTACAATGACAAGTGGGGATACTCATTGGCTATCTGATATTGGGTATATGAATCTTGCATCCAATAGTTTTTGCAATTCATTCTTTACTATATCTCTCACAATAGGGTTCATTCTCCTCTGAGGCTATCTAACTGGCCTACATCCCTCATTGATGTATATCCTATGCATGCAAAGGTTAGGGTCAATTCCCTTTATATCATGATAGTCCCATGCAAATGTTGTCTTGTGAGTTTGTAGCATTTTTATCAGTTCAGTCTTTTGGACAATGTCAATTCACTGTTGGTGTTAAGTGTCCTGCCTAGTGTAATGTCAATCGATGTTGCAAATGCCATGACAGAGGCAATATCCAATCATGATAAATTGTGGCTACAACTATGGGGTAGAAAATGATGAAACATGTTGTTGGTGGAAGCATAGGTTGGTGTGTTGATTGTAGGTAGAATATTGTACAGTGGGTAGGTCAGACATACTAGACATAGGTCTTGCTGCAGATCCCTTCCATAATTGTTTTGTATGACATTGAAAAGCACTTCATCTTCATCCTAGATATCTAATAATGGGCTTCATTCAATTGTCATTAATGTCTGAAGAGAATATTGGTTAGTATCCTCTAGGTCTGCCCAAATAGTTTACTCCATATTAGCAAAAGGTTGTGCAAGTGGATAAAGGACCAATTTCTTTGTTATATTCACATTGGAAATTATCATATTCCTAGACCTACATCCTATGAAGGCATCTATTGTTTCCAACCAAGGTCTTCCTAGGATGAGTAGATATCCTCCTAGGCTGACCTTGGGCTACAAGACCATAAAGTCTGCAAGGTATTCCCATGAATCTAATGTAATTACAAGATCTTCAATGACCCTCTTCGGTTTGACAATGGACCTATCTGCCAACTATAATACTACTGGAGTAGGTCTTAGGTTATCCAACTCAAGGTTATTCATTATTTCCTTTGTCATCACATTGATGGTTACACCCATGTTGATCAAGGTGTTTTTGATAAGGGTACCATTGATGTTTACATCAACCACAGGGTTTCCAAGATCTACGTATTTTGGGACAGCCAAGTTACCTAACATGATATCAGCAAGTTAACCTATAATATGTACTGTCTGATGATATTTTCTTTTCCTTCATGGTTTTTTAATGCATAATTCCCTTATAGCCTTGGTATATATGGGTACATCCTTGATAGCTTGGATGAGGGAAATTTAATGCATACAATTTTCAAGTGCCCCATAAAATCAAAGTCAGGTTTAGATGGAGGTGGTGCTTGCATGTTTAATCTCTTTGGAAATGGAGGGCTCTTGATAATGGGTTCTTAATGCGGAGAGGTTTTCTCAGAAGGGATCTATTGGTTATTCAGATGGTTGTTAGTGATGAAGGTTTGCTCCTCATCAGGAAGTTCTGTGATAAGTGGAGATGAAGGTCCAACAAGCATTTTTCCTGATCATAGGTGCACATCACTAACCTCAACCGTATAGGTTGGATATTGGATGGCTTCATTAGTATAAGCTTGTTGAACATGTTTGTTGTTAGGGTTTAGTGCAGGTTGGGCCAACAATTGAGTGGCTCTAGGTGGAACATGAGTAGGTGAAGCTGCATTTGGCATAAGGGCATGTTGTTGAGGCATGACTTATTGTGGCTGTGGGTAGTTCATATTTGGATAAAATTGCCAAGGTTGGTTTCCATGCCACTGCTGTGGCTAGTGGTTTTAATTGGCTTACCATTGTGGATTATAATTTGAGGGTTGGAATGGCTGTTGTGGCTATACTCCTTGTTGTTGGTTCCAGCTAGGTGGTATAGCTGACCATTATTGATGTGGCATGTTATACCAAGGTGCATTTTTCCAGTTTGAAGTAGATGATGGAAATGACATATTGTTGGTCGAGGGGTCCTGAGGCATACCTTGTCTTTGCTGCCAAGGCCTATGTTGTGAAATGTAAAACACTTGACCTTCTTCATCTTCTATAGCTCAAAAATTTGCTTTCTCACTCCTTCCTTCAAAAATACTAGAAATACCCTTGCATCTACAATTAGCCTTCTTTTGTCAGCAATGTGGACAATACTCAACCAAAGACGGCTCTGTTTCTTATTTCTTCTTCTTTATATGTAAGGTGTCAAGTTATGTTGCCAAATGGCTAATGGTATCTTCTTTCATGTTTGATAGTAGGTTGCCGAGCTCTAGCCTAGATACTCCAGTAGATGATTTAGTGGAAAACAGGGTTCTCAGACCTTTATTTTTCTTCAAAGTTGACCATGAATAGTATCTGTAGATTTGACTAATTTCATCAAACTTGAGTTGAGAGATGTCCCCTGTTCCAATAAAATTTAGTGCATCCATGCATTCCTCATTCACACTTCTTAGGAAGACCAACTTGAGTGACTCTAGAGAGAGCATGTTCTATCTTGACTTCTTGAGGCAAAACTAAAATCTTTCAACATAATCTTCCAAAGGTTTGTCTTCCTTTTGTGACATCCTAAGGATGTCATCTCCTTTCATATCTCTACCATGACAATAGCCGTTGTACTTTTGCAAGAAATTCTCCTTCATGGTAGCCTAGTTTGTTATTGGATTCTCACCCAATCCCATAAACCATCACAATGTAATATCCTTAAGGGTGGCTAGAAAGAGCTTGAGTATGTATGCATTTGTAGTGTAGTAATATCTTCTACAGAGTACATCAAACTCAAAGAGAATGGTATTTAGGTCTTCAGTGATTAGCCCATGAAAGTTTGGTAGGGCCAAAGGAGGAATTTTCTTCAAGGTATCGGCTCTTACCTGGTCTATGATAGGAAAGACAAAGGTAACTAGCTTAGATGGGTTTTGTATTGCTTCTTCTGCCATTGTGTCTTGATGCCAATTGTCAATATCTTCAAAATCTTCAGTGTCCTCTGATCTAAGGGATAATTAAAAGTGTTCTTCTTCTGTTGATCTGGTTGGATGAAATCTCTCTCTCTAGTCTCTTGGCCACCACATACAATGATGTATAAGCTAATAGCTCTATTCTTGCACCGCGTTAGTGGATAGTTTGGAGATATATTGACTATCTAAGAAATTCTAAATTCTAAAAAAAATTATATCCTATGAAAGGAAGAACAAACATGAATAAAAAAGAAATCAAAAACTCTAAACCTTAGCACCATCCTTAGTGACGGTGCTAAAAATGTCAAACTCCATTATTAACCAATACATTGATGTAGAAAGGGCATGCACACAACTCAACGGACCAACAGATCCTATATCAAGCAACCTACTGGCTATAATGTGTTACATTTAAATTGTCAAACCAGGGAATCGTATTCTTCTTGGATGATGCCCATACTATGTGTATAGTTAAGGATTCCTGAGTTGTAATCTAGAGGTTGTACATAGGGATAAACTAATTAAGAAGTAAAAAAATTCTAATTGCAAGGATTGACAAGTACTATAAGTAAGTAATGTTGGTAAGAAATAACCAATGCTATTCTGTTGGCTATAATCAAAAGGTCTTATGTAATTCCAAATAAGAGAACAACTAATGGTTAATCGATGATCACCTTGACTCAAAAACACATATTATCAAGATCTAACTAATTCATATGACATAAACTCATTACAACATGTATTAATCACATACTCATAAATATATAACATAAACTAAACACATGAACATAAGGGGAGACACAGTTAACTCAAGCGGCCCTTGCTTGAGTGACTATGATCCCACAAAATCTAACCAGATCTCTACTATATCTATGAAATCATTGACTAAACTCAAAACATGTGTTCCTTTATTGAATGCTAAAGAGAAAATATAATAATAATTCTGATAACACAATCTTTATCTAACCTTCTTGTCCCATATACAAAATCTAACAATCCCCCTTAGACAAGATCAGACCTCTCCCTTTGAACAAAACTATTAAACAATAAATACCATAACTATCGATTATCCAACAATGTAGGAAGAGGACTTTATTACGAAGCAAACTAGGAATAGGAAACTAAACTATCATGAAGGTAATAAGGATGGCACAATCCTACTGTAACTCTCCCTAGTATTTATGAAAAATAGTCAAGACTAGAAATAGAACATGGAGCACAATCTAAGATTCCTTCGTTATTCATGATTGCATCAACTGTCAAAGAGTGGAGATTTATGGATAACTCATTCCTATCAATTCAGGGTCTTCTTCCTTTGGTTGCAGGTGCATGTACTATCTACTATGGACATTAACACCTCCTTTGTTATGGGTTGCCAAGTGGTCTTCATGAAATGTAGCCACACACTTGCTGCATGGGGGGTTAGTCCATCACATGATATCTATACATCACAATTACTAAAATTAACATAAAGCACTATCATATTTCATGAGCAATCATCAATTCACACACAATTAATTAACAACATATGTATTATATACCAATCTTCATGCTTTCAATGTCTTAAAGATGATTATAGACATAGTCAATATATATAAAAGTCTGGGAATGTCTTAGGAAGCATGTACTTAAAGCAAGAGAAATAAGACAAAACATGGTCTCATCAAGTTTTGTAGGTTATCCTGGTGGCTTGAGTCAATTAGTAACTCTCACATTTGGTAGGTAAGGTTCCATGTAAGATTTTAGAGTTTTATCATAAGTTTTACACAAGTTATTTTAATTTCATTTTTTTTCATTAATTATCTCTATAGGCAGCAAATTTCAGATTTTTTTTTTAATTACATTTTTGGAAAGCTTATGAAAAAATAGGCAGGGTTAGTTCTTTGGGCTTTATTATTAGAGATAAAATGTAGTTTGTAATTTAGTGGTGTTAGGTCAACATATTTTATTATTCTTCTCTATAGGCCACGATTTTTTTGAATTTTTGGATTTTTTTAATATTTTTGGTAAGATATTGAAAAACTAGAGTTTAAAATGCATACACATAAAATTCCATGTCATCTTTAGGATTGAAAGACTTTTCTAAAAAAATTGTATTCAATGACCTTTATACTTCACCACCTCTAATAAGGATAATTTGATAGGTTTAAACAAGAACTATGACATGAATTGAAGTCCCAATAAAACCACCTAGGCTGGTACAACCCTAATAGATAAAATCAAGGGATAAAACAACCTTTTGAAGATCCAAAATTGAACCTACCTAAAATAAATATTCCTAAGTTTGATGGTACTAATGTAACTTCATGGATAAGTCTCATGGAAGAATACTTTAAGATTCATAATATAATAGACAATGTGCAATGGTTGACATAGCCTCATGGTATTTAGAATATGAACCTTATCAATGGTACCAATGGATGATGAGTAAAAAGAAAGGGCAAATAATTAGTTGGAAAAAAATTACAAATGACTTAGTAGCCCATTATGAGCAACCAGGGAATGAAAGCTATTTTACCCAACTAACAAATTTAAATCAAATAGTGTCTATAGCTAAATATAATGCTGAGCATATGAGATTAGCAAATCAAACTCAAGATGTGACACCTTATCAAAGGCTACAAGTCTACATCAATGGACTTAATGACCAAATTAAACATGATGTTTGTTTGTTGGAACATTGCACAGTTAGGAGAGCTATGCAACAAGCATTGTATATGGAGAAACATAAATCCACCACCAAAAGTACCACACAAGGTCAAACCATAGGATTCCAGAACATAAAATTATGACTAATCCTATTGATAGAAATGATGACAATTTACTTAAACTAATAAAAATTACTAAGCATTCTCCTCAACAAGAGGAAATTAAAAGAGAAAAAGATATGTGCTCAAATTGTGATAGAAAATGGTTTGGGGGTCATAACTATGCCAATAGTGGTAAAATAATAACAATTTATCAAGAATCAGGTTGAAGAAGATAGAGAAGTAACTACAAAAGAACCAAAGGTGGAACTTGAGCAACACAACTCCATCACTAGAAGTTACACTTAAGGTCAAACAATTAGATTAAAAGAAAAAAATAATTCTATTAAAGAAATGGGGATAACTTATGTAACCCAAGACAAATTATTAATCTCTTTACCTCCCAATAAAAGTGCCTATTCATCCCCAATGATTATGGTTAACAAGAAGGATGATTCATGGAGAATATTCCCACATTATAGGGAGCTCAACAAGCTTAGTTTTAATGACCAGTTTCATATTCCTAGTATTGATGAATTGGTAGATGAATCTAATAATCTAGTTTTCTTTACTAGTGTTATGTATGAAAAGTGGGAAGATGGTGGATAGTGTTAAGATCTTTCAAATCAAATCCTCCTTTCACAATAACACTCAAGGATAAAAACTAATCCAAGTCATTACAGATGAAAGAGGACTCAACTATAGGTTGGTGTACTTAGGAATGATATGCAAAGATTGATTAGATTGAGATATTTGTCAAACCCTAAATCGAATAAGCCTCAAACCCTAATTATAATGCAATTGGGTATAGACAAATAGAATGCTACAAAAGACTAGACAAGATGACACTTAAGAAGGATCATAAATATACCAGAAGTTAGATTTCTAGAATTGAAGACTTTGCAGACTACGAGGCGGGCACCCAAGTCTGATAGGGTAGTTTTTCAGTAGATCTGGAGTAATGAGTAGTGTCAGACTATAACATGTTCCTAAGTTCAGGGAACATTCTATTGGGAGGACTACGGGGTGGATACCCTAGTCTAGTAGAGTAAAATATCAACAAGTTTCTTCCAAATCCTGAATCCTTATCCTTTGAATTGCTTCTCTGCACGTTCACTTCTCCAAGTCCCACACCTATAACCTACAATCACAAAGAGAGGGGTTTGGGCGTTGTGGTGTTTAGGAGCTTTCCTTGGTCAAGCCCTAGAATGGCATTCAAGTCTTCCAACATTGTTGTTAGATAGAGTGCATGCCCAAGGATGGAAGAGGCCAAATCCAATGATGAAATAGAATGATTGAAACACAAGTAAATGTCACCTTAGAGGTGAAGACCTCATGGAGATGAAGATCTTTAAAATCTTGAGGAGATGGATTGATGAAGCCAAATTTACAACAAACAAACACAATAATAACATGATTCTACTCTATAACACAATGAAAGGCTTGAAATCCCTTAGCTCAATATCACAAGTTCGCATTATCCATCTAGGTGTAAAATGAAGACATAAACTCACTTATATATGTATTCCCACTAACTTTCATAATTCAAATTGAAAAGGCCGACATAGGGAAACCTTTTTAAAGGTCTTAAGCCAACACATTTAAATGTGGATCCTGACAAATAAGGCTAGACTTGGGCATGGGTACCCAAGTCCCAAGGCCAATTTAGGTCTTGATTAAGCATTTAAAATTGGCCCTTGAGTCCCATTTGACATGGGTTTCAGGGGAAATTGCTTTGGGATAAGTATTAAGCTTGTAAAGTGTAAACACAAGGACCAAGGAGCTAAACTAGGAGGTAAAAATGCATAGGGGTACTTTTTACTCCATAATATTTAGCCCCCACTTTAATGTATGTATGCTCTTATGAATCCATACATGCATTAAAGTACAGTTGAAGCACATCAAACACATCAAACATGCCAAGCACATAGAGCTAAGGCATACCCAAAGGTTGGAGGACTATTTCTAGCCCCCAATCTCAGGTAAGCACTAGAAAACACATGGAAGACACACAAGACACAAGGAAGATAGTAAGAAGCATTCAAGACATGGAGAATATAGTGGAAGCACGGAATACACAAAGAAGAAATGAGAGCAGTCATGCAATACATGAAGACTACATTGATTTAACAACTAAAAAAAATTTCTAAGCTAGGGGGATGGAGGGAGCTCATCACTCTGCACCTTTAGACTGCCAAAAATAGGTAAAACAAAACCCAAAATGTGGAGGGATCTCATTGCTATGTGCCTTTAGACCACACCAGGGGGAAGACACACCAAACAAAGACCCAAGTGTGGAGGGAGCTCATCGCTACATGTCTTTAGACCACACTTAGGGCAAGACACAATAAACACATAAGGAAGACACACATAATACATGAGCGCTACATAATATACATCTTATACACAACAAACATGAGAGATGGAAAAGATCTTATTGCTAAGTCCCGCCATTTAAACATGCCAAACATACATGATGGTTGAGCTACGCTACCACAACTGTTAAAGACACACTTAAGGGTGGATGACTCAAGATCTAGCCCCACCTTTGTAGAGGACTTTGTATAAAAGGATATGTACTAGCTCGAGAGATACACCATCTAGCCTTTTGCAGAAGGGATTTGTATAAAAGGATACACACTAGCTTAAGAGATACATTTACATTTTAAAAGGATGTGCACTAGCTCAAGAGATACACCATCCCACCTCACGATGAGGGCTTTCAAACATGCTTTGTCAGTGTAAAAGATAATTAGATAGATACCATTATGTATGACCCCACCTTAAGGTGGTTGATACCACTTTCCAGTATCAAGCACATTAAGGTAGAGTAAAAACACACAAGGGAACAAGAGCTCTCACAAAGCCTATGCCCACAAAGGTGACATGTGCCACGATCACTGAATATTCCCACAAACACATTGATATGAATTGCTAAGATAATCAACAAGAGATAAGGTTAAAACATCTTACTTTAAGATAATAACCAAATCAAATCATAGAAGGTATGCGTAAATCATATATTAGATCACATCAAAGAAACCAAGGCTACATTTGTAGGTTTGGAACTGAGTATAGTCTTTGGGCTTATACTGCAGGTATCTTAGAACCAAGTGTAACAACAAGGTGAGATAAAAAAAAAACCATCTAAAGTGTGCAAGAGCAAATTGAGAGTATTGCAAAGGTTTGTTACAAAAGATATGACAACATGATAGATCACACAGAGTGATTCTACTAGTCAAGCATTGGATATAAATATCAACCCCATCTTCATATATGGACTAGGTCCATTTTTGCTTACTCACTGAAGGGACACATGGTCCTTATCAGTATATGTTTGTTTTCGTCATCTACTGACTAGGTAGAATAATTGAAGAATGTAAACAATAAAAATGAGAGAGGAGAACCAAGTGCCTTAGGAACACCATGTAGGAGGATGCCCCCAAGACATCTCCTGCAATGCTATGCCCCCAAGGCACGACACACAACAACAAAATAGAGGGGAGGAAAGATAGAAGAATATAGAAACAAATAGAATAATGGTCACAATAGAGGCACTCTCTTGGTATCCTTGACCTTACAAGAGTATGAAGGGTCATCCTACAAGACCTGAACAACATATAGCGCATCACGGGGGAACACAACATAATAGAATATCAACACAAATTTTCTCTACAACACAATGAAAACCTTGAAATGCCTTCTAGCTCAATATCACAAATTCACATTATCCATCTAGGTGTAAAATGAAAACATAAACTCACTTATATATGCATTCTCACTAACTTTCATAATTCAAATTGAAAAGGCCTACAGAGGGAAACCGTTTTATAGATCCTATGCTGACACATTTAAATTTGGATCCTGATAAATAAGGCCAGACTTGGGCATGAGTGCCCAAGTCCCAAGGCCATTTTAGGTCTTGATTAGACATTTAGAACTAGCCCCTGAGTCCCATTTGACATGGGTTATAGGGGAAATTTCTCTAGGATAAGTATTAAGCTTGTAAAATGTAAACACGGGGACCTAGAAGCTAAACTAGGAGGTAAAAAGGCATAGGGATACTTTTTACTCCATAACAACTAGGTTAGATTTCCATTTACATTATCATCAAGTTAACTAAAGGAAGATGATATAAATAAGACTATAGTTAGAACACATGAGGGTCATTATGAATTATTATTTATGTCATTTGGTGTCATTAATATTTAATCAACTTTTCAAAGTCTCATAAATTCAATGTTCCATCCATTTTTTCAAAAAATGGTGTTTGTATTCTTTGAGGACATCTTCATCTATAGTAAAACATGGAATGATGAACAATTCATACAAAAGATTCTAGAGTTATAAAGCATTAAGGGAAACACTTTTTTGAAGGGGATAGGAATGTGAGAATCCTTGTATGCTATATTCCTAATTAGAATAAGGATAAGCACTTGTGGCATTCTTAACCTTAATAGATGTATTTATTAGTCTTAGTTATTCCTTAAGATAACTTAGTTAGGATGAAGGGGTGTGTCCCTACATAGTTATGCATATAAATAATGAGAGAGAGACTCTCCCAAACCATCATATAATCTAATATTGAATTCAAATATTATTTTTTGATTATTGGAGGTCATCCCCTTGAAGTGGTATACTATTTTTCTGATTTTTACATTTATTTCCAAGAAATATCATAACAAACTTGAATAAAAATTGACCTTTAGTGCAAGGGTTTAAAATATTTTTAAAGCGTAAGATGAAAATATTTATCCATAGTTTGTGTTAATTTAACCACTTTATTTCAAATTTTTTACATCACAAATAAGGCCTTCCAAAATTTGAATTATTATTGAAGCATGAGTGGATTCCATTTTGTGAAGCTGCATCAATGTATTATTGGGTTGTCAAATATTAAAAGGCCATTCTATCTCCCAACCACGTTATAAATGTTTGAGAAGAGGACTTATGCCAACTAGTATTTTGGATCCACCTCAAGAACATACTTTAGTAGCTATAATTCAAATTGCAAATCTTAACTTAAATTGAAATCTTGTTTGAAGTGGACCTTTAGATGTTTACAGGTTAAATGATAAGGTCACAATACCATAATTTATTGATACAATTATCCAATTCACCAAATATAAAATCATTTGTTGTATGGATGTTTAATATTATCTCTTAGGTATTTATATAAAAGAAATGATAAAAAATAAGTATTCTCATAGATCCCTTTCACCAAAGTTCTTGATGCTAATTTTCATCTAGCACATGATGATCTATGTTAAAACATTTCAAAAATCAAGCATTGTCAAAATTGAGTCTCATTTATTAAAATCAAACCATTATACAACCATCAAGCTAGAAAATAACAATAAAGTTTAAGATTGACAAATTCTAATCACATTTACATAAAAGGACAAATTACTTCACCCAATGAAGAAACTAATTTTGCTAGATGTGTATCTTGTTATATTTGGCTTCAGTAGTAAGTGGGAAATTTAATAACTTGAGTAAAATTTAATTGAACTTTTTTTTATTTGGTTAGTTTTATACCAAGGTTTTTTTATGCAACTATTCTTTTCAATTAGTAAAAATCTAAGTGTGTGTGTGAACAATAACAATATTTCTAGAAAAGATAAAGGGTCACATGATATATTTTTATGTGCAATAATGTTCACTTCTAAATTTGAATTAAAAATAGAAACAAATTCAAAATAGACAATTGAATTTAGTTTTCAATAGCTGTTTTATTTCATAGTAGAGATATAGGTACTATAACATGATATTTAAATTAATGCTTTCTATCAATAAGAAAAAAATAAAAATAATATGAAAATACATATATATCCACTACACAACTTTCATAGAGAATGGGATTGGGGGGAATCTTTTAGGGAAAAGGGAAGGGGAAGGGGAGGAGGAAGGGGAAGGGGAAGGCGTATAAAAATACTTTATTAAAAGATCTTTTCTCAAACAATTTGATCAAGAATGACAATAATGTCATCCATGACTTTAAAACATCTTGTTCTGTATTTTTTGTTGAAGCATAATACTCCAATAACAGTTGAAAACCCAAATCCAATCCTCAATCCAATTCCCACCCCCCACCATACATGTTCCTCCCACTCTTGTCCACTTACATCTTCATCATAAGTGTTGTTTGAAGAAGGAGAAGAGGAACAATTTATGTTTATTTGAATTCCACAAAGATCTCCATTGCTTGAAAATGATCTTTCATCAAATGTTAACAACTGACCTCCTTGTGGTATGCTACCTAAAAAATTATTAGAAGATATGTTCAAGTAACTCAAAAATGTGAGAGATTGTAGTTCTACGAGAATATTTCCAATAACCTCATTCCTTGAAAGATCAAGTGACTCCAACCACACAAGATTTCCAAAAGAAGAAGGAATTTTTCCACTGAGATGATCCCTTGACAAATTGAGAACCATTAGGCTAGTGATGAATCCAATTTCTAGAGGAATATTACTTGTGAAGTTGTTATTTGAGAGATCAAGACATCGAACCAATGCCAAAGATCTCACATACTCTAGAACTTGCCCTTTGTTGATTATTTCCATTTTATCTAAAGAAATTGTGTTTGAGCTTAAATTTGAGTATTGAAGGACTTTTGAACTTTGTGTTTGACTCACCATTGCTCTCAAGTTTCTTAAGCTACTTGGGATAGATCCAGATAAACTGTTATTTGACAAAATCAAGACTTGAAGATTTTGTAATTTTGTTAATTGTAATAGTATTCCACCTTCAAATTTATTGGATCTCAATACCAAAATTTGAAGATCAAATAACTTCCCTATCCAATTTGGGATGGTTCCGTGCATGTTATTATATCCCAAATCTAGAATCTCCAAAGAAGTACAATTTTTAAGAGATGATGGAATTGGCCCTTGTATTGTGTTACCTCCCAATTTTAGTGTTTGAAGACAAACAATGCTGCTAATATCACCTTCCAAATTATTATTTTCTAGATTTAACACCTTTAATGTTGATGAGAAATTTCCAAAACTTGCAAAAATATTCCCTGTAAGCTTGTTATTTGACACGTCTAAAACCTCCAAGTTATGCCCTTCACAAATAGAATGTGGAAAGGCACCACTAATATTATTATATGCAAATGACAAATAAATGAGTTGACTCTGGCCATATTTATCAATGTTTTCTAGAATGATGCCATCAAATTGATTCTCAGACATGTCCAAGAATTCCACATTAGGACGAGGTTCAAAAATATTCCCTTGTAAGTTATTTCTATTTAAGTCAACATATTGAGCACTGAACTTCCTGAACTTAGATGAAAAAGGCCTTCCTCCAAATTTATTACATGAGAGATTGTGTCTCTTGAAGGGTATATGGTCTCGCAACCAATTAGGAATATTTTTACTGAGAGAATTGTTAGACAAGTCTAGGTATTTTATGGTGTATTGAGTGGATATGAAAGCTAGGAAATCACCATCCATATTACAAGAACTCAAGTACAAATATTGAAGCTGAAATTTAGGGATCCAAGAGCCTTTGACTTTTGCTTTCAAAAAATTGTTAGAAAGGGCCAAATGAGTGAGATTTGTCAAATTTTCTAATTGAGAGAACATGAACGTACCATTCAAAGGATTATTTCTAACATCAAACCTGGCCAAAGATGAGAGGTTACCAAAAGTAGATGGAAAGCTTCCATTTAATTGGTTTGACTTGAGGTAAAGATGTGAAAGATTTGATAGTCAACCTAAGGAGCTCCATGGAATATTGCATGTTAGTGAGTTGTCAGAAAGATCTAACTCTTCAAGTTGTAAAAGATTTCCAATAAAATTTGGTAGACTGCCTCTTAGTGAGTTGCCATAAAGACTCAACACTTCAAGTCATGAGAGATTTCTAATAGAATTTAAAAATCTACCTTCAATATTGATATCAGAGAAGTATAATCAAGTCAACGAAGACATATTTCCTATAGAATTTGGAATCAACCCTCCCACATTTGAATATTCAATATCAAGGATATTGAGCTAGAAAGTGTGTTGCATGATGGAAGAGCAGTTGACTTTGAGATCTGCGTTGTTGAACAAGACAAGGTCCCTCAAGCGTGGAAGGCTTAAAACAATAGAAGGGATGGATCTGTGAAAATTGCATTCTCTGAGGTGAAGGGAAACCAAAGATGTAAGATTTGAAATCCAGATGGGAAAAGGTTGTTGTTGAGTAACAGTAAAGTATACTTGATGACTTTAGAATGGTAGATGGGTCCACGATGTAGTATGGGATGCACTGAATCCCCTTCCCAATTACCTGATAGTATACTTCATCCGAGGATACTTGTACTCAAGTGTGTACTCCAACTTGACTATATATTCGAGTGTATGCTCTATGACTTTTCAATTGTATTCAAGTGTATACTCTATGATTGCATTTGTATTTTGAGTGTATACTCTATGCTTTTGTATTTGAGTTTGTATTTTGAGTGTATACTCTATGCTTTGTATTTGTATTTGAGTGCATACTCTATGCCTTGTAATTGTATTTGAGTGTATACTCTATGATTGTATTTATGCCTTGTATTTGTATAACTTGTGATTGTATACTCTATGATTGTATTTATATTTTAGTGTATATTCTATGCCTTGTAATTGTATTTGAGTGTATACTCTTATGATTGTATTTATGCCTTGTATAACTTGTGATTGTATACTCTATGACTTGTATTCGAGTGTATACTCTATTACTTTGTAATTGTATACTCCATGACTTGTGATTGTATTTACATTTGACTGCATACTCTATGACTTGTATTTGAGTGTATTCTCTATGACTTTGTGTATTCAATTGTATACTTTATGAATCCATGTATTCGAGTGTGTACTCCATGACTTATGTATGTTCAAATGCACACTTCCTGACTTACTTGTACTCATGTGTATACTTTTCGTGCATATGCTTGTATGTTACACGTATGATTCATATGCATATACTTTGTATGCTTCATGTTTGTATCAAGTGTGTGCTATGTGTTTTATGTATTATGTATACTTGTGTATTACATACTATGTTCATGCTTCGTATACTTTGTGTATTAAGTGTGTAAGTCTTGTGTATGCTTCATGTATTACATGTATTTATGCTTTGTGTTTCATATATAATTATGTGCATATACTTCAACATTGACCTTCTCTCCAACGGTGCTTTGTAGAGAGCCTTACTTGTCATGATATAGACAAACATAATTTTACTCTCTTATCAATCTTCTTAATACAATCATGTTTCACCTCTCAAAGATTGTTAAGAGTTTACAACTGTTTATGCCATAATTTTAAATGTAAGTGATAGGTTCATCTTCGTCATATAACCTTGCACTCAATTATTCTTTATTGGACTGATACAATGTGGTGACCTCAACAGAATCACAATTACTCAAGAACATCCAACACTAACACCAAGAGAAATATCAATAACAATACTCTTACAAAAAACTCAATTATTTAAAGAACATACTAGTATTCATACTTGAATAGTATTTCTCTCTATGATCAATACATAAGTAGCTAGATTTCGTACCCAATTACTAAAGAACTTTGTCATCACAAATCTACCCATCATGTAAACATAACTATTCTATAAGATCTAACATTATGCTATATAACAGACTATGTTCAATCAGTTCATAGTGATATATTTATTAAGTATATAAGCTAAAATACCATAACCTTGACTATCCCTATGACCTTATAGCAATGGCACTTCAAATTAACTCTGTTTAGTCCTCATTGTTACCCTGATTTGGCAACAGACACCTTGTTTTGGGGACTGTAATTTCTAAATAAATCCTCATTGAAATCAAAATTGAGATTTTAACTAAACATGTTTTAATTCCATAATAACCTTTGTCAATCAAAGTTTAGTGAGTTGCCTTGAGGCAACTAAATTTGAAATGCATTATATCTTTCATCTAGTAAGATATGCATTGATAGTGAACTGGATTACTCTAAACCTTACTGACAATTATGGAGTACAAGAAATTCTTATGGTAGTCTTCATGAACTTGAACAAACTAGTCTTAAGTTTAATATTACCATAAGATTCCCCATGCACTATAAAATAGTAACCATCTTTGACAATAATCTTTCATACAGAATCATGCCTACATTTTCAATGTTTTATAAGTTAGTCCAAAGGATAAATCTAATGATAGTCCACAAATGGATAACCCAATGAACCCAAGTGCATAAGAGACAATAAATACTATCTTACAATATTAAGGAATAGATGCTAAGATCATTCTCGTAAGTTCCAAATAGGCTTAAGCCAATTGTGATCCATATTCTTCATGTTGGCCATTCCTACAAAACCTTATGTTCTCATTCAAATTGAATACTAATTCATTCCGTCATAGCCAAATGCAAAGATCACATCATATGAGGTAAAGCTAAATAGCCCTCAAAATAATCACTGGTAAAATTGTGGGTCCATAACCCACAAATCCCAGGATCATTCTCCACATTATCTCAGCGATTAGTTTACACATCTACAACTTAATAATTATAGTTTTCTGGAGATCCAAACCCAAAATTGCTTGAGGACAATCAATCTTGAGTGGGGAGGACTGTCATGTCCCTTTATCGAGTCAACTATTAAATATTATAAATTGAATATGATATAGTATATTTATTATAAATATTATAATTTAAATATTATTATAATTATATTATATAAATATACATAAATATATATATATATACTCATTACTTATAAATAAGACAAAGCCCTTAAGAGAGCAATTGTCTTTATAAGACAAAATCTAAGAAAAGATTTTTAATAAGTTAGTAGTCCATATATTAAGATATGAAGGTGCCATCCCTTAAAGCATGTGATAATGATAACTACTAAAGCCCAGAAGTTGTCCACGTAGATACAAAAAGGCATTTGATGATAGTCTTTACAAAGAAATGATGCATATAAAAGGTCAACGATTCTACAATCAGAAAAGATAAATGAAATGAACTAATACAAGGATGCGATTAAGAAAGACCACGATCTATTACAAACAACGATTATATAAGATAAAACAAATAGCAATCCATAATTTGGAGGGTATCACGAATGTTATAGATAGCAAAAGACAAGACCAAGGTTAATGCAAGAGAATGATTAATGATAAAAGATACTTAAGGAAATTGGCAATAAGAACTGCCAATTAATAAGGAAAGGACTAATGTCAAGGATGGCGCCCATTACCAATAAGCGATCATGACTTAAGGAAAATAATCAATTGTTAGCTATCGATTATAACAGGAGATGCAAGTGGATGGTAGTGACGTCTCTTGAAAGCATCTGATGGAAGGAATATAAGAGGTCGATCAAGCATATCAAGGGGAGCATCTTACAAGAATCAATTCATTATCTCTCATCTCACTCACATCTCATTGCTTATCATCAATCATCACCAATCAACATTCATTATAACTATCCAAGGAAATATAACATTAGTCAGCATTGGCAAATAATCATAGCAGATTGTGATTCCATAAATATTCCATTGTTACAAGTATTTTGATCAACATAAGATTTATATCAGCAAGTACAATCTAAGAAACAATCAACCATATAAGGTATGTTTCTTACCTCAAATTATAATGTTTTATAATCATCCCTCTAGCTGATCATAATGATATATGAATGTACATAATTGTAATAGACTGCTTATAACATAGAATGAATGTTTATCATCAAAGTAGTATGAAATTGTTTTATAGTTATAATAAAATGATAATGTCTATAACATGATAGAATGAGAAGATTTTTATTGAATAGAATGAGAATATTCATATAATATAGAATGAGAATACTTACAACATAATGGAATGAGAATGCAATAAGAATAAGAATGTTTAATTAAGGAAGGACAAGGTCCGAAGATCCATGAAAGAATAATGTATGATGCCAAGTAGTATGTATGGCAATCCATCAATGAGATAGTACAAGTTGAGTTTCCATGGAGGAACAATATGATCAATGGTACTATCTTGTGATCCATGGGGATCACGAGATAGTAAGGATAAGTTCTTATAAGACATGATATATAACTTTAAAACATGGAATACCCAGGATGAGAATAAGATCCTCACCATTAATCTATCTACACACCCTATGAGTATGGGAGTGGAGTTAGGGAAGGGAGGTTAGGATCTAGAACTTAGGTGACTATCAAGTGGGTGAAGAATTATCAGGTGTAGTAATGAAGCCCCTTGAGCCAATAAGGTGAAGAATTATCGGGTGTAGTAATGAAGCCCCTTGGGCCTAAGGTAGCATAGACCTAAATATTATTAATGGCTTAATGGTAGGTGACTCTCAAGTGGGTGAAGAATTATCGGGTGTAGTAATGAAGCCCCTTGAGCCAAGAAGGCAAAGAATTATCGGGTGTAGTAATGAAGCCCCTTGGGCCTATGGTAGTGAGTCTTGTTACACCAGCACCCTAACATATCCAACTCATATGGGGTGAGTGGCATATAGTAGATTAATGATCAGGCTCATGGATAACTCTCTCGAGGTATATCATGGAAACCTCTATATGATAGAAATGAGAAAAATGTGAAATGCATATATGAAATGAATTTTGATATTGATTATGAATATGTGGTTACTAACCCTAATTACAATATTATGATGTTGTAAGGAATTTTTGGTTACTAATGTTCTCTTTAAGAAGTTAAAATTGTGTGCAAGGTTAAGAAAATTTTGATCTTCTTACGAGGGGACATTACAAAATGTTATGTTAGAAAATGTCCCCTTGGGGGCTTTTCCCTCTTAAGGTTTAGCTCCCAGGTCCTTAAAATGTATTTAGAGCATCTTGTGTGTTACTTTTGAATCTTGGTGAGAAAACCCTGAAGTCTTGTGGAAAATAGGACCTAGGGGGTGCTATTTTGATGACTCCTGCCTAAAATAGGGGGAAGGACTGATGGAGATTGATTGTCATTGATGTTAAAAGAGAAGAAAGCAGATCAAGTACAAGATGCTACAAAATGCTATGTGTGTTGTGTTGCTAATCAAGTACATATTTGGTAATCTATGTTTGAGTTTGATCATCTTGTCATCTTGATGTTTTCATGTAGTGGTAGAGGTTCATGATCATGTGTTCCATATGGCTTCATATATCTTCATGGTGTTTTGGAGGATAAGGTATTCTTAGTTGATGTTGTTTGTTCTCAGTGGTTAGTGGTTGCTTGAAACCTATTTGGTAAAGTTGTACATCATTAGGAGTTTGTTGGAGTTTGTTTCAGTTCATCAATTAGGATAAGTATGATGTAATGCATATGTCTTGTGATCAATCTTGGAATGCAGTGGTTTTCATCTTCTTTCATAAAGTTGACAATAGTTTGAAGCTTGTGTTCAAAGAGGCTATTTATTTCATACTTATGGTAGATGGTCTAAGAAATGCAGGATGTAAGTGATGATACAAGGTTGGACACAAGAAGGTTTGAGGTTTGTTGTGTTGATGATAAGACTTGTTATAATTTCATTAAATCATGGCCAGGGGTCAGTTTGATATAATAAGATCATCATTTTTTTTAAAAGGCTCAAGGTTTATTAAAGGTCTAAATCTCAAAGTCTAAAACCCTTTACCTTTTGTTTTAATTTTAAAGTGACCTACACTCATAGGTAATGTCACTTAAAGTGACCTACAGAAGGGGTTTTATAAGCATGAGCACCAAAAAGGAAAATCTAAGATTGCATTTAAAGATAAGATTTTATAAGACTATTTTTAGTCTTTTTAAAAGGAGATTTTTAAGGAGATTCTTATGGCCCACATTTAAACTACAAATTCTCCTCTTAGTGCATAAAGATTAACGTGCATTCATTTGCCTTTTTCAATTTGACTATGGATGAGTTTTTATAGGCTATTTTTAGCCTTCCAAACTGAGGAGATTTTTAATGTTTTTAAATGCTTAGATTTTTATAAAGTTTTTAAAGGCAGATTTTTAGAAGATTTTTTTGATTCCTTCATAATAATAAGGAAATAAATTATTTCCTTTTCTATTTTAAAGATTTTATGCAATATTATTTGCATAATTTTTTAATGAGAAAATTTCTTTTGTGGAGAAGAAATGGGAAGATAAAAAGGTAGATTCTGGTGAGATTTAGAAGCCGAATTTTTAGGAGATTTTTTTTGTGAAATTCTCAAGACAAAGAAAGAGTTTTTTATTATTTATTTTTGGGAAAAGATTTTGTGAAGAGATTTAATTATTAGTTTTAAATAAAGGAGGTTTTATAATTTGGAAAAGTTTCTTTATAACAACTTGTTTTTTTGGAGAGATGGAAGATGAAAATGGGGAGATTGAATATTTATTTTGAAGGCAAATTTTGAAGAGTTATTTTTGAAGATGAAAGTGAATGTGTAAAGAAAGAAGAATATGAAGGGTTATTGCTTCATTTTGAATAAGATTTTTATTTGCAGGTTCTTCACGGATGGATATTATAGTGCAAAGAATATATATTTTTTAATGGGAAATTGTGATGAATTTTTAAGAGTAGAATATGAAGAGATTTATATGCACAATGAAGATTTATTTGCAGCAGTGAGATGATATTAATATTGTATATTTTATTGAGAACAAAAATTGGAATTGTTTTTTTTTCTAAGATGATTTTTGCAGATTGGAAAATGTTGTTGAAGATATTCAATAAGGAGATGGAAATTTTTGTGAAGGGAAAATGTAAATTCAGAGAGGAGAAGAATGTGTATGGATTTTGTTTGAAAATATTTTATGCAGGGAAGATAAATTGGATTGAAAATTTAGGAAAAGGAATATGTATGGTTATATAGAGAAGAAATTATCTTTTCTTGCAAGTGAATTGATTTAATTAAAAAAAAAAGAATGTATGGAGAAGAAGAATATGAAGATGAATGTGAAAGGTGAAAGGACATTCAATTTGCATATAATGTTTTTTCAGATGCATTGATGCAGAGAGTTTGTGTGAGGACCAAAATACAAAAATGATGACCTCCTTGTGCAACAAATTTATGAAGACAATATTGGTAATGAGATTGATATTCAAATTGTAATTGAATAGAGATATGAAAAAGAGAAGACACGTTATGTAGTGGCAATCATTTCTTGCACACCTTGCAATATGTTTTGATGTGGTTGAATTTGCTAGTGAGGCTTTGTATGCTAGTGAGGCTTGTAGGTCAGCGAGACCTTTCATTTGTTAGTGAGACACATATATCAGCCAGTGAGGCTTGTAGGTCAGTGAGACCTTTCATTTGTCAGTGAGACACATATATCAGCTAGTGATGCCTTGTAAAGAAGTATTTCAAAGTTAAGCCACGAAGGCAATTCATGAGTGGTTTTTCTACCCCTAGAGGGTTTTCCACTCCTAATTCTTTGTGTCCTTGTTTCATAACTTGTGTGTTGTTGATTGTCTTTCAAGTCTAAACATTCAATGTTTATCTCCTTGATGCAAAATATGATAATTGATTGATAACATATTCTTCCTCAATTTTTGATAAGTTTTAGATTGTCTGATTTTTACACAACACTAATTCACCCCCCTCTTAGTGTTGTCCTGGACTCCAACAAGGACTTGGGTGCTCGTGCCCTAGTCCTACCCTATTTTGGGTCATGTCGTAATTTGAAGTGTCAGAACATATATGACAATTGTTAGGTCCTATGCTGACACCTAAAGTTTGAATTACAAAATTCTTAGCAGGAATGTTTGTAGTTGCATATATAAGCATATTTAGGTTTTCATTTGCAAACTAGAAGATGATTGTAAACTTTAGGCATACTTGTGATTTTAGAGCATCCATGATATTCATTGTTGCAGAGCAGAGCATTGTTATTGTGTTTGTTATAGTAGATTTGACTTCATCTTCTCATGTGATTAAAAAGCCTTCATTTATGTGAGATCTACACTTCAAGGTGAGATCTATTGTGTTTTCAATCATTTATCATTTGGATTTTACCTCTATCCCGCAAGGATACACACTCTTATCTGACAACGGTGTTTGGAAGACTTAAATGTCTCTCTAGAGATTGACTGATGCAAGCCTCTAAACACCACAACCCCCTCCCACACTCCTTTGTGATTGTAGGTTACAGATACCAAGTTTCGTGGAGTGGAGTTGCAGAGGAAGGTTGTAGATGACAAGGATTCAAGACCTGAAAGAAAGAAGTGAAACAGAGCATTTTTAGGACATGGGTGCCTAAGGCAATGTCCTCTAGAGTTACAGAGATAGGAATAAAAGTTACAAGGACATTCTACATCTAAAGGAGCTTCTACATCCTGAGAATCAGCCTGCCTTGGACTAGGGCACCCGGGGTAGTGTCCTCCACATTTCAGGTGACCAAAACAATCAAAATAGTGATTATCAGTGTTGGAAGGAGTTCTGCATTCCACAAAGAAAATAGTGCCTTGGACTTGGGCGCTCAGGGCATTATCCTTGAATATTCCAAATTCTAAACTTCAAAAAATGGTTAGTTATTAATCTCTATCCTTTCCCTTAATTTGTAAACATTATCAGAATTTATTAATTTATTCATTGTTTTACATAATTAGGGTTTTAAGATTATTTGAAAATTAAATTGAGATATTAAGTGATAACATCTGAGCTTCCACATCATTCCAAGTGGTAGCCCAACCTATTAGGTGAATTCTCTCACTTAGTGGAGATTCAACTTAGTTGATATGCCCTTGAATATTTGTTGTGAAAGAAGGATCTAAACCTATCAAACCAAAATCAACCTTCCCCCCTTTTACCGTTAAATAGTATGGCGTGTTTTCCCCATCATGTAGTGTAGAGGGTGTGGCAATGAGTCTCCATATGCTTAGGTTTTGTATGGCATGCTTTCTCCCCTTGGTGTAGTGTAAAGGGTGTGGCGAAGAGTCTCCCCTACATCCTTGGGTTTTGTGTTACAATTTTTATTTCCATGCATTTATATATATGAAAATGAAAATATTATGTCAATTATCTTCATCATGTTTTGCGTGACCACTCTCATGTCTTCATCATGTTTTGTGTGTCTTCAATACTGTCTTCTTTGTGTTTTGCATGCTTCTTACTATCTTCATTGTGTCTTGCATGTCTGTGATGAGTTTTCTAATGCTTACCTGAGACTGGGGGTTAGAAATAGTTCGTCAATCTTGATGTATGCCATAGCTTCTTATGCTTGGTGTGTTTGTTGTATTTTCAACTGTACTTTAATGCATGTATGGGTTGTAAGATAATACATACATTAAAGTGGGAGCTAAATTTTATGTTGTAAAATGTCCCCCTAGGACTTTTAGCTCTTGGGTCCCTTAATTTTAATCATGAATGTTAGAAATGAATCCCAAAACAAAATTCCCTGAAACCCATGACAAATGGGACTTAGAGGACATCTCTAAGCTTAATCTATACCCAAAATAGGCCCTTGGGCTTGGGCGCCCATGTCCTAGCCCTACCCTATTTTGTTGGGCTCTTAAATTCATATGTCAGCTTATGACTGTTAAAAAGGTTTCTATGTCGGTATCTTAAGTTTGAGTTATGAAATTGTAGTGGGAATGCATATATAATCATGTTTAGGACTTCATTTGTAAACTAGAAGATGAATTTGAAATTAAGGTGAACTTATGATCACAGAGCATTCAAAGCATTCATTATGTTGCAGAGCAAAATTGTGTTGTTGTTGTGTTTGTTATTGCAGATTTGGATTCATCTTCTCATGGTGTGAAAGATCTTCATCTCATTGAGAGCTACACCTCTGAGGTGATATCTATTTGTGATTCAGTCTATCTATTTTATCATTGTTTTTGCCTCTATCCTACAAGGACACACACTCTCTATCTAAAAATTGTGTGGGAAGGCTTGAATACCATTCCTGGGCTTGACCGAGGCAAGCTCCTCAACGCCACTATTAGGATTAGCCACCAGATGATATCAATTAAATGCAAATAAAGATTAAATAGATGAATGAAAATACATAGAAATAATAACATCGAGAGACAATTTTTAATGTGGTTCACCCAAACTCGGGCTACATCCACCAATAGAGAGTCCAATATTATTATCCAGTAAATCAAACCAATTACAACCAGCAATCCTTACAACTCAATACTGCTCCAAATGCTACAATACAATCTCAATGGAAACCCTAACCCTTAGCCCTATACCACGAAAGGGAGCATGCCAAGGGCGTTGCCCCTGGACCTCACAAGGGGCGCTGCTCCTTGACCCCATCTTGGGGACGTTGCCCAAAACCCCCACAAGGGGCACTGCCCCTTTACCCCGTTAAATAATTTGGGGGGAAGCCACGCTGATAAAAGTGGGGTAAATTTGACCTCTAAGTCTGATTAGGCTCCATATAACAACAATCTCCCACTTGGAAACTGATCAGACTCCACACCATATCATCTCCCACTTGGAGACTGATCATAACACTGCTAACCATATAGCTCCCACTAGAATTAAGCACCCTGGACTCTGTTGTCTTGATTTTATTATTTTTCAGTCTTGAAGACCAATCGAAGCTGAAGAGGAGCTCAGCTTCTCCCTTGTTACTATCTTTGTAAACATATCCACTAGGTTTTCATCTGTATGTATCTTTTTTGACTATAACTGTCCATCATCCAACATCGATCGAATAAAGTGATACATCAACTGTATGTGTTTGGTCTTTGAATGCAAGGCAGAATTCTTTCCAAGATGTATGGCACTCTCGCTGCCTGTAAACAAATAAACGTTAGCCTATTGTTTGCCCAATTCTTCCATGAAAGATTGTAGCCATATCACCTCCTTGCTTGCCTCTGTTGCAGCTACATACTCTACCTTCGTGGTGGATAAAGCAACCACCTTTTGCAACCGTGAGATCCAACTCACCGCTGTCCCACCTACAGTAAAGACATAGCCTGTAGTACTCTGCTTGGTATCAATATCCCCTACCAAATCTGAGTCTACATAACTTGCTAAATTAGTATTAGAGACCCCAAAACATAAGTGTTTATTGGATGTGCCTCTCAAATATCTATGAATCCATTTTACCACATTCTAATGCTCCAAACCAGGATTACTCATATACCTAGTGACGACTCCTACAACATGTACAATATCTGGTCTCATGCATACCATGGCATACATTAAACTTCCTATAGCTGAAGCATATGGTACCTTGGACATTTTGTCCTCCTCCTCTTGTGTCTTTGGACACATCTCCTTAGTCAATTTCAGATAACTAGGCAAAGGTGTGCTAACAATTTTTGCATTCTCCATATGAAATCTCTGCAACACCTTTTCAACATAATCAGCCTAAAATAGAGTCAATTTTTTGTTCTTCCTATCTCTACAAATTTTCATACCAAGGATTTGTTTTGCTACCTCCAAATCCTTCATAGTAAATGACTATGCTAATTGTTGTTTCAACTCTCTTATGTGATCCATGTTAAACCCCGCTACAAGCATGTCATCAACATATAAACATAAAATAATGTAGTTGTCATTATCCAACCTCTTAAAATAAACACAATGGTCAGAATTACACTGACTATAGCCTTGCTCGGCCATAAAACTACTAAATTTCAAATACCATTGCCAAGGTGCTTGTTTCAAGCCATATAAACTCTTCTTCAATCTGTACACCAATTTCTCCTTACCTTTGACCTCAAATCCCTGTGGTTGGTCCATATATATCTCCTCCTCCAAATCACCATGGAGAAAGATAGTTTTCACATCTAGCTATTCTAAATACAAATCTTCAGCAACCACAATACTTAAAACAATACGAATAGAAGTCATCTTAACAACTGGAGAAAAAATATCATCAAAATCAATGCCCTTTTTCTATGCAAATCCTTTTACAACTAACCTGGCTTTAAATCTTTTCTTACCTCTGGCTTCCTTTTTCAGCCTATAAACCCATTTGTTTGGTAAAGCATTTTTACCTGCAAGCAACTTACATAATTCCCAAGTCCAATTTTTCAGCAAGGAGTCCATTTCTTCTTTCATTGCAAGCTCCCACTGAACCTTTGTATCCACCTGCATAGTGTCATCATACCCTTCCAATTCACCAACATCTGTTAACAAAATAGAATACAAAGAGGGAGAAAACCTTTCAGGAGGTCTACTTAGCCTTGTTGATCATCTAACATTCACTCGAGTTTGTGGTATTTCTTATTGTTGTTGCGGAGCATGAGGAACCACTGGAACATCACTATTTGGAGTATCATCCAATACCACATAATCCTTTTCTTTCTTCTCATGTTGTTGCAATTGATCTTTATACAACACCTTCTCATTGAATACAACATCTCAGCTTCTCACAATTTTTTGATTTTCAAAATTCCAAAGCCTATAACCAAATTCATCAATGCCATATCTAATGAAGGTACATTTTTTTGATTTTGTATCTAGCTTGGTTCTATTTTTTAGAATCTACATTTGCAAATGCTTCACATCCAAATGTTTTTTGTAAAAGAGTAACTCACCTTCTTACCTGTCCATGCTTCCTCTGGAATACCACAACCCAAAGGAACTGAAGGAACTCTATTAATTAAATATACATCGGTATTGATAGTCTCTGGTCACATGTTTAAAGGCAGCCCAGCGTGCAATCTCATGGTCCTTGTACCCTCCATTATTGTCTTATTCATGCATTTAGCCACTCCATTTTCTTGTGGAGTCCTTGGAACCATTTTCTACCTACAAATTTCATTAAAGGAAAAATAATCCTCAAATTCTTTGCTGCAATACTCACCACCATTATCAGATCTGAGACATTTTAATCTTTAATCCATCTCATTCTCAACCAAGCTTCTTCATTTCTTAAATGTTTCAAATACATTAAATTTTTGTCTAAGGAAATAAATCCAAACTTTCCTAGTTGCATCATCTATGAATGTAGCATAATACCAAGAGCCACCGAGAGAATATACCTGAGCTGGTCCCCATACATTTGTATGCACAAGCTCCAACTTTTCATCTTTCTTTTCCTTCCCATCCTTGAGAAAACTGACTCTCTTTTGTTTTCCATACACACAACTTTCACAAAAATCCATATTAATACATTTCAGACCTGGTAAAACTTTCTTAGAATGAAGTACCTTCATACCTTTTTCACTCATATGCCCAAGTTTGGTATGCCATAGTGTTGTCTTAGAACCTGCAGCAACTGTTTCAGTCTCTTCCATCAACTATTCCTAAACCTGTTTGGTTTTTCTCTACAACAACCAAAGTAGAAGGAACAGTATGACCTGTACAAAGATATAAGGTGCCTACTTTCACACCTTTTGCTACTATTAAGGAACCTTTTGAAAACTTCCAATTTTTATCACTAAAAGTAACTATGCAACCTTCATCAGCTAGTTGCCCTGCTGAAATAAAATTCCTACTCAGCCTTGGAATGTGCCTTACTTTTTGTAGTAGTCAATGATTCCCATTCTGCAACTTAATTTTGATTCTTCCCTTTCCAACAATCTGATAGGGTTCATTATCTCCCAAATAAACCAGCCCAAAATCCCCTTGGACATAATCAAGAAAATAACTTCTATGGGGTGTGGCATGAAATGAAGCCCCTTAATCTAAAACTCATGAATCATCAACATTATCTAGGGAAAGAATCAAAGCATCATCTTCAGATTTATTACTTACCACATTTACCTCCTTATTGCCTTCTTGTTTGTCTCCTTTATTCTTCCGCGACCATCAATCTTTCTTCAAATGACCTAGTTTCCCACAGTACTAGCAATCCTTCTATCGTCTGGATTGGGATTTCTTATCCTTTGATTTTCCTCATGACTTCCCATGACCTCCAGAACCTTTTCCTCTCTCCTTTGATCTACCCCTGCTTTCTGCATTCAAAACACTACCTGATGTGGACCCTCCTAAGCTTTTCCATCGCATTTCCTCACTAAGGATAACACCAACAACATCATCAAATTTCAAAGTATTTAAACCAGAGAGAGTTACTTACATCTATTACCAAGCTATTCCAGCTTTCTGGCAAAGAACATAAAACCAAGAGAGCCCTCACCTCTTCGTCAAATTTCACTTTTACAGAAGTTAACTAACTGGTAATCATATTAAACTCATTTAAATGATCTATCACAGATCCACCTTCAATCATTTTCAGATTAAACAAATGCTTCGTGAGAAATACCTTATTTGAGACTGAGGGTTTTTCATACAATTTAGCCAAAGCTTTCATCAATTCACTTATTGTCTTCACTTCTGTTATATTGAATGTCACAGATAGTGCTAGGTACAACTGAATGGTTCCCAGTGCCTTTCTATTTAGAAGTTCCCAATCCTCGTCTGTCATTCCTGCTAGTTTCTTGGATATTCCTTCCAATGACCCCTATAAATCCTTCTGATAGAGATAATCCTCCATCTGCATTTTCCATAATTGATAGTTCTACCCATTGAATTTTTATCTACCTTCAATTTACCCTCATCCACCATTGCTCCCACTCAACCGTGAGACTCCCACTCAACCATGAGACCTTCCTGTAGATGATAATCAAACACAACCCACTCTGATACCACTTGTTAGGATTAGCCGGCAGATGATATCAATTAAATGAAAATAAAGATTAAACAGAGAAATGAAAATACACATTTTACCAGAGTTGTGCATTTGTCTTGACTTGCTATGCATATACCTTATATTTCAGCGCATCTATAGTTGTACATCTAAGATAGTGAGCTTTTTCACATCTTTTGAGAGAAAATTTTTAGCATTTCTAGATACCCATTTTAGCCTTGTTCTAGTTTTTGAGATCAGATTTACTGTGCAGTCACTTCTCCCATCCATTTCCATAGCAAACCCTCTCTTTCATCTGTTGTCTCATCCACCTTCTACCAGGTCTTCCCATAAATAAGTCAAAGTATCTATATCAGATTAGCACAAGGCCTTTTTCAGATCATTTCAGATTCAAGTAACCCTAGTAAGTCTCCACTATCAAGGATCGAACATCCTTTTCTCTTAGAACTTCACTAGTGGTCTTGGTGCAAGACTAGTCTCTACACAGTAAATGGGTATCGACTATCCTTACTTGTGGCTATCGTCTTGTGTCGACCAACTTACTTGGAATCATTGGTCAAAAGAGTCCCTTGTTCGAGTCTCATCATCACAACTATCCCCTTCTCACCAACCTACACCAACACCTTACCAAAATCCCTAGTTTCACCCCACTTCTTCCCACATCGCCTTGCATGGTCTTAACTAGATCCCAAACACAAAAACATCTTGAAATGGCTAGAACATCTGACCTCATTGTATCCCCTCATGACTGTGATGAGGAAATCTCTCATGAGGAGTACCAAGGAGCCTTCCAAGATCAAAAATTTCAATGCATGATGGATAAAATAGTCAACAAGGACCCTCAAAAGTACTTTCTTCATCTTGCAACTCAAGGACTTAAACTCCCCACAAACTTTGATCTCAACAAATTGAAAGAGACCGTAGAAGAAGAGACCCATGAAAACCACAATAGTGAGGATAAAGAAAAGAACGTCACAGACCCAAATACACCTATGGAAGCATTGAAGAAACAAATTGAAGGTCTAACACAGAAAGTGGTGAATCTCCAAATGGGGCCACCCACTAAACATTACTCCTTGGAAGACATCTCACCTTATCCGTTTGACAAGAGCTTAAAAATGATCCCATTCCCCTTTAAATTTGAAGTACCAAAATTTGACAAGTATAAAGGAAAAGAAGACCCAAGAGATCACATTAGGGAATTTAGCGCCGCGTACCTAGAAGTAGCTCACAACAACACCTTCCTAATGAGACTATTCCCTAGATCTCTAGGTGGACAAGCCATGGAATGGTTCTCATGACTTCTCCTGTGTATCAAAACTTTTGATGAGTTAGTAAACATGTTCGTCACACACTTCTCGTATAACATTGAACATGAAGTTTCCATGCTTGACCTATGCAATACAAAGCAAAAGAGTGGCGAATCCTTCACTGCCTTCTTACAAAGGTGGAGACAACTCGTGAGAAAATGCTCATATCACATGCCTAAGAAGCAAATGACGAAGATGTTTGTCCACAACCTTAACCCAGATCTAAGTTACCAAATCCAAATTCAATGCCCTACCTCACTTACGAAAGTCATTGAGATGGGATTATTTATCAAGAAAGATTTGATCACTAAGGGGAAAATAAAGTTGTACAAGGACACACCTAATTCTAACTACACCACGAACAAGTCAAAGTTTTGGACAAAGAATAAAAATATCGTCAATGATGGAGTAGTTGATGCCAAAGTAGTAGCTCCCAAACAACAACCAATCTTCACTCTCAAAGGAGAGGCAAGCAATGCTACACCAAACAAAACCTTCTCTCACAAGCCAAAATAATGGTTCACCTCCACTCCTAGACAAAAATTCACACCACTAGGGGAGTCCTAGGAGTCTGTGTTAAGAAAGCTATTATCCAACAATGAGATCACTCTCCCTGCCACTAGCGACTATGAGCCTCAAGTAAAACCTCATTATTGGAAAGACATTGATTTCTATGAGTATCATAGAGGAAGAGGCCATAAGACCAATGATTGTATCTATCTGAAACACATCATTCAAGACATACTTGACCAAAATTAGGTAGGCACTAAAGAACATACCTCTAACGAGATGCTTGTGGCATACAAGGATCCACTCCTCAACCACGACAGGCCATACAACAACAACAATAACAACCACAATAGGTAGAATTAGAATAACATACACAAAAATGCTAACTATGTGAACGTGTCACTCAATTATACAGTCAACTGCATATTGGAGCACATCCCTCAAGTCAATGTGGTCACATCTAATCAACAGTCAAGACCCAACAAAACTGATTGTAAAATCATCACCCATAGTGGTAAGGTCACATTAAACACACTTCCTCCAAGGTCGTCACCTTCTCCATCTAACTCCCCTAAGTATAGTGTCATAGACCAACTTCAAAAAACTCCTACCCACATATCTATCTTAGAGTTGTTGTGCTTGTCTCCCTCCCACAAGGAAATTCTCAATAAAGCCCTAGTGGAAACAACTGTGCCCATGAACCTGGCCCAAGAGAAGTTTCAAGCCATGGTAGGAAATCTAACCTCCTCTAGCACCCTATCGTTTACCGAACAAGATGATCTATTAGTATCCTAGCCCCATAACACACCCTTGCATATCATCACCTTCATTCATAAACACCGTATCAAAAGAGTTCTCATTGATGGAGGAGTCAATTTAAACATTTGCAGGCTCAAGCTAGTCCTTACATTGGGGTTCTCGGAAGTTGTAGTGGATCCTAGGAAAAAGATCACTATTAAAGCCTATGATGAAGAAGAAAGAACTACAAAAGGAACAGTAGTGTTACTAATACAGATTGGACTAGTAATAAAGGACATTGTTTGCCAAGTCCTAGATAGGGAGCTAGCCGATAACATCCTCCTAGGAAGACCTTGGATTCATGCCATGAAAGTTGTGCCTTCTACCTATGACCAATGCATCAAATTTCCTCATAACAGCAACCAAATCACTATCCAAGGTGATCCAAATCCTTTTCAGCATTGCAACTCCATCCTCTCAAAGCATGATTGCATCATTCCCAACAATAGAGCATCCACATGCCCCATCTCACAACATGATTCTACCTCTGAAGCTTCCTAGTCCAAGCCCAAAGAGCAGAAAATCACAATCAAAGAAACAGGGGTAGGGGAATACTCCATTGAGCACAGCCTCAACTTAGCCAAAATGCCTCTATCTCCATGATTCTTTAGGTGATGTACACCTTTTCCAAAGCCATCTGCTTCTCCCAAACCTCCCACAACTCCCTTTGTAAAATGGGGGACCCTATCAGATGAAATTGAGGAAAGAGATGTCTTCTGATGAAATTGAGGAAAGAGATGTCTTGCAATGGCTCTACACAGAGGAAGATGAGACACAACAAGAATCACCTAAGCTCCCAACAGAATTCTATGGGCGTGGTGAGTCTATCTAACACAGAATGGGTTATGAAGGACAAGGTCCCATTGGCCTAAGAAATGAAGGAATAATAGAACCCATCCAACCCTCCTCCTCATTGGCAAGAAATACAAGAGGACTAGGATACAATGACAAAGGCAAAGCTAAGGCCAATGCTTGTTTTGTGAAACAAATCCATGCCCTACAAGAAGATAGTGACACAAACTCCAATGAGTATGAGTGGGAGGAACTCATAGAGCACTTATATGAGGGCAAAGGAGTTGACACCATTCAAACCTATATCCCCCACCGTGAGGGACAAATGCTAACGCATAGACCATTAGAGTGTGATTTGCTAATTCCTAAGACTACGACTTTCGAGGAAGGTCAGAGTTCCATCGCAATAAACAATCTAGAGGGAAGTACCATCCTAGATTCTATCCCTACCAATTTAAATCCTACTCATATATCCATTCAAACTATCACACCCAACAAATCAGATCTATCTTTTGATCCCCTCCCCCTTGTGCATCCTAAACTTATCGACTGGGACTTACAAGGAACCCCACAACTAGACATGTTCCAAAATGGTGATGCTTATGTTGACTACATGGAACTTAAGGACCACCTACCTACAGGAGATCATAAAGTTGGCTTCACCATTGAACTCAACACCGTGGCTTATTTTGGAGAGGGTGCCAAGCCTTCTAGTCGTAAAAACATAAAAATAAAAACTAGATCTGATGGTGAAAACTGCTCTGTAGCAGTATCAGATCTCAAAATAGTAAAAAGAAAGGACACATCGGATGGTGAAAACCTCTCTAAGACACTAGATGATGGAAGGCTTGACACTCTCCCCAATGACATGTACTAGGAGAAGTCTCAGTTTGTTGTGGAACCTACAGAACCTGTCAACATCAAAACAGACGAAAAGCCCAAGATCATTTACTTTGCAAAGTCTCTATCTCCACCAGAAAAGACAAAATTTGTACCATTCTTCAAGAAGAAGCAAGTCAACTTTGCTTGGTCATACACAGATATGCCTGGTTTAGATCAAAATTTGATCCTACATCATCTTCCACTAGATCCAGGAGTCAAACCAGTCAAACAAAAGCTTAGGAAGATGCATCTGCACATTGCATTACTAGTAAAAGAGGAACTCAAGAAATTACTGGATGTAGGGTTCATCAGGGCAATAGACTATCCAGAGTGGGTATCCAACATAGTGCCAGTAGTAAAACCTGATGGTAGAGTCAGATTGTGCAATGATTTCTGAGATCTAAACAAGGCTTGCCACAAGGATGACTTTCTATTACCTAATATTGACATCATAGTCAACTTGATAGCATGACATACCATGTTATCTCTCATGGATGGCTTCTCTGGGTATAATCAAATCAGGATAGCACTAGAAGACCAACATAAAATGGCTTTCACTTGTCCATGGAGCACTTTTTGATGGAATGTCATGCCATTTGGGATAAAGAATGCGGGAGCAACATACCAACATGCTATGACCACTATCTTCCATGATATGATGCACGTCACAAAGGAGGACTATGTGGATGACATCCTTGCAAAATCACTAATAAGAGAATCACACTTGGATGTACTAGAGAAGGTCTTTTAGATATTGGAACACTTCAAAGTTAGGTTGAATCTAAAGAAATGTGTGTTTGGAGTCACCTCTGGCAAGCTCTTAGGCTTCATTGTATTAGCAAATGGGAATGAAGTGGATCTTGCCAAGGTCAAGGCTATTATGGAAATGCCACTACCAAAGAACATCACTCAACTGTGGTCTCTAGAAGGCAAGTTACAGGCAATTCATCGGTTCATCTCATAAATGGCAGACAAGTGTCAACCTTTTACTCACCTATTGCACAAAAACATACCATTCAGATAGGATGAAAAGTGTGAGGAAGGATTTCACAAGCTAAAGGAATACCTCATGAATCCACCTATTCTAATACCACCTATCCAAGGTAAGCCTCTATATCTATATATATCTTCTACACCAATAGCTCTTAGACCCCTATTAGCACAACAGGATTATGAAGGAAAAGAAAGGGCTATCTACTACATCAGTCGCACCTTGGTGGGCTACGAACTGCAATACTCCCGAATAGAAAGATTGTGTCTTGCTATGGTTTTTACTTCCTAAAAACTATGACATTACATGCTAGCACATTCAGTCAAGCTTATTGCAAAGATAGGTCCACTAAAATACCTATTAAGCAAAGTAGCTCTGACAGGCTGCCTAGCCAAGTGGGTAATGCTATTAAGTGAATATGACATCAAGTACATAGAAAGAAAGGCTATCAAAGGTCAAATCATTGCCAATCAGTTAGCAGAAGCACCATTGCAGGATACCACACCAATGACGTTCAATTTTCTAGATGAAGTCATATTCAGTATCACAACACACTCATGGAAACTCTATTTCAATAGATCCTATACAAACCATGGATTAGGGGCAGGAATCTTGTTGGTCACTCCTCAAGGTGACACCATACCTAAGTCTTATCGTCTGCTATTCCTAAGAACAAACAACATAGCAGAGTATGAGGCCTTGGTCATTGGTCTCAAAATGGTAGCAGAATGGAAAATAAAAGAGTTGCATGTCTATGGCGACTCCCAACTGGTAATCAATCAAGTCGACGATGACTATCAGACCAAAGATGACAAGTTAATCCCATACAAGCATATGGTCGATGACTTTAAAGAGTACTTTGTGATCATCTCCTTTGAGCAGATACCTCGCATTGAAAATAAAGTAGTAGATGCAATGGCAACCATTGCCTCGCTCCTCTTGATCCTAGAGAATAATTCACGGTATGAGTTCTTGGTGGAGTTAGTTAGGCAACCAGCTTATGATCTTCTTGAAACACACTCCATATGCCTATTAATCAAATCTGATTCACCCTTGTATGGTAAGATTCACACTTACCTCAAGGATAACACCGTACCACCTGACTTGTCTTCTAACCAACATCGAACCTTCATTCACCGATACCCTATACCGCCAAGGTCTGGATGGTACTTTACTCTAATGTTTAGAATGATAAGAATCTCAAGCCACCTTATGAGACGTGCACAAAGGAATTTGTGGAACACACTCTAGCGGTCCTTCTTTAGCTAAGAAACTCATGCGTTTGGGATACTATTGGCCAAACATGGAAACCGATTCATATGAGTTTGTGAAGAAATACAAGTAATTCCAGATACATGGAAACCTCATCCACCCACCAGCTCAAGAGCTACGACCTTTAACGACACCTTGGCCCTTTTATCAATAGGGACTCAAACTTGTGGGAAAAATCCACCCTCCATCATCTAACAGCCACAAATTCATAATAACTGCCACTGAGTATTTTACTAAGTGGATTGAAGCCATTCCAGTCACCAATGTCACAGGCAAACAAATTACCTCCTTCATCTTCAATTACCTCATTTACAGATACGAAATTCCCTCATCCATAGTTAGGGATAACATAAGACCTTTCAAGAACCAGGATGTCCAAGAGATTTGTGACAAATTCAAAATCCAACACCATTTCTCCACCCCTTACTATCCACAAGGCAATGGCCAAGTAGAGGCATCCAACAAAACGATCCTAAAAATCCTCAAGAAAATTGTCAATGATGCCAGCCGTGATTGGCACATACAACTGAATCCCACTTTGTGGGCCTATCGAACCAATATACGCACTCCCACAGGTGCTACCCCTTATGCCCTTGTCTATGGATCAGAAGTCATTTTGCCCATTGAGGTCGAGTTACCATCTTTAAGGGTGTTGTTAAAATGTCTTATCACTGATGAAGACTACAGAGTTTCTAGACTGCAAGAGTTAGAGATATTAGAGGAAAGGAGACATAACGCTTTCAATCATCTCAAAGCCTATCAATAGAGAATGTCACGAAGCTACAATCATATGGTCCATCCAAGGGTCTTCAACGTTGGTGATCTCGTACTCAAGGAAAATCCCCGCAATCAATAAGATTGGGGAAAGAAAGGTAAGTTTGAACCCAACTGGCTTGGTCCTTATGTAATCATTACTACCTATGGATCAGGAGCGTATCAGTTGGAAACATCAGAGGGTGAGTTGTTCGATGACCCAATCAACAGTATGCATCTTTTCCAGTTCTATACCTAAGAGAATCCCAATGTAAGGGGGACAAAAACTCAAAAAAGCAAAGAAAAGCAAAAAAGCAAAAAAAGCAAAAAAAAAAAGCAAAAAATGTAAAAACAAACAAAAAAAATCATCCTTTGGTGAAAACCTGGAAAATAGGTGCCTTGGATAGGTACCATGATGAAAACTTGATAAACAGGCGTCATGTGTACTTGTAGCTTTCATGCAAATAAAAGCAAGTGGTGAAAACCTGGTAAATAGGCACTCCTTGTAATAAACTGCTTTCTCCATCTTTGGGAAACCAATCACCTTGTGTCCTTTCCTCCTACCATCATGTCTCGTCCAATCCATATCTGTTCCACAATAAAAACCTAATGATAACCTATCATGGCTTGATACTCTATCTCTTTTGTCGCCTTATCAACTAAGGTCTTATCTAGTATCCTATCCACAATGTTAGCCTAGCATAGCATCTGTCATCAGTATCATAGGGTCAACCCCGAACTATGTTGCCTCTATGTCGTCACGTAGGCAAGGCCATTGTTAATGCACCCCCGAGGCACTAGGTCAGTCCCTTAGGGTCTATTTCACCAATAAGGATTGTGGTACCTTTCACTATACGCAAACGCACACAAACAAAGCCCATTTCCAAATAGAAGTTTTGATGCAAAACATCAACCTATCCAAAGCAAAGAAAAAATAAGAGAAAAACAATCTAAATGATTCTATCTAAATTAAGGCAAGAAAGATACACCTAAATGCAAGAATGTTTTGTGTCGATTAGTTGTGTCTTAAAGTCTTCACTTTTGTTATCATGTTTCCTATGCTACTCAAGGATGCCAAAAGCTAGAGATGCTATGATGGGGGCACAATTCTTTTCTTTGTTTGCTGCTTGTGGATTTATCTTTAATAATGTAAAGCCTTGTCTAAGGACATGATCAACTCAAATGATCATCGAGGACATCAGAGGACATGAAACAAGTATAATCCTTATATGTTGATATGCAAGAAATACTCAGGCCATCTCGGTTCAATTATACCTAGATAATCAAAATCCATATAAGCGATGCCCAGGTCATCATGGTTTAATTATACCTAGATGCTTGTATTTTCTTACAACATTTTAAAAACACACAAAAAAAGCCCAATGATGAAATAAACACTTCAAAATACTTGCAATACCAAGGCAAATACCATTTGCATCCACAAAGCATCCATATCCTATGCAATAAAAATTATATATAGAGTATCAATGTTTACAATTAAAAGCTTGTGATCCTCCCGTCAATTCGTCCGTTCTTCCTACCTTTGTCCAGTCAATCTGAGCAATGATCCAAATGTAAGTCCATCCTTAATCCATACCAATCAAGTTAAGTCAATCTTGTCAAATGATCCAATCACAATCAGTGGTCTTGATCCTTGTCTGGTCATAAACTAACTCAATTAGTCATAATTATTAGTGGGATGTGTCTTTCCCACACCTATCGTGTTGCTCTAGGGATCTATCATTCCCTGCCATGACACCACTATCCTTTGTGTTTCTCTAGGGATCTATCGTTCCCCACAATGACAACACTATTATATATCGTTATCGATTAATCATTGGTTTACAGCTGGATAGGGGCAATACCTTGTTTGTTCTTGTATCATTTGTGCATACTTGCTTACTTGCTTGTGTGTTATCATTTTATCTTGCATCACGTGTCATTTAGCTCGTTCTTCATCTGTTATTCTTATGTCCTCCATTTTTCTTCAAACCTGATCTATTTTTTTTAGCTTCTTCATCGTGAGATTGTCTGTCTCACACCCCTCGAACCTTCTTTCCCGTCCACTCTCCCGAGGGGGCATCCTATCATCGTTAAACATGTACCAAGGGCAAATTGAGACATGTATCATTATCAAAAAATCTTATTCTTTGAAACAACATGATGAAACACATTGCATCAAAGAGGGGAAAATATATACACCTAAAAATGACATGACTCTATCCAAATAAATATTCTTAATATTTATTTAAGTCTAATTCCTCTATCAATAAATAAATAAACAAATTTATTTATTTGATTCATATTCTTCCAAACAATTAAATAAAATCATTTATTTAATTAAATTCTTAAATTTCTCCAAATCCTCCAACAAATTAAATAATACCAATTATTTAATTAGTTCTTCAAAAACATTCTAAATTAAATAATACCAATTATTTAATTGTTTCTTCCAATTTCTTCGAATAATATCTTCTCTAAATTTAAATAAATCAAATATTTATTTAAGTTGTCCAATTCTTCTAAAAATTGAGTTATCTCTAAATATAATTCAATCCTTATGCACATGCAATTGAATATTCTAAACATTTAATTGAGATAAAATATCTTCTCATTCTCATGAATTTCCATCCTCTAGTTCTAGTCAGTTAGTTAACTCTTCTATCTGTTTTGTTAATTGATTTATCTCTTCAGTTAACTCATTCTTCTATTTTATTAATTCTTCTCATGTAAAATAGAGTAGGACACATGTCCTTTTCCTATTCACACACATCTCTCAAGTATCCTCTACCGTTGATCTTATTGTTCTTTCTATACCATTGATCTTCTCTCTCCGAAGTCTATAAGTACAACCTTATTCCTCCATTTCTATCATCCAAGCTTTTAGTAAACTTACTCTATAGGAATTATAGCGTGCCTTTGGCACCAAACCATTCCATAGCTTGCGATCACCCTTTTATCATTGCAATTATGTTGAAAAATCTCTTCATTGCAAACCTATCACAACCATTCCCACTTGACATCTTAGAAAATATCAAGGAAGTGCACCTTCTGAGGGCCATATTCATACACAAGATCATTTGAGATAGGCGACCAATGGAAGCCACGAAGTAAAGAGGTTTGCAAGGTATTGTTCTTTGTTTGTTTGATCTTCTTTGTTTCTTATTTCATTGAGTTATTGGGTATTATTGATATATTTGATTATTCATTCCAATTTTCCCATAACAAAAGTTGCTCGGCCTTGGCCTCGAGCAATGTCTTAAGATAATATGATAATGAAAATTGGGCTCATGTCATGCCCACATTTCCCATGCGGTCACAACACGCAGTGCACGTGTCATGTCCACATTAGTCATGTGGTCATGACATGAAATATCAAAAAAAAATTCACGTGTCCCTAGAAACCCCCTTGCACACGTTAGCATGCTCGGTGGCAATACGCATAAGACGTAAGCATGTCAATTGATACTCGGGGAAGAGCATCTACCTACGCAATCCCATGCATGATGATAGCTGACTAGGGGGTTATGCAACACAAGAAGTGTTGCTACTAGGGTTAGGATCGAATGGAACCGAACCCTAAGTTTCCTAAGTGAGTGACATGATTCTGACAGGAGTCAAAATCCAACCCTAATTCCAAAGCACAAGATAGATTAAAAATGCGCCTTTGTGAAAACTAATAATTACATAGTAAAATATTTGTTAACTAAAGTCAAGGGAATTTCATTTAAATTAACTACCCTAAGTCTCAGAAAATATTGGCAGCATAACGCATTATTAACATTTGAAATAAATATTTTAAAAAGGTCTCCCTCTAAAATATTTATGAGAAAAATTAATAAAAAGATTAAATTAAATTTACCTAAATAACCTTATAAATTTTCCACCTGATAAATTGAAAGTCAAAATAAATAAAATTATTAAATAATTAAATCCCAAAATAATAAAGGTCTACAAATAAATATAATTCCAACAATTATATTTATTCAATTAAATCAAGGTAAAATTAAATCAATATATAACGTTATAAAATTTGCCCTCCATTTAATAACTCATTAAATTAAATAGAACACTCAAGTCATTAATTACCCCTAAATAAAATATAATAATATAACCCAACTAATAAAAAAATAGTCCAATAGTTAAATTTATTCTAATAAGTCAAATGTAATCTCCCCAAAAGTTAGAGGACTTAAGGGTAATAACCTCACCCTACTAAATAAATTATAATACAATTATATGGTCCCACTAAAAGTATTAAATATAATATTCCCAAAAAGAAAACAAATCAATTTTTTCCCAACCCATAAAAATCAAAAAGTAATATTAAATAAATCAAAACCCACTAAAAAAAAGATTAATTTAGAATCCTAAAAATTAAAAGGCATAAAAAAGAAAGAAAAAGCTCACATAAAATGCTAACTACATTATCCCAAAATTTTAATAGAACACATGAATTAAAACCCATCAAATTAAATTACAAATCCCAAGAATAAGGCCCACTAATAAAATAATTTCAACAATTCAAATTAATTGAACTTCAAGGTAAAATCCTCTCAAAAAGAATTAAAACACTATACCCAGCTCAACAAAACTAATCAACAATAATAAAATATAAAACGGGATTTCTCAACCTAATTAAATTAAATCTCCCTAGAAAAATCTAAAGGCTAGGATTAAAATTAATTAAATTCCACCCACTTAAATATCTCAAGGGGATAAAATTAAACCCATTAACACTCCTATTACACTACCAAATAAAAAGTTACACAAAAGTCATTAATAAAATTAAATTCCCACTCTCATGAAAATGATCCACTTAAAAATCCCTGAGGAAAAATAATAATAAAAGATTAAAATGAGAAGGGGGTGGAAAATCACGTGCAAATGAGAAATGAATAAATTAAATAAACTTAACTAAAAATCCCACTCATCTTGCAACCCTAAAATCTCTCCAATATTTTATTAGTTTCTTTTTTGAAAGCCCTATCCCTATCTATTCTTTTCTCTCATCTCTTTCTTTTCTTTCATTTTGTTGCCTCCATTTTGTTTCTCTAATTTTCTCTCTTGCAGGTTGGGGTTTTTTCCCCATCAATGGCCACCATGGATTTTTGCATAGAGGTATATACCTTCTGTATATACACATGGGCTTCATTTTTTTGTTATATATGTGTGTGTGTGTGTGTGTGTGTGTGTCTAAATAATTATATACATTTAACAAAAATCTGAAACTATATATTTTTTTGTTTGAACAGAGGTATATATTCATTGTTTGTATACATAGGGTTCCATTTTTTTCTTATATATATATATATATTTATATATATGTATATAAATAAATATATTTATTTAATATAAATCTATATATATATTTTGTGTTTGAAACTATATATATTATGCAAACTTGCAGATCAAAACCAGAGAGCACCATATATTATTTGCAAGTAATAAATACTGATAAGGGCACTGCCCCTTTGTTTTCTGCAAGTCCAAATTTCATATGAAGTGATGGAAGGTTTTAAAGGGCGGATTTGGGGGGCGGGGGGGGTCCTTCCACCCACCCCCACCGTTTGGTGGGAGGTGGGTTGGGGGATCGTCCCCCACACCTATCTCTAAATCAGCGTGGGGCTAGGGGTGGCAGCTATGCCGCCATCCCCAAATATCTTGTTTTGTTTAATAAAACTCCAAACCCTATGCTAATTCCAGGGTTCGGCTGTATCACTCCTACATTCAGTTTTTTTTATTTTGAGTAGTTTAACATTAATTATTATCTGGTGTAAATTTTATTTTAACCAGTCTCAAATATATATATATATATATTATGTCATATAGTTAACCACAGTCATATAAATTTAAGCAAATTATTTAGATTTGAAGACTTATAATGACTACTTGAATATACAGTTTTCAAGAAAAGAATAAATAAAATAGAATGTTATTTTTTTTGACAATAACTAGTCATATAATTTCTTTCTTTCGAAACAACAAGAAGAAAGCGACAGTTATATTCTTTTTCTAACAAAAAGAAAACAAACAGCAAACATTCGAGTAGGAACATTTTTCTAAGGTTCATAGAATAAATTTCACTTAATTTTCTTTCTGCTCTAACCTTTCTACTCAGCAATTATTTTACACAAAAAATAACAAGTACATAGGGCAGCAAGAATTATTTTAAACCACAACAATAATGAATGCATTACAAAGGCAGATTCACTTTCATACATAGGAAATAGTTTACATTTCTCCATTCCAACATAAGAGCACAATATTGACAACAAATACATTAAGGTCTCCAAGGCCATGACTCTCAAACAACCAATACAAATAATGTAAATAATGCTGAAATAAACTTTTTCTGCAAAGCTCCAAGGGTCTAAAATGACCTAAAAATATAAACACAAAGAAGGGGAACCAAGGCCATGCAAATCGCCCTTCTCCCTACCATAGACCCGCTAGTGGGTCACCCCTGAGCTAGGGAGGTAGTTCTCACACGGGATTCATTTCACACCACAACAATAAAATCATAACACAAAATTTCACCCACAGATTTGCACAAAACTAAACTCATTACAATGAGGTTTGAGGGGTAGGGGAGTGGACCCCTCAACTCAAGAGGTCACTCCAACTTAAAAATCACAATACCACAAGGCCTCAGGCCAAAATAATACCTCCATAGAACTCAAAATCACCATGGCACTCTTGCCATCCAAAATACTCCCAAACACCATAGGATGCCCTTAAGGCTATAAATAGAACAACACTAGGAGGTGACCTCGAGGAGGTTCACTCTCCCCCACCCCATACGAGTTGAGATTTTTCTTCAATGGAGATGCTCTCACCAACACCCAAACCCACACAAAAATAAAATAACACCCAACACACAAATTTCAAGCACACAACAAAATGAAAATAAGCATAAGGAAATGGCTATTGCCTTAGGGCTTACCTTAAGAGCCCAACAATGGAAGCATGTTTGAAGAAGAGCTCCAAGCTTCTCCAACTCTCCAAGCTTCCAAAATTTCTCCAACACTTCCCAAAACCTCCAAAAATAAAAATAAATTTCAAAAAGTAAAGAACCCCCAACTCCTCTCCAAGAGGAGATAAAATAGGCCTTCAAATTTGGCCCTGAGGAATGAGAAGGTGACACTTGTCACCTTCTCCTTCCTCATCCCATGCCACTTGCAAGGGAGAAGGAGTGTGAGGGTGACAAGTGTCACCCTCTAATCCATTCAAACCCTCACCCTATCTACTTGTGCTCTCACACATGTGTGAGAGACCAAGTGGAGAGGTGGCAACTCTCCTCAAGGCTCCATAAGGATAAGGGATGACACATGTTATCCTCTTATTCCTCCAAGAGAGCCCTCTTCCTCCAAGATGCTCTCACACATGTGTGAGAGTCTTAGAGGAAGATCCCACACACTTGGAGGTCTTGAAGATCCCCCAAGTTTAGAGTGACTAGAAGTGAGTTACCCTAGGGTTTAGTAAGTCCAAATGGACCCTAGACCCTAGGGTTACCACCTAGGGTAAGTTTGGAACTCTAATAAACACTTAGGGAGGTGTAAAATCACTTTAAACGACCCATAAAAGAAATAACACCAAATAGTGTAAACCAAAACATAAATTTTACAACACATGATTATAAATAAAATAAAAGGGTGAACTAGGCCAAATAATTAAATCAAGCATATACAAAAACATCATTTGATCAAATGTGATCCTCATCCCTCTTGGGAATGGATCGACTTAACAAAGGATTACATAAGTGTGAGAACTGCCTCCGATTTTTCGTGGCCTGGAAAATCACCTGTGCAACTCAATCAAATGGTTAATCCAGCATAGATAAATCATAGTCGAAGAAACATAAATTAATAATCATGTCAATGCATAATTCATATAGAACATTAATCAACTCATATCATAATTAAGATTCACAATTGCATTTTCTATCTAGTATCTTAGAATCAGAATAAATAACAACTCCATAAAATGATCTCATAATCCACATCAATAATAATCATCAAATGTATCTCACATGTCTAGCATCATAAGAGCATCAAAAGAGAATCTGATTGAATCACCACATAACTAATCAAAACTAATCCAAATCAGGAGATATAGTCTAAATCTATATAATGGAAATTAATAGTCTCTAAATGTCTGAAAATGTCTTGAACTATAATGTAAAATGATCAAAATAGGAAACTGAAATAAGTCAACCTCACATCGTCCCCCGCTAAGAGTAAACTTCCTCTTGGAATTCATAAAAAAAGTGAGGATAGAGAGCCCTCAAACTAGCTGCATCCTCCTAAGTCATTGTGACCTCATCATAACGATCCTACTGGACCCTAACCTGGTCCGGCTCTCAACCTCAAAGGCCTAGCGTCCAACGAGGAAATATATGAATTGGCTCCAAAGCCAACTGCTCGTTTGCCTCTACTTGTAGTCTTGATAATGGGGGACTGAAAGTCAGCCTCGCGGTTATCAACCGTTGCAAACATACGGTGGGATCTACCCACATCTCCAACTGTTAGCTCAGATCCTTTGGCATGAGGTTGTCCCCCAACTGTAAATCCCTATGGGCACTCTCTAGCTAAGTGGCCCTCACCACTACATACATAGCATGGTCGTCGAGCCTGCACCTATCTTGACTATATCCTACTCGACTGTTGCTGCTCAAGTCAACCCGTGGAACTCTGTGACCCTCCAAAGGATTGCTGCGACCATGCCAGTCTTGCAGTAGGTGCTTGCTGTTGTTGGTCTCTATGTGGACCCTAATGATGTTGCTGCTGATACTATGGAGGTCTAGGAGGTAGTGGTGCCGAACTAACTCTGCCCCTCTAAGGTGGTGGTGGTTGTCGACAGAATCCCTGCTACTACTGGCTACAATTTTGAAAATTAGGGTGTGAACTCTGGTCTTGTCCCTGAATCTCCTTAGCAATGTATGCCTTCTTGACAACCTCACTCAAAGTTTGGGGGTCTACCATGCATACAGGCCTTGCTATCCCATGATTTAAACCTCTGATAAACTTGTGAACTAGAAGTTTCTCGTCATGGAGATACTCTGCATAATGTGACAACTCAGTGAACCTACCCTCATACTGTGCTATGGTAAGCCCTCTCTGTTGTAGATCATGGAACTCATCTATATGACATTGCCTAAAGTGATCTGACAGGTATTGCGCATTAAAGCACTCAATGAATGTATCCCATGAAAGTGTGTCTAATGATAAGCGGCGCTTGCACTCCTCAGTGCGCCACCAAGTCATTGCTGTGTCACACAAAAGATGGACCGCCACGTATGCCTTTGTGTTGCCCTCGTAAGGATGTAATGTGAAGCACCTATCTAAGATGATGAGCCAAGCCTCAGCTTCAGCTCCCTCTATGGTCCTAGTGAATGTAGGTGGATTCAGCCTCAACAAATCCCTGTTAGGGTCTCTTCGATCTTTGTGCCCTCAGATAGGCTCATCTGCACCAAAACCATAAGGCCTGTGAAAATCTACTCTACTCTCACCGCCTCCTCAGACCTAGCATGATGCGGAGGGCTCCTACTATGAGCTCTGTATGCCAATCCAACCTCCTATACTGTCGTATCACGTACCTTGGCATAAGACTCCACATGTGGTGCCTCTCATGGCTCGACGTGGGGCTCCATACGTCACTCCACACGTGACTCTACTCATGGCCCCATGCATGGATCCTCTCGTAGATCAACATGGGGCTCGACACGTGGCTCAATGCACGGCTCAACTATAGCTGATGGTAGCCTATCTAACACTGCTTGTAGCGCCTGTAATATCTGTGGCCCAATATCTGGTATAGGTAGGGCTTGTGGTGCTAGTGGTGTCAATGGTGCCTGTGGGGTTGGCAGTGCCTGACCCTCAGCTGAAGAATCACTATACACCTCGACAGACTCAGTATGGCGTGAACGCACTCACCTAACTTGTTGGGGAGGTATCCTACAAGAGCAAGGTATTCACAAATTAATCAAAATTACAGAATAAATAATGTGCCCCAACAAGCCTAGTGTTTAAACTTGGGCTCCGATACCAAATGTCATGCCCACATTTCCCATTTGGTCACGACAGGCAATGCACATATCATGTCCACATTAGTCATGTGGTCATGACACGAAATATCAAAAAAATTTCCACGTGTCCCTAAAAACCCCCTCGCACGCGTCAGCATGCTCGGTGGCAACACGCATAAGGCGTAAACATGTCAATCGATACTCAGGGAAGAGCATCTACCTATGCAATCCCATGCGTGATGATAGCTGACTAGGGGGTTATGTGATGTGAGAAGTGTCGCTACTAGGGTTAGGATTGAATGGAACCAAACCCTAAGTTTCCTAAGTGAGCGACATGATTCCGACAGGAGTCAAAATCCAACCCTAATTCCAGAGCACAAGATAGATTAAAAATGTGCCTTTGTGAAAACTAATAATTACACGGTAAAATATTTGTTAACTAAAGTCAAGGGAATTTCATTTAAATTAACTGCCCTAAGTCTCAGAAAATATTGGCAGCATAACGCGTTATTAACGTTTGAAATAAATATTTTAAAAAGGTCTCCCTCTAAAATATTTATGATAAAAATTAATAAAAAGATTAAATTAAATCTACCTAAATAACCTTATTAAATTTTCCACCCGATAAATTGAAAGTCAAAATAAATAAAATTATTAAATAATTAAATCCCAAAATAATAAAGGTTTACAAATAAATATAATTTCAACAATTATATTTATTCAATTAAATCAAGGTAAAATTAAATCAATATATAACATTATAAAATTTGTCTTCTATTTAATAACTCATTAAATTAAATAGAACAATCAAGTAATTAATTACCCCTAAATAAAATATAATAATATAACCCAACTAATAAAAAAATAGCCCAACACTTAAATTTATTCTAATAAGTCATATGTAATCTCCCCAAAAGTTAGAGGACTTAAGGGTAATAACCTCACCCTACTAAATAAATTATAATACAATTATATAGTCCCACTAAAAGTATTAAATATAATATTTCCAAAAAGAAAAGAAATCAATTTTTTCCCAACCCATAAAAATCAAAAAGCAATATTAAGACAGATAAAAGGATTTTCAAATTAAATAAATCAAAACCCACTAAAAAAAAGATTAATTTAGAATCCTAAAAATTAAAAGGCATAAAAAGGATAGAAAAAGCTCACATAAAATGCTAACTATATTATCCCAAAATTTTAATAGAACAAATGAATTAAAACCCATCAAATTAAATTACAAATCCCAAGAATAAGGCCCACTAATAAAATAATTTCAACAATTAAAATTAATTGAACTTCAAGGTAAAATCCTCTCAAAAAGTATTAAAACACTATACCCAACTCAACAAAATTAATCAACAATAATAAAATATAAAATAGGATTTCCCAACCTAATTAAATTAAATCTCCCTAGAAAAATCTAAAGGCTAGGATTAAAATTAATTAAATTCCACCCACTTAAATATCTCAAGGGGATAAAATTAAACCCATTAACACTCCTATTACACTACCAAATAAAAAGTTACACAAAAGTCATTAATAAAATTAAATTCTCTCTCATGAAAATGAGCCACTTAAAAATCCTTCAAAGGAAAAATAATAATAAAAGTTTAAAATGAGAAGGGGATGGAAAATCACATGCAAATGAGAAATGAATAAATTAAAGAAACTTAACTAAAAATCCCACTCATCTTGCAACCCTAAAATCTCTCCAATATTTTATTAGTTTCTTTTTTGAAAGCCCTAAGCCTATCTATTCTTTTCTCTCATCTCTTTCTTTTCTTTCATTTTGTTGCCTCCATTTTGTTTCTCTAATTTTCTCTCTTGCAGGTTGGGTTTTTTTCCCATCAATGGCCGCCATGGATTTTTGTACAGAAGTATATACCTTCTATATATACACATGGGCTTCATTTTTTTGTTATATATATATATATATATATATATATATATATATATATATATATATTTTATGTGTGTATATATATATAAATAATTAATTATATACATTTAGCAAAAATCTGAAACTATATATTTTTTGTTTGAACAGAGGTATATATTCATTGTTTATATATATAGGGTTCCATTCTTTTTTTTTCTCATATATATATTTATTTATATATATGTATACATTTGTGTGTATATACATATGTATATAAATAAATATATACATTTAATATAAATATGAAGATGTATATATATATATATATATATATATATATATATATATATATTTTGTGTTTGAAACTATATATATAATGAAAACTTGTAGATCAAAACTAGAGAGCACCATTTATTATTTGTAGGTAATAAATACTGGTAAGGGCGTTGCCCCTTTGTTTTCTGCGGGTCTAAATTTCATATGAAGCGATGGAAGGTTTTAAGGGAGGATGGGGGGGGGGGCGGTCCTCGGGGGGATTGTCCCCCCCACCTATCTCTAAATCAACGTGGGGTTGGGGGCGGCGGCTATGCCGCCGTCCCCAAATATTTTCTTTTGTTTAATAAAACTCCAAACCCTATGCTAATTCCAGGGTTCGGCCGTATCACTCCTACATTCAGTTTTTTTTAATTCTGAGTAGTTTAACATTAATTATTATTTGGTGTAAGTTTTATTTTAACCAGTCTCAAATATATATATATATAAAGCGACAGTTATATTCTTTTTCTAACAAAAAGAAAACAAACAATAAACATTTGAGTAGGAACATTTTTCTAAGGTTCATAGAATAAATTTCACTTAATTTTCTTTCTGCTCTAACGTTTCTACTTAGCAATTATTTTACACAGAAAATAACAAGTACATAGGGCAGCAAGAAATATTTTAAACCACAACAATAATGAATGCATTACAAAGGCAGATTCACTTGCATACATAGGAAATAGTTTACATTTCTCCATTCCAACCTAAGAGTACAATATTGACAACAAATACATTAAGGTCTCCAAGGCCATGGCTCTCAAATAGCCAATACAAATAATGTAAATAATGCTGAAATAAACTTTTTCTGCAAAGCTCCAAGGGTCTAAAATGGCCTGCAAAATATAAATACAAAGAAGGGGAACCAAGGCCACGCAAATCACCCTCCTCCCTACCATAGACCTGCTAGTGGGTCATCCCTGAGCTAGGGAGGTAGTTTTTACATGGGATTCATTTCACACCACAACAATGAAATCACAACAACACAAAATTTCACCCATGGATTTGCACAAAACTAAACTCATTGCGATGAGTTTTGAGGGGTAGGGGAGTGGACCCCTCAACTCAAGAGGTCACTCCAACTCAAAAATCACAATACCACAAGACCGCAAGCCAAAATAATAACTCCATAGAACTCAAAATCACCATAGCACTCTTGCCATCCAAAATACTCCCAAACACCATAGCATGTCCTCAAGGCTATAAATAAAACAACACTAGGAGGTGACCTCAAGGAAGTTCACTCTCCCCCACCCCATACAAGTTGTGCCTTTTTTCTAATGGAGATGCTCTCACCAACACCCAAACCCACACAAAAATAAAATAACACCCAACACACAAATTTCAAGCACACAACAAAATGAAAATAAGCATAAGGAAATAGCTATTGCCTTAGGACTTACCTTAAGAGCCCAACAATGGAAGCACGTTTGAAGAAGAGATCCAAGCTTCTCCAAGTCTCCAAGCTTCCAAAATTTCTCCAACACTTCCCAAAACCTCCAAAAATAGAAACAAATTTCAAAAAGCAAAGAACCCCCAACTCCTCTCCAAGAGGAGATAAAAAAGGCCTTCAAATTTGACCCTGAGGAATGAGAAGGCTCGTCCCATGCCACTTGCAAGGGAGAAGGAGTGTGAGGGTGACAAGTGTCACCCTCTAATCCATTCAAACCCTCACCCTATCCACTTGTGCTCTCACACATGTGTGAGAGACCAAGTGGAGAGGTGGCAACTCTCGTCAAGGCTCCATGAGGATAAGGGATGACACATGTCATCCTCTTATTCCTCCAAGAGAGCCCTCTTCCTCCAAGATGCTCTCATTTATGTGTGAGAGTCTTGAAGACCCCCCAAGTCTTCTTTGTGGAGGAATCCCCAAGCTTTATGAAGGGAGATGGGCCTTTTCCAAGGCATGACTCATCTCCCACCCTTAGCCATTTTAAATTTCGTCACATTTACTAAACCCAAGTTTAGAGTGACTAGAAGTGAGTTACCCTAGGGTTTAGTAAGTCCAAATGAACCCTAGACCCTAGGGTTACCACCTAGGGTAAGTTTGGAACTCATAAACACTTAGGGAGGTGTAAAATCACTTTAAATGGCCCATAAAAAAAACACCAAATAGTGTAAACTAAAACATAAATTTTACAACACATGATTTTAATTCAAATAAAAGGGTGAACTAGGCCAAATAATTAAATCAAGCATATACTAAAACATCATTTGATCAAACCTGATCCTCATCCCTCTTGAGAATGGATCGGCTTAACAAGGGATTACATAAGTGTGAGAACTACCTTTGATTTTCTGTGGCCTGAAAAATCACCTACGCAACTCAATTAAATGGTCAATCCAACATAGATAAATCATAGCCGAAGCAACATAAATTAATAATCATGTCATCACATAATTCATACACAACATTAATCAACTCATATCATAATTAAGATTCACAATTGTATTTTCTATCTAGTATCTCAGAATCAGAATAAATAACAACTCCATAAAATGATCTCACAATCCACATCAATAATAATCATCAAATGTATCTCACATGTCTAGCATCAAAATAGAATCTAATCGAATCACCACATAACTAATTAAAACTAATCCAAATCAGGAGATATAGTCTAAATCTGCATAATGGAAACCAATAGTCTCTAAATGTCTAAAAATGTCTCAAACTATAATGTAAAATGATCAAAATAGGAAAGTGAAATAAGTCGGCCTCACAGCTCGGCCATAGGCCTAGAGCGAAATATAGTCAAAAGAAAGTAAAGCTAGTGTGGCTCGGCCTTGGCCACGAGCACACATAGTCAAAAGAGAATAAAGATAGTATGGCTCGGCCTCTGGCCATGAGCACACAACATAGTCAAAAGAGAGTATAGAAAATATGGCTTGGCCCTTGGTCTTGAGCCTCACAACGAAAATGCATTCAAAGATTAGCTAGGCCGTAAGGCCTCAGCTACTCAAACATATAATGATGATGAAAATTTCACAGTGATAGATAATACGGAAATACACTCATTACCTGAGTGGATTTATCACTATAAAACAATACACAGTTCAACCCATTGTCCTTTCCTAGACATCCTTCCAGAAATTGCAGAGTAGAGCTCTCTTTCCTTTCTGTTGAATCCCCCAAAAACAAGATTTTTCTTAAACTCTTCCCCTAACAAAAAAAGTAGTCTCCATCGAAGACTTCAAGGTTATGGCCTTATCCAACATGCATGCCTAAAAACATGGAGAACTACCACCATCAACTAAGGTGGTGAGAGTGGCTTCTCCATTCGACCAACCACCTCAAGAAGGTCCGCGAGACACCTATCAATCTATGGTGAGCTCAAAGCTCCCATAAAATAGTACCATCAACAACAAAAATAATAATAAGCATAGTAACATGGCTTGATATGAAATATCAACTTTATAATATTATTATGCACAACCATAGGATGCTGCGAATACTTATATTATCCAAAATTATCGTTATTCAACGACACATCCTTCATGGAGATAAATTTATTGAGTGATTTAGGGATCGAGGACCGCTCTCCCTTCTTCACTAAGGATAGAGAACAAGACTAACACTTGACTCAATTTGATGTTCCAAAAATGTTGTTAGTCGAGTCAAAGCAACATTGTCGAAATGACTGAATCGACAAGTCGCCTAAAGGGAAAAACAACTTATCAAGTCAAGTGAAAATTACACAAAATTGCAAGGCTTGAAAGGACATAAAGTCTAACACTTATATGGCTAGAAACCTTCTCATTTTACAACATCTATTGCTTCCTCCTGGATGATACTCTCCTTCCGTCTTTGGAAGATGATCACTTTCCTAATCCAACTCACGACCAAAAAAATCATGATCAGTGCATCATAATATGATTGATAAATCATAATAATTAAATAATCATTTAAATCTAGAATCTCTTAACTAACTAACATTCATAAGAATCAATGATTAATTTGACATTTCTGCAACGTCATAGTCCAACTACTAATTAATCCTCCTAATTACCATGTAAACATAATATTAAGCTAATCACGGGTTAGGGATGTAACATATTCCCCCTATAAGAACCATTGTCCCTGATGATTTACTATTTTAAAGTCAAATTCACATAACAAGAATATGTTTCATGAGCATGATAAATAAGTTTTTCAGAAATGATGAGGAAATCTAGCATGAAAGTCATCATAGTTTTCCCAAGTGGCATTTTCCATCGAATATTGGTCGCACTGGACCTTGCACTATGTTATTTCCTTGTTACATAAGCGTAGCTTATGCATTTTGAGCACCTTGATGGGCTCAATCACCACCACTCCTAGGTCTTTCACATGTAGATCATTCCAATCAAGCATAAGAATTTGATTATCAACAGCATTAAGCTTTTTCAAATATGAAACATGAAACACATTATGCATCATGGCGAAGGCTAGTGGTAGAGCAATTCTGTATGCCACTAGATTGAATTATTCGAGTACTTCAAAAGGTCCCACATGCTGAGGTGCCAATTTAGACATCTTTCCAAATTTAATGAAACTTTTCTAAAGTTTTACTCTCAAGAGAACTTTCCCTCCCACTGTGAAATGCCTTTCGATGCACTTAGCATCCACATAACTTTTTTGCCTATCATTAGCTTCTACTAACCTTTTCCTAATCAAACGCACTTGTTCTTCCATTTCCAAGAGCATTTCTAGACCAAGGTTAACCCTATCTTCCATCTTATCCTAGCTTATCATCCATACAATGCCTCAAATGGAGCCATCTTAATAGCTAAGTGATAGGAATTATTGTAGGTAAATTCCACCAACGGAAGATAATCTTCAAAATTGTATTGTTGACTAATGCAACACATCCTCAACAAATCCTCCAACACTTGGTTCACCCTTTTAGTTTGGCCATCCATTTCAGGATGATAAGCAAAGCTTATGTTCAACTGGGTTCCAAGTGAAGAGAATAAAGTTTGCTAAAACTGTGATGTCATCCATGCATCCCTATCTGAGATTATCTTCTTAGGAATGCCATGGAGTCTGAAAACCTCTTGAACAAATTTTCAAGCTATGATGGGTGCTCCATCCGTCAAGTTTCCTAGTATAAAATGGGTGGTCTTGGTGAGTCTATCCACCATAACTAAGATAGCATTGTGCTTGTTTCTTGACATAAGTAGCCCTTGCACAAAGTCCATGCTTATAACTTGCCATTTCTATTCTGGAATTTCATGAGGATATAACAATCCTGCTAGGTGATGATGTTTCTCTTTCACCCTCTGGAATTCTATACAAGTAGCTACAAAATTTGTAGCATCCCTCTTCATTCCTTTCCAAAAATATAAGGGTTTTATATCAGCGAGTAACTTAGTTACTCCAAGATGCCTAGAATATGGTGCACAATGAACCTCTTTCCATACCATATTCCTTAACTCTATTGAGTTAGGTACGTACATCCTCCCTTTAAACCTTAATAACTCATTTGGTTGTAGGTTGAACTCCTCATATTTTGGATTCTGCGGATTTTCCTCTAGTGCCTATTTTACCTACTTGTAGAAATAATCTTCCTTGGATTTTTTGTAACACTTGATTCATAATTTATTAGAGTGTATAGAGATCATAGAGGAGATGTGTCTTCTCATACTCAAAGCATCTACCATTCAATTCTCTTTTCCTTGAATGTATTTAATCTCGAAATCATAATCTAAGATGAATTCCAACCATCTCCTTTGGCGGGCATTAAGACGTGGCTGAGTAAATAGATACTTGAGTCCCTGGTGATCTGATTTTAACTCAAAACATTTCCTAAGAAGCTAATGTCTCCACATCTATAGAGCATGAATAACTGCTACCAGTTCTAAATCATGTAGGGCATAATTCTATTCATAGTTTTTTAGTTTGTACGATTCATACGCGATGACTTGTCTATCCTAGACTAGCACACCACCTAAGCCTTCTCTTGAGGCATCGGTAATGATTACAAATTGACCCTCTAGGTCAGGCACTTTCAATATTAGTGCTGAAGTGAATTTTTCCTTCAGTAGGTCAAAGGCCTCCTGGCACTTTTCTGACCATTCAAACTTCTTGCCTTTTCTCTGCAAGGAAGTTATAGGATATGCAATTTTAGAGAAGTTCTGCATAAACTTCTTGTAATAACCAGCAAGGGCCCTAAAACTTCAGACTTCATGTACATTCTTTGGTTTTGACCATTCCAAAATAGCCTTAATTTTAGTTGGATCCACAACTATCCCTTTAGCTGAAATTATGTGGCCCAAATATTGTACTTCCTTTTGGAAGAAAGTGTACTTAGATAGCTTACCATATAACTTATGCTCTCTCAACCTCTGTAGAACAATTCTTAAATACTATAAATGCTCTTCCTCATCTCTAGAGTAAATTAAAATATCATCCAAAAACACTAAAACAAATTTGTCCAGGCAATCCCTAAACACACTGTTCATAAGATTTATAAATGTCGTCGATGCATTCATCATACCAAAAGGTAAGACAATGAATTCATAATGTCCATATTTGGTTCTAAAGGTGGTCTTATGGATGTCCTCATCCTTTAACCTTAGTTGGTGGTATCTAGACTGAAGATCGATCTTGGAAAACATAATTGTACCCCTCATTTGATCAAAAAGATCATCAATTTGAGGTAATGGGTATTTATTCTTGATAGTTGCTTTATTTAGCATGCGGTATTCAATGCACAACCACAAAGTGCCATCTTTCTTTTTCACAAATATGATGGGTGCCCCCCATGGCAACACACCAGGCCTGATTAACCCTTTTTCTAGTAATTCTTGTAATTGAGCTTTTAGCTCCATTAATTCAGTGGTAGTCATTTGGTAGGGAGCTTTAGAGATAGGTTCTAATCCAAGAATTATATCAATGACAAAATCAAAGGTTCTTTTGGGAGGTAATCTCGATAGTTCTTCTAGAAATATGTCCTTGAACTCATTAAGGAAAGGATATCTTTCCACTTCAGATCTTTCCTGACCTATGGTGTCCTTCTCTATGCCTATATGTTTTTGGGATTCATAGAATGTTAACATCTTGGAAGTAAGTTTCCTTTGATTCATCTAATTTGTCCATCTTGATGGTAAAAAGTTGGCATCCCTTTCTCTGTGCCCTTTTCATTTGTAGAGTCAAGATTTGTCTTAGTTGGACTCCCCTAGGTTTCTCTTGCAAAAAAACCTTGTTTCCTATAACATCTAGACACTCTACTATTTTGGCATAACAATCCACTTTGGTTCGATGTCTCCATAACCAGTTTATTCCTAGGATAACATCATATGAGCCTAGTGGGGCTACATAAAAGTTTACTTCTGTAAAGAAATTCGGAAGTTCAATTCTAGCCTCAAACAAACATTGCTCTACTGGAGCCTTGGTGTGATTTGCATATTCTACAGAGCAGGTATTTTCCATAAAACCTACCTTTCTAGGTATTTCATTTGCTACCTTAGGGGAAACAAAACATTCGTTAGCACCATTATCAATCAAAACTAAAATTGGAAGTCCAAATAAAGTACCTGTTATTTCTATGGGAGTTACTTGGTACTCATCTTACCTGTTGTCCAAAGCTGCATGAATGCATTGTTGAAATGCCACTTCTTGTGTGGGTAGAGGATTTCCTCTCGGTTGATCTCCTTGTGTCTTATTAGGACACTCATTGGCATAATGATCTCGGCCACATGTGAAGCACCCTCCAACTAGCCCTTGCCTCTCTTGAGGCTTCCTAGAATTATCTCCGTTCTTCTTGGATTAATTGTTGCCCTTTTTCTCCCCTTTGGACTTAGTTTGCTTATGCTTGTTCCCTTTATCATGTCTCTCCAAATGATCCTATTTCTTCCCCTTCTTCTTAGAGGGTTGTGAGGATTGAGACCAATTATACCTCTTTTGGTTCCTTTTTCTATAAGCTGACATGAATTTTAGTTTATGTTCCTATTTGATGGCCTTTTCATACACCCAGTCCATTGTAGTAGGACCATGAACATCAACCTTGTCCCCAATCTGGACATTTAATCCCATAATAAACCTTGGAATACAAAAATTCTCCTTCTGTTGGTACTGTGGCACATATTTTAACAGTTGGGTGAATTTTTCCCAATATTTATTTATAGACATGTCAGCCTGCTTCAAGTTTTGAAAATCAATAAGTTTATGGTCATAGAATAGTTGTGACAACCATCTTTGCCTAAATAGTTCCACAAATTTGTCCCAAGTAAGGCCTGTACACCTCAAGCCTAGTTCCATCCTTTTGTTCATCCACCATGTGGCCGCTTCACTAGCTAATTGGAAATCTCCCCAGACTGCTTTTGTAACCTCATTATACTTAATGATTTCAAAATATTTTTCCATTTTCGTTATCCATGCCTCCACGGCATCTCCACTTCTGGATCCGTCAAATTTAGGAGGCATGACATTTTTCATGTCCCAGGACAATTCCATAACCATATGGCTCCTCTTGTCCTCCTCCTGTCTAGCCTCGGAGTGATTCTCTCCATGCTCACTATGGCAGGTGTCATTATGACATACCTCGTCATCACCCCCATCATGAGTATTCCAATTGGGATCTCGTTGACCCCTTACCTCATGTTTGAGAGTTCCTACTCTTGCTCTTGTCTCTTCAAGCAAGGCAAGTATTCAATCAAGTTTAGCCCCTAAGTGCTCAGAAGGTTGCCCTTCCTCATGGGTATCTCCCATTCTGGTTCTTATATGAACCTTTGATGCAGTCTACTTCTTCCTGAAGTTTGCAGAGGAGTCACAAATTAGTTTCCATGTTATTTAGTGCATTCATAATACAAATCTATTCACATTCATGTAATCTTTAACAAGAAAGGAAAGATTGTCAAAATTTTGCAACTACATTAATGGATTACATATAATCCATCAAAATTACAAAATTTTAATAACACCTTGCTACTGCAAGTCCTTTACAAACTGGGATAAATTCCCATGTTCATTTCTCAACCTTGAGACTTTTTATTTTAGTTTTACGAGGTGAGAATACATGCAAGTACTCCTTCACAACCTCATAAGATAAAACATAATCCTTAGCATCATTTTGCACAGTTGGTGCTTTTGGTGCAGAGGGTTCTTCTAATGCTTCAGTAGAGTTAGGGGCAGCCATCCTTCCTACTTTCCTAAACTACTGCTTGATGTGTTCCATGGCATCACTTAAGGTTTCCTCATCAGTTAACCATACTCCTACTAGGCAGCCAATCTGTTCAAGTCTCTTCATCTATGAGGCTTGTGCCTTCAAGATTCTTTATTGACATAGGTAACGTCCATGTTCCATTACCTTCTTTTGAGGTGTTGTTCTAATCATCAAGTAGTGAGCTCAAGGTCCATGTATTGAACCCAGTTGCTCTGATACCATATGTAACATCCTCAATCCATAATCCACTAATTTAACATAACATTTAACTTAATCATGATATAAATTAACCACCTGATTAAGCAATATAAGTTAAACAATAATGCTTCCATAATAATTCATCAATTAAGCATGGAATTCAATCAGAATATATTGAAGCTTATAATTTCAATATTCAAATACATATCCTTAGTGAATAACTTTCACTATGCATGCACAAATTATGCTCTAGGCATTAAACATATCGAGGTATACATTACAATTGACCATCATTTCATAAATCAAATATTACTGCATCTAGAACATATGACATCAATCTCCATAAGTCTCAGCTTGTCTCATGCTTGGGAAGGAGAGCATCATCTAGGTGCTTTTCCACCAAAGACAGACTGGTAGTCCCCTGCACACCTTCCTATCTGGAAGTGGCCTAACCCTTCATGGAAGGGATAGATATTAGGAAATGATAGGTTAGCCATTTGAGTATTTGGTGTTGTGTCCTTCATAATGTCTCATGGTCACACAACTATAGATTCCCTCTAACTATGTATGATGCTTCTGGAGACCATTATGCCATCTAGAGCACTGTGGACCAATAATGCATGCAGAGACGGTTGCATTACTTTGGCCAAAGTTTTGCATACATAGGCGTTACATCATGAATGTTGTCATACGTCCACCACCTGACTCAACTTATAAGCTATCATGTCTTACAATATGTTTAGATTGACCTTTCACTCTAGGTCTGAATAAGTGGGATCCATTCGATACATAGTCCATCCTAGGACGATTGACTCCCCTATTGGGTTTGTTATCAACCAACTAGTTTACCTTTTTTAACGAGGAACTACTGACTCCTAGCCACCACATTCCATTTTTAATCATTACACAATACGAACCACGTTCACCATTCCAGGTCCATCGTGGTTCACAACATCTAAATAATAATTTATCCTGTAAGATAGAATCATATACATACTATCATGGGCATTCCTTGCCTTTGTTAAATAGCATGATTTACTTTGAGTGATAACTCACATTACCCTTAGAATGTTAGGTAAAGACACTAATCTTACTAAATAAAAGAAAAGGGTAGTTATCATAACAAGCAACCACATACAATAATTATGGTTTCAATTATATCACCTTCTCAACTGAAGGAACCAAAAATAGTCATGGATATTCTAAACACCTGTAATGTCCCTTACCCCACTTGCCCTAGAATTTGCTTGTGAATTAGGTTTAGGGTTTCTTCTCTTTTAATGGGGTAACCTTGAGTTGAATAGATCACACGTTCTTTTGAATTAGCGCCTGCGGCATCATGTATATTCAAGTCCATATTGCTACATGTTAGTTTTAACGTCTAGTATTTATCAGTCCAACATAAACACACTTGCAATTTGAAACACATAGGTAAAAGAAAAATGTTCATTGTGCTGGGGGAGGTAAACACATAAGCCCTTAGTAGCCTAAGGCCTACCACAGTCCTATTGCCCAATCCCTTGACTCAGGCCTACAGGGCATATCATATTGCCCATTCCCTCGTCTCGGGCCTATGGGGCATAATCCATGTGGGACCCCCATCCCTCCATGATCCAAACCCTTGACTCAGGCCTACGGGGCATAATGCCCATTCCTGATCTTGGGCCTACAGGGACGGAACCTAGATGGGGTTTATAGGCAATCTACTAAGGTCTATGCATTCCCTCTCCTGGTTGAATTCATAAAATGCAATACACGCAGTTTCCACACACATTTCAAAACTTACAATTTGCCTTTATTATTATAATGTCCCTTTTTGTCTGTTGTGACTCTTCTTGAGTCGGCTTCATGCCTATTCTTTAATATTTATATATTATAGTATTTGTTATAATATTAATAACATAGCTATATTATATTATTACATATGTTATTAATAGTATTATATATATATATATATATATATATATATATTTGATTGCTTGCCAGCACTTGAATTCTATTGTTATTTTATTTTTGGATGAATAATACATATTAGATTCAATTATAAATTATTAATATAGGGACATGACAACCCTCCCCACTCAAAATTGCTTGTCCTCAAGCAATCACAAGATTAAGGATTAGGCGAAAGTATAAGTAATTTAAAATTAATGTATACATAAAAAATATTAAATATATAATATTTTTTTTTAATTTTTATTTATTTATTTTTAAATGTTATAGTTATGTTTAATAGGGTTGTGGATCTAAGCACATGGTTATTATGATCACAAATTAAATAATTTATATATGTGTTTCTTGAAAATACATCTATATGTATTTATACAACATATAATATTTATAATCTTAATTGAATTTACTAAATAGGGTTATATATTATGATATAATAACATTAAGTTGAGATGAAAATAACTTTGTTCAAATATATTACTTTATGAGAACTTAGAGATATCTTACTACATATTTATTTATAAATTATATTTTAATTACTTCATTTTTATACTTATTTAATGAATTTTATTGTTATAGAAGTTGTGTTATTTATTTATTTATTTATTTTTAATTAAGTATTATTCATAGGATGGCAGGATGACTGCTCTGATACCACTGTAATGTCCCTTACCCCACTTGCCCTAGAATTCGCTTGTGAATTAGGTTTAGGGTTTTTTCTCTTTTAATGGGGTAACCTTGGGTTGAATAGATCACACGTTCTTTTGAATTAGTGCCTGCGGCATCATGTATATTCAAGTCCATATTGCTACATGTTAGTTTTAACGTCTAGTATTTATCAGTCCAACATAAACACACTTGCAATTTGAAACACATAGGTAAAAGAAAAATGTTCATTATGCCGGGGGAGGTAAACACATAAGCCCTTAGTAGCCTAAGGCCTACCATAGTCCTATTGCCCAATCCCTTGACTCAGGCCTACGGTGCATATCATATTGCCCATTCCCTCATCTCGGGCCTATGGGGCATAATCCAATGTGGGACCCCCATCCCTCCATGATCCAAACCCTTGACTCAGGCCTACGGGGCATAATGCCCATTCCTGATCTCGGGCCTACAGGGACGGAACCTAGATGGGGTTTATAGGCAATCTACTAAGGTCTATGCATTCCCTCTCCTGGTTGAATTCATAAATTGCAATACACGTAGTTTCCACACACATTTCAAAACATACAATTTGCCTTTATTATTATAATGTCCCTTTTTGTCTGTTGTGACTCTTCTTGAGTCGACTTCATGCCTATTCTTTAATATTTATATATTATAGTATTTGTTATAATATTAATAAAATAGCTATATTATATTATTACATATGTTATTAATAGTATTATATATATATATATATATATATATATATATATATATATATATATATATATATTTGATTGCTTGCCAGCACTTAAATTCTATTGTTATTTTATTATTAACATAACTATATAATATATTACTTATTGATTATCATTATAATATCACTATTATAAATATATATATTATAATATTATTTATTATTGTTATATATAATATATTACTTATTGATTATCATTATAATATCACTATTATAAATATATATATTATAATATTATTTATTATTGTTATTATGGTATCATTATTATTATAGTTTTATCATGAATATAATTTTTAATAATGTTTAATTGTACCATCTCTATCAGGACATCACATCCTTTATCTACTATATATATATTATATTTATTTATTTATTTTTACTGGAATCATTCCTCCCATTTGCTATTGATGTACATATCTCTATATATTAATTTATGTTGTCTTTACTTTTATATTTTCTTCCCATGATATTTTCCTTCTATCTCACAACCTTTATTTATTTCCCCTTCAAGATATGTTCAAAGAGGCACGTCTGCTTGGTGGTAAAAGAAATACTTACCCTCTTATAATTTTAATTACTTTATATTAATTCCCTTTTTGTGGTAAAACTAGTTCTAACCATACGTAACTCCCTTATCATAAGAGGATAGGTTAAAAGATGTTTATTTATATTATTTGTATTTATATTATAATAAATGATATATTATTTATTTTATATTATTTATATTATATCATTTATATCATAATAAATGTTATATGATTTATATTATATTATTTATATTTATATTACAATATAAGATAATAATAATAATATTTATATTTATTTTATTAGATATATTTATAATATATTATTTATTTATATTATATTATTTATGTGTTATTTATAAATATAATAATAATATAGCTTGTTAATTGTTTTAAATAAATATTATTTAAATATATTAAATATATTCCATTTATAATATTATTCATATCTTTAGTTTGAATGAATAATACATAGTAGATTCAATTATAAATTACTAATATAGCGACATGACAACCCTCCCCACTCAAAATTGCTTGTCCTCAAGCAATCACAAGATTAAGGATTAGGCGAAAGTATAAGTAATTTAAAATTAATGTATACATAAAAAATATTGAATATATAATATTTTTTTTATATTTTTATTTATTTATTTTTAAATGTTATAGTTATGTTTAATAGGGTTGTGGATCTAAGCACATGGTTATTATGATCACAAATTAAATAATTTATATATGTGTTTCTTGAAAATACATCTATATGTATTTATACAACATATAATATTTATAATCTTAATTGAATTTACTAAATAGGGTTATATATTATGATATAATAACATTAAGTTGAGATGAAAATAACTTTGTTCAAATATATTACTTTATGAGAACTTAGAGATATCTTACTACATATTTATTTATTTATTTATTTTTAATTAAGTATTATTCACAGGATGGCAGGATGACTGCTTTGATACCACTGTAATGTCCCTTACCCCACTTGCCCTAGAATTCGCTTGTGAATTAGGTTTAGGGTTTCTTCTCTTTTAATGGGGTACCCTTGGGTTGAATAGATCACATGTTCCTTTGAATTAGTGCCTGCGGCATCATGTATATTCAAGTCCATATTGCTACATGTTAATTTTAACATCTAGTATTAATCAGTCCAACATAAACACACTTGCAATTTGAAACACATAGGTAAAAGAAAAATGTTCATTATGCCAGGGGAGGTAAACACATAAGCCCTTAGTAGCCTAAGGCCTACCATAGTCCTATTGCCCAATCCCTTGACTCAGTCCTACGGGGCATATCATATTGCCCATTCCCTCGTCTCGGGCCTATGGGGCATAATCCAATGTGGGACGCCCATCCCTCCATGATCCAAACCCTTGACTCAGGCCTACGGGGCATAATGCCCATTCCTGATCTCGGGCCTACAGGGACGGAACCTAGATGGGGTTTATAGGCAATCTACTAAGGTCTATGCATTCCCTCTCCTGGTTGAATTCATAAAATGCAATACACACAGTTTCCACACACATTTCAAAACATACAATTTGCCTTTATTATTATAATGTCCCTTTTTGTCTATTGTGACTCTTCTTGAGTCGGCTTCATGCCTATTCTTTAATATTTATATATTATAGTATTTGTTATAATATTAATAAAATAGCTATATTATATTATTACATATGTTATTAATAGTATTATATATTTATATATATATATATATATATATATATATATATATATATATATATATATATATATATATATATATATATATATATATATATATATATATATATATATATATATATATATATATATATATATATATATATTATTGCTTGACAACACTTGAATTCTATTGTTATTTTATTATTAACATAACTATATAATACATTACTTATTCATTATCATTATAATATCACTATTATATATATATATATATATATATATATATATATTATAATATTATTTATTATTGTTATTATGGTATCATTATTATTATAGTTTTATCATGAATATAATTTTTAATAATGTTTAATCATACCATCTCTATCAGGACATCACATCCTTTATCTACTATATATATTATATTTATTTATTTATTTTTACTGGAATCATTCCTCCTATTTGTTGTTGATGTACATATCTCTATATATTAATTTATGTTGTCTTTCCTTTTATATTTTCTTCCCATGATGTTTTCCTTCTATCTCACAACCTTTATTTATTTCCCCTTCGAGATATGTTCGAAGAGGCACGTCTCTTATTATGCTTGGTGGTAAAAGACATACTTACCCTCTTATAATTTTAATTACTTTATATTAATTCCCTTTTTGTGGTAAAACTAGTTCTAACCATACGTAACTCCCTTATCATAAGAGGATAGGTTAAAAGATGTTTATTAATATTATTTGTATTTATATTATAATAAATGATATATTATTTATTTTATATTATTTATATTATATCATTTATATCATAATAAATGTTATATGATTTATATTATATTATTTATATTTATATTACAATATAAGATAATAATAATAATATTTGTATTTATTTTATTAGATATATTTATAATATATTATTTATTTATATTATATTATTTATATGTGTTATTTATAAATATAATAATAATATAGCTTGTTAATTGTTTTTTTCTATTAGCTATAGAGAGTACCAAAAAGAATAACAATTCACCAAGAATCACCAGGACACAGGTAAAGCCTCACATCAAACCACAGTATCAACTATACAGATATACAAGATCATGAACAACAGCCAAACACTAGTGCAGAATATCAGGGTAAGTATCAACCCACGCGGTCCAACTGAGTGGGCCTTCCATCCAGACAATGTTCTTCCTCTCCTGAATTTGGGCCAGCATAAAGATCTCTTCCTTTCTCATACTTTGGTTCCTTTTGATCACCTAGTTCAGTCTCCATAAAGTGTCCTCAAACATTTGCTGATCATCCAGAGTCTTACGCCACTGGTAACCATACTTGAGCTCATAAATAAAAAACATGGCTTGACCATCTTTGAGGAACTTCCTGAGCTTTTCCTTCTCGATCATCATAGTAGTTTGAACCTGCAAGAAGATTTTAAAATAAGTGAGTTTACGAAAACACTCAGTAAGATCCCTTGGCTTACCTTGGTATTTCTCTTCATTTCTGCACTTCCAGATCTGCCAAAGAATGTTAGAAGAGAGAATATTCCAAAAAAAATTTGCATCTTTACTAATACCATTAATATACCCAGTAACCATCTGAAGAATGTTAACATTAATAGGATAAACAATACCAAAGAGTCTCCAAATTTCTTTAGCAAAAAGACAGTCAAATAAGATATGCCTACCCGAATCAGGCATTCTGCAAATACTACAAACATCAGTAGAATGAGAGTCACTTCTGATTGGTAATCTATCAAGTAAAACCAGCCACTTAAAACATTGAATTTTAGGCTCAATAGGGCTTTTCCAAATACTATCCAGCAATTTATTCCAAGAATTATCATCAAAAGAACAATACCAAACTTTATTAATATGTTCAAGAATATCACCATTGTGATCAATAATTTTATAAATGTTCTTAGCTTTAAGCTTATCTAAGACAATACCATCCGACCACTTGCACTTAAGGAATCTGTGTGAATCAACATGGCAAGTGGCAGGGATATCCTTAGCAGCAAGAATAATTAGATTATAAGTCTTCTTGTGAGAATCAGGTAAGTTAAATCTACACTTGAGATCTGCCCAAGGAATAAGACTGTCATGTTCAAAAATATCAGCAAATTGAGAAATACCAGACTTAGCCCAGAACCTAGCAGAGCATCCCTGATAGAGGGCTAGGGGTTTATCATTAATGCTCAAGTTCCACCAAATGGACCTCTCACCATGGAGATAATTATCATTATGGAATTCCTTATTGGTAATATACAACTGGACATGTTCCTAGGCCCACCAAATGGATTTAAATATGGTAGAACCCTAAACAACAACAGGGAATTTACCAGCAATCAAGTCACAGAAGGGGAGATTCTTCCAAGAACTAGCTTTCTTGGGATAACCTCTCTCAATGTTATGTCTAACCAACACTTTCCAAGGACTGTCACCCTCCAGAGAATGAAAAATCCATTTGGCGGCAAGACCAATTCCTTGTAACTTAAGATCTTTCAGGGTCTTATCCGTGTGACACCATTTCCAATTAACACTATGACATTTTTTATTACCTTTACCATCCGACCAAAGAAAAAATCTAATGGCTTTTTGAATTTCAAGAATTTGATAATTACTAAACATCCAGGCAGAAGAATAATAAATATTATAAGAGGACAAAAGCTTTTAGCAAACTTGAATTCTCCCAGCAAGAGACAAAGATCTATTGTGCCATTTATTAAGCTTATTCATAATCTTAGCCTTAACCCAATCCCACATATCCTTAAGAGAAGGATCAACCGAGTAAGGGATACCAAGATACTTAACAAGTTTATTAGGACCACCCCATTGATAATTATAATGGGAAAACCAACTAGGAGGTTGCTCATCCTAGCCCAAACAAATAGACTTAGCCTAGGAGATACGAGCTCCAGAGATGGTGCAAAACAAATATAATTTAGCTTGCAAATTTAAAAAATTGTTATTAGAGAGCTTAAAGAAAAGAGCAGTATCATCAGCAAATTGGCTATTTAAAATCTCGTCAACGTTAGGGAGGTAAAGGCCCCTGACTTCCGGGGACAGAGTATTATCCCTGAGAATATAATATAAAGCTTCAACAGCAATGACAAAAAGAACAGGAGCTAACGAGCAGCCTTGCCTTATAGATCGCCCGAGAGGGAAAGGATTAGATAGAGAACCATTAATCTCAATTTGGGCAAAAGCATCACTGAGAAGAATTTGAACAGCATTGCAAAAGTAAGGAGGAAATCCAAAAGATTGAAGCATCATGATTATAAACTTCCACTCAACCCTGTCATAGGCCTTCTCAAAATCAAGAAGCAAAACAGCAGAGTTTTGATGAGAGCATTTAGCCCAATCCATGGCTTCCCAGGCCATGATAAGATTCTCAAGAATATATCTACCTTTAATGGAGCCAGTTTGGGTAGAGCTAACAATCTTAGGAAGAATGTGAACCAACTTGAGGGCTAACACTTTGGCCAGAATTTTATAAGACACATTAAGAAGGGTAATAGGGCTCCAATTTCTAATAAGAGTCTTATCCCCATCCTTGGGGAGAAGCTTAATAATTCCCCTGTTAATCTCAGAGCCAAGAGATCCACCAATCATAGCCTCATTGTACAATTCCAGCAAGTCTTTACTGATCCAATTGATGTTAGCTTTGTAAAACTCGACAGAGAGACCATCAGACCTAAAGGCCTTATCATCCTTAAGGGACTTAATAGCCCCAACAATTTCATCAATAGAAATAGGAGTGGAAAGGAATAGGCAATCAGCTGATTCCAGCTTATTCAGGATAAGAACCTTGCAATTAATTCTAGCCACTTCAGCTTCCCTAGAATCCTCAGAGGAAAACAAATTACTGTAATAATCAATAAAAGTAGTCATAATACTAGCAGGGTCTGAAATTTCCTGATCATTAATAACAAGTTTGTCAATAGATTCTTTGATTTGTTTATGCTTAAGAAGGTTAAAAAAGAATTTCGATTCTCTATCACCATGATGGATCCAATTAGCTCTCGACCTGATTTTAGCACCTTGGATCTTAGATTGCTGGTGCCTACTAAGAGCATCTTTAGCCAAGAGCACCCCTTTAACAAGGTCCAGGTTAGAGGAGTCAGATTGAACCTCCATCTCAGCTTTCTGAAGATCAGAATAGAGTTGTTTCTCAATGAATCGATAATCTTTAGCAAATTTTTGACCTATAGTTTGAAGAAATTTTTTCCAAGATAAAAGGTTAGCCTTCCATCTATTAATCATGGAGGAGTCCTTAAATTGGTTAAAATTTCTGATAATTTGAATGGCACAAAGAATATCCTCATTTTTAAGAAGTTTAGTATTTAAGATAAACTTACCACAAACAGGCTTCTGCCTAATGGGAGCAGCATTAAAAATAACCTGAGCAAAGATGGGGTGATGATCAGACAAAGTAGTAGCAGAAACCAAAACAATATTACCATTATGATCAGGGATGAAGGAGAAAAAATCTGTGTTACCATAAAAACGATCAAGCCTATAATATATCCTAGCATGCCCTTGCTAGAAATTGCACCAAGTGTGCCATAATCCAGGATTATTCTCTTTGTTATTAGCAAGAGGATCGAATAAATTTTTTGAGCAAATAAAATTAGACTAGTGCACATTCTCACAATCCTTCCATTTGAAGGGATTGCCCCCAATTTTATCCATTTGGGATTTAATCATGTTGAAATCCCCTCCAAAAAACCAAGGAATATCAGGCAGGGAGGCAAGCCACTTCCAAAGGGAGATTCTATCTTTGACATCATTAGGAGCATAAATAGAGCAGAATCCAATCGGATTATTGTCAAAATTCATAGTAAACCAAACAGCCCTTCGACAGGGAGAAACTCCATTGTTAATGATGAGGGGACTCCATTTAGGATTGTTGTTAATTGTTTTAAATAAATATTATTTAAATATATTAAATATATTCCATTTATAATATTATTCATATCTTTAGTTTGAATGAATAATACATATTAGATTCAATTATAAATTACTAATATAGGGACATGACAACACTCCCCACTCAAAATTGCTTGTCCTCAAGCAATCACAAGATTAAGGATTAGGTGAAACTATAAGTAATTTAAAATTAATGTATACATAAAAAATATTAAATATATAATATTTTTTTTAATTTTTATTTATTTATTTTTAAATGTTATAGTTATGTTTAATAGGGTTGTGGATCTAAGCACATGGTTATTATGATCACAAGTTAAATAATTTATATATGTGTTTCTTGAAAATACATCTATATGTATTTATACAACATATAATATTTATAATCTTAATTGAATTTATTAAATAGGGTTATATATTATGATATAATAACATTAAGTTGAGATGAAAATAACTTTGTTCAAATATATTACTTTATGAGAACTTAGAGATATCTTACTATATATTTATTTATAAATTATATTTTAATTACTTCATTTTTATATTTATTTAATGAATTTTATTGTTATAGAAGTTGTGTTATTTATTTATTTATTTATTTTTAACTAAGTATTATTCACAGGATGGCAGGATGACTGCTCTGATACCACTATAATGTCCCTTACCCCACTTGCCCTAGAATTCGCTTGTGAATTAGGCTTAAGGTTTCTTCTCTTTTAATGGGGTAACCTTGGGTTGAATAGATCACACGTTCTTTTGAATTAGTGCTTGCGGCATCATGTATATTCAAGTCCATATTGCTACATGTTAGTTTTAACGTCTAGTATTTATCAGTCCAACATAAACACACTTGCAATTTGAAACACATAGATAAAAGAAAAATGTTCATTATGTCGGGGGAGGTAAACACATAAGCCCTTAGTAGCCTAAGGCCTACCACAGTCCTATTGCCCAATATCATATTTCCCATTCCCTCGTCTCGGGCCTATGGGGCATAATCCAATGTGGGACCCCCATCCCTCCATGATCCAAACCCTTGACTCAGGCCTATGGGCATAATGCCCATTCCTGATCTCGGGCCTACAGGGATGGAACCTAGATGGGGTTTATAGGCAATCTACTAAGGTCTATGCATTCCCTCTCCTGGTTGAATTCATAAAATGCAATACACGTAGTTTCCACACGCATTTCAAAACATACAATTTGCCTTTATTATTATAATGTCCCTTTTTGTCTGTTGTGACTCTTCTTGAGTCGGCTTCATGCCTATTCTTTAATATTTATATATTATAGTATTTGTTATAATATTAATAAACTATCTATATTATATTATTACATATGTTATTAATAGTATTATATATATATATATATTTGATTGCTTGCCAGCACTTGAATTCTATTGTTATTTTATTATTAACATAACTATATAATATATTACTTATTCATTATCATTATAATATCACTATTATAAATATATATATATATATATATATATATATATATATATATTATAATATTATTTATTATTGTTATTATGGTATCATTATTATTATAGTTTTATCATGAATATAATTTTTAATAATGTTTAATCGCACCATCTCTATCAGGACATCACATCCTTTATCTACTATATATATTATATTTATTTATTTATTTTTACTGGAATCATTTCTCCCATTTGTTGTTGATGTACATATCTCTATATATTAATTTATGTTGTCTTTCCTTTTATATTTTCTTCCCATGATGTTTTCGTTCTATCTCACAACCTTTATTTATTCCCCCTTTGAGATATGTTCGAAGAGGCACGTCTCTTATTATGCTTGGTGGTAAAAGACATACTTACCCTCTTATAATTTTAATTACTTTATATTAATTCCCTTTTTGTGGTAAAACTAGTTCTAACCATACGTAACTCCCTTATCATAAGAGGATAGGTTAAAAGATGTTTATTCATATTATTTGTATTTATATTATAATAAATGATATATTATTTATTTTATATATTTATATTATATCATTTATATCATAATAATGATATATGATTTATATTATATTATTTATATTTATATTACAATATAATATAATAATAATAATATTTATAAATATAATAATAATATAGCTTGTTAATTGTTTTAAATAAATATTATTTAAATATATTAAATATATTCCATTTATAATATTATTCATATCTTTAGTTTGAATGAATAATACATATTAGATTCAATTATAAATTACTAATATAGGGACATGACAACACCAATATTAATCTCCATTTGGCCTTTTTACAAGAAGCCATCATTTAGTTGAGTGCTATAAGCATTGTTTTTCATAAGGCTGTTTTGGCCATCTACAAACACATCATTAATTTGATGTATACATGCAAAAAATAAAATAAGGTCTCAGCCGTGATGGCCCCGAGCCCCATAACAGTGTAAGTCTTGAGTGTTTAATACGACCTTCGTGGCCACATTTATAATATTACTGGGTGCATATTGCTATATGGCTTAGATTTAATAGCCATAGACTATAAGCATAATTATGAATGCATGATAATATTACGCTCGGCCACCCGAGCCTCAAGCGCTATCATAATACAAGAGAGTCATGAAACGACACTCGACCTCCATGGCTGCAAGCAAAATTAACTACAAAGATTAAAGTTTAATGCCATTTAGCCTCTTAGGCTGAAGGCATAAATAATAATAAAGATTATAGTTTTAACATCTCTTAGCCTCCACGGCTTTGAGCAGTGGTAAAGATTTCTACAAAGATTATAAAACAATGGCATTAGGCCTGTAAGGCCACTATCTGCAATAAAGATTTCATTGCATGAGCACTCAGCCTTCATGGTCTTGAGAAATGTCTCAAGATGATATGATAATAAATTTTTGGCTTGGCCATAGGCCTTAAGCGCAATATAGTCAGGGTTATACATATATAGCTGCTCAGCCTTGGCCTCGAACAATGTCTTAAGATAATATGATAATAAAGATTGGGATTGAGCATAGGCCTAGAGCGAAATACAATCAAAAGAAAGTAAAGCTAGTGTGGCTTGAACTTGGCCATGAGCACACACAATCAAAATAAAATAAAGCTAGTATGGCTCAGCCTTTGGCCATGAGCACACAACACAGTTGAAAGAGAGTATGGAAAATATGGCTCAGCCCTTGGCCTTAAGCCTCACAACAAAAATGCATTCAAAGATTAGCTGGGCCATAATACCTTAGCTAATCAAACATATAATGATGATGAAAATTTCACAGCAATAGATAATCCAGAAATACACTCATTACCTCAGTGGAGTTCTCGCTACTAAAGAATACACAGTTCAACATGCTGTCCTTTCCTAGATGTCCTTCCAAAAATTGCAGAGCAGAGCTCTCTTTCCTTTTTGCCAAATCCCCAAAAAACAAGATTTTTCTTATACTCTTCCCCCAAAAAAAAAACATAGTCTCCCTCAAAGACTCCAAGGTTATGGCCTTATCCAACATTCATGCCTAAAAACATGGAGAACTACCACCCTCAACCAAGGTGGTGAGAGTGGTTTCTCCATTCGACCAACCACCTCAAGAAGGTCCACGGGAGAAAGACACCTGTCAAGCTATGGTGAGTGCAAAGCTCCCATAAATTAATACCATCAACAACAAAATAATAGTAAGCATAGTAACATGGCTTGATATGAAATATCAACTTTATAATATTATTATGCACAACCATATGATGCTGTGAATAATTATATTCTCCAAAATTGTCATTATTTGATGACACCTCCTTCATGGAGATAGATTTATTGAGCGATTTAGGGACCGAGGATTGCTCTCCCTTCTTCACTAAGGATAGAGAACAAGACTAACTCTTGACTTGATTTGGCATTCCAAAAACTTCATTAGTCGAGTCAAAGCAAAATTGTCGAAGTGACTAAATCGACAAGATGCCTAAAGGGAAAAACAACCTATCAAGTCAAGTGAAACTTATGCAAAATTGCAAGGCTTGAAAGGACATAAAGTCTAACACTCAGATGGCTAGCAACCTTCCCATTTTCCAACATCTATTCCTTCCTCCTGGATGATACTGTCTGATGTAGAGGACAAGGGGAAGGTAGGACAATTTTAGTGAGTTTGACAATCCTGGACCAATGGCTCATATGAAATATGGTACCAAATACTCAATCCCTTGGAGACAGACATATAGAGGACTTTTTGACAACATGATGAACCTTCCCAAACCAATCATTAAGGTCTTGTATCTATGCAATTACTACTTCCTTCATGAACCACTCAAATTGCTAGTAGCCCTATTTTAGGGCCTGACAGAGATTTATTTCAAATCAGGATACTTCCAAGGATAGATAAGCTTGGTTTAGGACACCCTTTATGGACCTTGACAACATACCAAAAGTGTCCTATGGGTTCTTTAAGAACATGTGTCATTTTTCTTATGACAGACCTAGATGAAAAGGCCCCAATTAGGCCTAAAATACAAAGAAAGTACCCTTGATTCGACTCACAGAATTCTCTACACCATTTGGACACCTTGTATTCATGGTAAAACTACAAATTTTATGGGTTTTGAGTTTCCACAGTCGATTGTGTGAGGTTTGCACTATGTTGTTCCCTCAAATGACACCTAGATGACACCTAACACATGGGTTTGTTAGGTCTCTTCAAACAAACATCATCAAACCCAATTTCCTACCATGGAATCTTTCACAACAAACTAAATTAAAAAGAAACAAGTCCATTCCATTGATCTTGGAAGGAATTGCATCAATGGAATGGGTACAAATACATATTTTCTATCAAAACCCTAGAAGAGGGTTTACTAAACCATTTTTAGAAAAATGACTATAACTTTGCAAAAGAAATGTTTCAAAAGCACAAACTAGGTGCAAAGGAATGTTGACTCACCCCTCTTTCATACAAGCATCATGGTGGTCTATAACTTGACCATATAGGTACAGGGTACGGGCAAAAACAGGAAAAATACACAGAAATGAGTAGAAAACTGGGTCTTCTCATTTATTTCTCCTTCAAATCACCTTCTACAATGCAATCAACATATTCATCAATCATCAAATAGATTGGGAGGCAGTTTGAGGATGGTGGGAGGTCACAAACTGTCTTGCAACCACCGAACTGCCTTGTTTTGTCTCTTTCTACAACTACACCTTTGTTTACATGATTAAGGAGTGTTTACAAAGTGTTCAAACTCCTTTGACAAGGCATTAAAACTCCTTGATATGTTTCCTACATGCCATGATTGGTCACAAGACTCCTTTATGACTCCCTAAGCAGACTTGTATGCTTATGTATGCTTACAACCTTTGGCACCATGCCATACATCAACATGAGAACAACTTGACATCAACTTGCAATGGTCTTCAACCTTATTACAATGCAACAAGATGGTCTTCAAGACCTTATTACAACATTAGACAACATGAACAACATGAAAACAAAATGTGGATCCTCATGATCCTCTTGGTGCCCCAACACCACTGTCCTTCCGTCTCTGAAAGATGATCACTTTCTTGATCCAACACACAACCAGAAAAATCATGATTAGTGCATCATAATATGTTCAATCAATCATAATAATTAAATAATCATTTAAATCTAGAATCTCTTAACTAACTAACATTCATAAGAAGCATTGATTAATCTAACATTTCCACAATGTCATAACCCAACTACTAATTAATCCTCCTAATTACCATGTAAACATAAGATTAAGCTAATCATGGGTTAGGGATGTAACATATTCCCCCATAAGAATCATCATCCCCAATGATTTACTATTTTAAAGTCAAATCACATAACAAGAAAATGTTTCATGAGCATGATAAATAAGTTTTTTAGAAAAGATGAGGAAATCTAGCATGAAAATCATCATAGTTTTCCTAGGTGGCATTTTCCACCAAATATTGGTCCCACTGGACTTTGCACTATGTTATTTCTTTGTTACATAAGCATATCTTACACATTTTGAGCACCTTGATGGGCTTGATCACCACCACTCCTGGGTCTTTCACCTATAGAACATTCCAATCAAGAATAGGAATTTGATTATTAGCATCATTAAATGTTTTCAAATATGAAACATGAAACACATTATGCATCATGGCTACAGCTAGCAGTAGAGCAATTTTGTATGCCACTGGATTGACTTCTTCAAGTACTTCAAAAGGCCCCACATACCGAGGTGCCAATTTAAACATCTTTCCAAATTTAGTGGAACTTTTATGAGGTTTTACTCTCAAGAGAACTTTCTCTCCCACTGTCAAATGCCTTTCGATGCTCTTAGCATTCGCATAACTCTCCTGCCTATCGTTACCTTCTACTAACCTTTTTCTAATCAAACACACTTGTTCTTCCATTTCTGAGAGCATTTCTGGACCAAGGCTAACCCTATCTTCTAGCTTATCCCAATTTATAGGGGTTCAACACTTTCATCCATACAATGCCTCAAATGGAGCCATCTTAATAGCTGAGTGATAGGAATTATTGTAGGCAAATTCCACCAATGGAAGATAATCTTCCCATTTGTATTGTTGATCCATGCAATACATCCTCAACAAATCCTCCAACACCCGGTTCACCCTTTTAGTTTGGTCATCCATTTCAGGATGATAAGTGGAGCTAATGTTCAACTAGGTTCCAAGTGAAGAGAATAAAGTTTGCTAAAACCTTGATGTCATCCATGCATTTCTATCTGAGATGATCTTCTCAGGAATGCCATGGAGTCTAAAAACCTCTTGAACAAATTTTCAAGCTATGATGGGTGCTCCATCCGTTAAGTTTCCTGGTATAAAATGGGTCATCTTGGTGTGTCTATCCACCACAACTAAGATAGCATTGTGCTTGTTTCTTGACATAGGTAGCCCTTCCACAAAGTCCATGCTTATAACTTGCCATTTCCATTTTGGAATTTCATGAGAGTATAACAGTCCTATTGGGTGATGATGTTTTGCTTTCAACCTCTAGCATTCTATACAAGTAGCTACAAAATTTGTAGCATCCCTCTTCATTCCTTTCCAGAAATATAAGGGTTTTATATCAACGAGTAACTTAGTTACTCCAGGATGCCCAGAATATGGTGTAGAATGAACCTCTTTCCATAACATATTCCTTAACTTTGTTGAGTTAGGTACATACATCCTCCCTTTAAACCTTAATAACCCATTTGGTTTCAGGTTGAACCCCTCATATTTTTGATTCTATGGATTTTCCTCTAGGGCCTGTTTTACTTTCTTGTATAAATCATCTTCCTTGGATTTTTGTAACACCTGATTCCTAAAATTAGAGTGTATGGAGATCATAGAGGAGATGTGTCTTCTCGTACTCAAAGCATCTTCCACTCAATTATCTTTTCCATGAATGTATTTAATCTAGAAATCATAATCTAAGATGAATTCCAGCCATCTCATTTTCTAAGCATTGAGATGTGGTTGAGTAAATAGATACTTGAGTCCTTGGTGATCTATTTTTAACTCAAAAGGTTTCCCAAGAAGGTAATGTCTCCACATTTGTAGAGCCTGAATAACTGCTGCCAGTTCTAATCATGTGGGGCATAATTTTGTTCATAGTTTTTCAGTTTCCGTGATTCATGTACGTGATGACCTATCCATCCTGAACTAGTATACCACCTAAGCCTTCTCCTGAGACATCGGTAATGACTACAAATTGACCCTCTAGATTAGGCACTTTTAATATTGGTGTTGAAGTCAATTTTTCCTTTAGTAGGTCAAAGGCCTCCTTGCACTTTTATGACCATTCAAACTTCTTGCCTTTTCTCTGCAAGGAAGTTATATGATATGCAATTTTAGAGAAGTTTTGCTCAAAATTCCTATAATAATTAGCAAGGCCCATAAAACTTTGGACCTCATGAACATTCTTTGGTTTCGGCGATTCCAAAATAGACTTAATTTTAGCTAGATCCATGGCTATTGCTTTAGCTGAAATTATGTGGCTTAAATATTGTACTTCCTTTTGGAAGAAAGTGCACTTAGATAGATTACCATACAACTTATGCTCTCTTAGCCTCTATAGAACAATTCTTAAATGTTGTAAATGCTCTTCCTCATCTCTAGAGTAAATTAAAATATCATCCAAAAACACTAAAACAAATTTGTCTAGGCAATCCTTGAACACACTATTCATAAAATTCATAAACGTCAGCGGTGTATTTGTCAGATCAAAAGGTAAGATAGTGAATTCATAATGTCCATAGCTAGTTCTAAAGGTGGTCTTATGAATGTCCTCATCCTTTAACCTCAGTTGGTGGTATCCAGACTTAAGATCAATCTTGGAAAACATAGTTGCACCCCTCATTTGATAAAAAAGATCATCAATGCAAGGTAATGGGTATTTATTCTTGAAAGTTGTATTATTTAGCATACGGTAGTCAATGTACAACCACAAGGTACCATCTTTCTTTTTCACAAATATGACAGGTACCCCTCATGGCGTTACACTAGGTCTGATTAACCCTTTTTCTAGTAATTCTTGTAATTGAGCTTTTAGCTCCATTAATTTAGTGGTAGTCATTCGATAGGGAGCTTTAGAGATAGGTTCTAATCTAGGAATTATTTCAATGGAAAAATCAAAGGTTCTTTTGGGAGGTAATCCTGGTAGCTCTTCCACAAATATGTCCTTGAACTCATTAAGGAAAGGATATCTTTCTACTTCAGATCTTTCCTGACCTATAGTGTCTTTCTTCCCTATCCCTATATGTTTTTAGGATTCTGTGAGGCCGATTTATTTCACTCCCCTATTTTGATCATTTCACATTATAGTTGGAGACATTTTAGACATTTAGAGACTATCGATTTCCATTATACAGATTTAGATTATATCTCCTAATTTTTGGATTAGCTTTGTTTAGTTATGTGGTGATTTGATTAGATCCTATTTTGATGCTCTTATGATGTTAAACATGTGAGATACATTTGATGATTATTACTGATGTTGTTTATGAGCTCATTATAGGGATTGGTTATTTGATTCTGATTCTAAGATATTAGATAGAAAATGTAGTTTTAAATCTTAATTATGATGTGAGTGTTTAATGTTGTGTATGAATTATGCGATGACATGATTATTATATTCTGTTGCTTCGACTATGATATATCTATGTTAGCTTGACCATTTGATCGAGTGCGCAGGTGATTTTCTAGGCCATGAAAAATTGGAGGCAGATCTCACACTCATGTGTTTCCTTGTTAAGCCGATCCATTCCCAATAGGGATAAGGATCATGTTTGATCGAATGATGTTTTCGTAAATGCTTGATTTAATTATATGGCCTAGTTCACCCATGTTATTTGATTTAATTATGTGTTGTGAAACTTGTATTTTAATTTACACCATTTGGTGTTCTTTTTATTTTGGACCATTTAATGTGATTTTACACCTCCTTATGTGTTTATCTGAGGTCCAAACTTACCCTAAATGGTACCCCTAGGGTCTAGGGTCCATTTGGACTTACTAAACCCTAGGGTAACTCCCATCTAGTCACTCTAAACTTGGGTTTAGTAAAAGTGACGAAATTTCAAAATGGCTAAGGGTGGGAGATGAGTCATGCCTTGGAAAAGGCCCATCTCCCTTCCCAAGGCTTGGGGATTCCTCCACCTTGAAGACTTGGGGAGTCTTCAAGACCCCTAAGTGTGTGGAACCTTCCTCCAAGACTATCACACATGTGTGAGAGCATCTTGGAGTGAAGGGGCTCTCTTGAGGAGTAAGGTGATGACATGTGTCATCCCTTATCCTCATGCAGCCATGGGGAGAGATGGTACCTCTCCACTTTTACTCTCACTGTAATGCCCCTCGCCTTTTCGTTTGCGATAGATGTTGTTCTCATGATTCCTATGACAATCCTAGTACTACAGATAGTCCTTTAGTGCATGTTTTCAGTTTTGAGACACTTTGATTTCTATGCTATGGTTGATGTTTTCTTTGATATTGTTAGACACTTGATTATCATACGAACTAGATATGGATTATGTTAGATGATGCTTGATCTCTTGTACCTTGTGCATTCTTAGTTGATGAACATATTATGGTTTGATGTTAATTTCAGTTTAATATGATCATGTTTTCATATTAATGTTACTTTATGTTTAAGGTATTGTTTGATCATGATTATGATGTATGTCTAGGATTGGATGTAGTTATTTATTTGATGAGTTACTGAACGGAACAGTGTGGCATTACTTGTGTCCAAGTACCCTGCCACGCTGTGACTTCCGTTCATTATGTTTATGATAACATGTATATATGTACAACCCTATTGTTTCGATGCAGTATGCAGGTACCGGGCATCGACTCCACCTGGACTAGCAGGTCTGAGCGTGCCCTAGCCGATGGATTCGTGGAACGGAGTTAACATGGGGTTCCTGGTCATTTGTGTCGGTTGTCTATTTACCTCCGTCATTGTGGTCTTGTCTTGTCTTCCAATCTTGCTTGTCAGTCAAGTTCAGTGCCACCATGAGGTTTAACAAGGTCAGAGTTGCCTGTGTTACGTCAGTGTTTTGATGCATTCGAATATAATTACTTGACTAGGAATATAATTACGTTAAATAAATATTAATGGTTTTAATAAGAATTAAATAATGTAGAAAATATAATTATTTAATACTATGTGAATTAATAAATAAATTATATTGCCTAATTTCTGAGTGTTGTAAATGTTTAAACGATATATGGCAATTTCATTAATACATAGATTGATATAATGTAAATTGTGTTTATTGAAATGCATGTTAATATTAGATTTATAAGATAATAATTTTGCCGTGGTTTATGGGTCTATTCTAGGGTTTTTAATATATATATATATATATATATATATATATATATATATATTTTGGGGAGGAGTTTCCAAGGGGTTTTTTGGTTAGGGTTTGTGCTTTAGATTTCATATCAGCACCTACAGGTTTCAAATCAGTTAGGGTTTCAATGAAGCTTTCATGTTCAGCTAGGGTTTGAAGGATCATAGCACTTCAATTTGACATCATTTTGGCTAGGGTTTGGAGGAGATCTGCCTTGAAGATCGCTGGATGGAGTGCAGACGGAAATCAAAACAATCGCCTTCAAAGGACTCTGTAAAACAGTTCACGTGCCTTGTCTATGTTCCCACATTTTGTTACCCGTCCAGGAGAGCACTTGGTGTCTTGGGTCGAGGCCTGAGAATTTGGTCTCGGTCAGTCTGGAGCAGGTAACAACTAGGCCAAGGGCCATTGCACTGAGGGGGCTGAGCTCATCGACTCTGTGCTCGATGTGGCCAGGAAGAGTGCAGAATATCGGCGATTGTTGGCACTCTTGGACCAAATTCACGATCTGTTGAAGTGATTGAGGGATGTCTCAGGGCTGGAATGTCTGTTGCTCGTTCTGATTTCTCAGATGGAGACTATGACTATCATCAAGAACTCTTGAAAATCTATAGACTGCTGTGAAGAAAGTTAGAAAGCTCTGTGCTGACATGTTGGATACAGTTGGTGCAGAATTGCAAGTTGTCAACAATAGTCAGCAGGCCGTTGTGCTGGAGATGGATACTTTTGTGACTTTAACACCTGATCAGAGCAAAGAGGCATCATCTGAAGTCTTGCCAATAAACTTTGGAGGAAATCATCCCCTTAAACAGAAAAAGGTATTTACCTCACGTCTTTGTCTTTCTAGCACAAAAGCTATAATCTGTTTGCTACCTTTTCATTTCATTCAAACAACTGAAACCCCATTGCACTTGCCAGCTTCCCACTGGCACCTTATATGATGCTTCCTGCTCTATGCTGTCCCATGCGGATTTGCGTTATCATTTGGTTCTGTATTAATTGACAGAGATAGGAGCTAGACTTTAGCCATGAAACAGCAAGCCTTGTCCATAGAACATGGTGCTGATATTATTCCTACAAAATAGATCATTACTAAAAGTTACAATACTCACTACTACAGCTAGGAAACATGCTAACTTAAGCTACGTAAACTCATTGTTAACAGTAATTTGAAAAGCCAATATAAAGATTTGGGTTTCAGCATTTGGCAGATTAACTCTTTGCCTCCTCCCACTAACTTGTTGTCTTCTTTCATTTCTATAGTTGTAACTGGTGTGAAGTTCTCCATTCAAGCAATGATGAGCAGACTGTAAATTCCTTTTTTTTGCTTTTCTTTCCTAAGTCATCATTTCCTCTGTTTATGACACCTTTATGATGCTCCCCTCATGTCTAAAAAATGTGTCTCCTCCACTTGGACTCTTCACATCTCCATTCTCCTGATTGGGTGTTAGCTCTACAGAAGTGTTTCATGCCAATTAACAGGAAGATTGAGGTATAACCAGCACTGTGTTACTGGCATGAAGTGCTCCCCATTTGGAAGAGTTCAAGTCCTGCACAATCTGTCTGAAGGAAACTATTAAAACCATGTTATTTGCCTTAGAACAATTCATCAATGAAGCCCCCACAAAACTACTGATTGATTTTCTACAACAACTGTGTAATTGCTGCAAACAACTTTCCACAGCAGCTGTGTAATTGCTGCAAATGACTTCTGTAGCAGTTGGATAACTGCTGCAAATGACTTTCCATATCAACTGCAAGGCTGTTACATAACAACTTTCTGTAGTAACAATGACTGCTATGGAACAATTACACCTGTGGCCATTTATACAAAGTCTGTGCATGCTTGTGCTTGTAACTCACCAACTTTTTTGGATTGATGCAAGATTGTTGTATTGCCCAAGGATGCTTCTGCATACGATTTCTACTATACCTCCTGTGAATTCCTTTTTGTGAGTCAGCGAGCTGTGATTGTTTTCATAGTTTCAACACACGAGCTATTGAAAATCACATTCATGCTTGACTTTGATGATATGACTGTTTGCATCAGCTGCAAGAGTTACTCTATATGAGCTATGGTATTTTTCCTAGTCAATGGCTCTGCAGATTGTAGAGAGGATTGCAAACTTTGCTGGTCTCAATCTGGCTTTTGAAAGAAGATTTTGTGTTTCCATTGGTACCTGCAGCATGAATATTATAGAGAGTTTTTAAGAGATGCAGATCATTACTAATCTCAACAGCATTGCTAATAGAAGAAATAGGACATCAAGATGAGTTTCTGTTATCCTGGGATGTGTGAGGGGACATATTGCAGACTATAGAAATGTAAGCAGAGGGTTGCTTCTTTGACATTTACTACTCTTAAGATAATCCTTACTGTAGACTTGGCATATCGCAAGGCATATCACATGCAGTATTGTAATCATTAACATCATTTATGTCTGAAGTAAATAATTGTACTTTTATTTGGTTTACCTTGTTACTCTATTTGCACACTAAATGTTTTATGACGTGCTTTTCTGAGTTTCTGCACTAGGTGTCTGGCGGGAATAGTAAGTCTTTAGAAAACTAGAGTGAATTCCTTAAACTGAGGTAGGGTGGTGCAGTGATATCTAGTTGTTCATTCCATATTTTCCTGCCAATGGTTCGCCTGGGAGAAACTACTCCTTCAACCGTTTAAACAATCATTTGGTGCTCAACCTATAAACTTGTCCTTGTCATACCATTAAATCGTAGTTTCTGCAGAATCACGATGCTATGATGTTCCACGTCATAGATGTATTACCAGATGCGGGGGTTTCTGTGACACTTTCTGATGGAACATTGATAGCTGTGTCTCAGTATTTACAGTTATTTTAATCCTGTAATAAGAAACTCTGTGGTTAGTTGGAATACTGGTAGTAGACAGCCGGCTATGGGATCAAAGCGTATTGTATGCCTCTTTCTAACTACGATAATGCTAAATTGTCCAGCATGTTATCCGCCTTCTAAAACGGAGAGAATCGGCATCGCACCCAATCTCAAACTCTTATCTCACCTACATCTCATCGTGGCAACTTACCATTAGATATGTCAATTCAAATGGACCCACACCAATGTTTCATGTTCGTAACGTTTTAGTGATTTAAACTTTTTTAGTATGACGTTTTCGTTAGTTGAAATCCTTTAAGTTAAATAGGATTATGATATATTCTTGAGGCTTATTATGGATTCCCTAAATAGAAAACTCCACAAGAACGAATTTAGAGTCACCTTGCATTTATTGAGTTACTCAATCTTCATCGCGGACAATTATGAGATGCCCTAGGATAACGACACTTGTGTCTTGCAAATCGACTAGATAATTGCGTAATTAATAGTTTCATGTTGCTATTTAATGTTCTTGTAAATCCATTCGTAACAAGTATACAACCATGTTTTCATATAAAAGGGTCTTCCTTGCTATTAGGGTAGAGTAATGTTTATATTAAACTTGGATGGGAATTAAACGGCAAGTAGTTATTTATTCAATCTACACTATTGATATTCTAGTTTTGCAAATTGATAAGCGGTGATAATCCTACCCTCGTTTTCTAATTAATCTAAGTCAATAGTAAGGAATTGTAATGTAAATTTGGAATTGGTTCTTCCTTGTTTACAAGGATATAATCGAGAATGCACTATGCTAAATAAATATATTATTATTATGTTAAAGTCTTCCTAGTGAATAAATATAGAAATTTATTATGTAGTGAAGATTTCCTTTGCAAGTTGGTTTTGGTCGAATGTTAATTATATTAATCCGTCAGTGAAATTGTATGTTCTCCTTGTAAAATTTATTAATTAAGTTGATATTAAGAGTTGCTAAGATAATGGGTGTATGTGAACTCAGTTGCATCAAGAAAACAAGTTTGATCACATGTTTGATTGTTGGTCTTAATGAGACTCCTTGTGCAAGTTAATAGAGTGTTTTGGTTCCAGAGGCCTAGGTTGTAATTTTGTGTTCATGCGCATGGTATCTTGTGAATGCATATTGGGGTAGTGATTAAGTCCTTCATGAATGTTGCAATCCTTACTGGTCAAAGTTTGTTGAACTATTGTGATGGTCAAGACAATGGAGACATGTTGTCATCGGTATGGAAGAGATCTCCCAAGTATTACTCCGTTTGGAAACCTTGAATTATGTATTGGGACTTTGCCTTATGTGTTGCCATAATTGCAAGAAGGTCAATGCCTTGCAATGTGTTTACCTAGACCTGTTGTTTGGTCTTGAACCCATACTGTCGAGCTCTTCTTGTAAGTTGTGGTCCCCTATTGTGTTGAGCTTGTTTTAATTCCTTGTTATGGTTGAGATATTGGAGCAAGAGGACCTATGCCTTGCTCGAGTGATTCATTGTATTGTGATTGGTTGCAAGATGGTTGATGCCTTGCACCGTTATGCATATTTTCTGTTATGAAGACGGTTGTCATGTGTTGCCTCTAGAAGTAATGTTGTGTTGTTGTGAGATTGGCTAGTGATGTCGGAGTCTTGTGATGTTCTTAATCCACTGTCTGCCTGACCGTTGTTCTTGTGGGGCTCTCATGTTAACTCCTAGCTCGGGGGGTGGACCTCAGGGTTCCACATGGTTGGGTGGAAAGAGCTAGATCCATTGGTTTTCTCCCTTGCTGTTGTTCGTGAGCGAGGAGGATTCACCCTGTGTGCCAGACATCAGACCTTGTACCTGTTTTGAAGATAGTTCCTGTGCTCATGCATTAGCCTTGTGTATTTATTGTATCTCATTGTTTATATTCAGTTGTAATCCGGATGTCAATAATGTAAATCTCATGTTGATGTACTCAATCGTATAAACTTGGTAAAAGTGCATGTATTCTTATCCAAGTTGATTACCTAGGTTATGGCATGGAATGAAGACGTATTTTACTAATCATTATTGTTATAGAATTGCATGATTTACCGATGCTAGTTAGCAATGCATGTAATGATGTTGTTTATTGCTAAGTAGTGCATCCTTGACGCCTTGGGAGACAAGTTGTTAACTATTGATGTGTTTTATCTGCTAAACCTTGTTTGTTGTCCTATTTATAAGAGAAATTATTTCCGCTTTTCTTGCTGATAAGTGTTGTCGATCAAGGTGTTCATGGACAGGGTACTGCTAATCTATTCTGCTTCATTGGAAGTTATTTGTATCTATTTTAGCAGTGTAATGGTTATGGCTTCTGTAGTTTTATTTCCTATTATTAATGCAGTTATGTTGCCCTAGAGTGGTTAGAAGAGTAATTCCATGCAATGTGTTATGTCTGGTTTCTACTTTACACTATCTTGCTTTTAAAAAAAAAAATTGTTCTGTAACTTTTGCACTTTTTAATCTAGCACTCTGGGGTTACATGACGGGGCATTACACTTGGTATCAGAGCCCGGTTGCAGCACTGGGATCTCTGGTTAATGTTGTTGCTCATGTCTAGTTATAGTAACTTCTCTTATGCATGTGCAGGTTTAGATTAATTAGATAAGTTGGAATGTAAATTTCTTTTGTTTGACTGAAAGTGCATTAGGATAAGATGTGATTGGGTGTAGCTAGGTATTTAATCTATGTATTTGGAAGTAAATATATGTGATTAAGTTTTGTATTACATAACGTGATATGTTTTAATGGAAAGGGCTATTTTGTGGAATAAATAAGATGCTAGTGCATGGAAAATTACGATGACTACATTTGGTGTTTGAAAATCTTGTTTACTAGGTGTAGCTGAAAACTCATGAGGGAATGTCCTTCTCTCTTCTTACTATTGTATAAATAGAAAAGATTCATGCATTGGATGTCTTGCATGTTGAAAATATGCGAATCCTTGGTTCTGTGAGAATTCAAATAGCTTGTGATGGAGTAAGAGTTGTTGTGTTTAGGAAAGACCTGCATGAAGTGGTAAGAGTTAAGTAGAGGATCATCATTGTTATTTTGTGAATATGGAACTTGTGTATAATTTGTTAAGTGGAATTGTTAAGTAATCGTGATGATCATGATAGTGACTTTTAACATTAGGTGGTATATGAAAGGGTTATGGATAATATGAAATGATATGATCTTATAAAGGGAATCACAGTGATTATGGAAACAAATGTACTTATGGCAGTAATGAGATGGTGTATGTGAGTGTAAATCTTCCCCTGTAAATGTGAGAAACCAGTAACTGTGCATTGGTCGAGTGTTGTAAATACCCCGTACTTGCTTTGTGTGCCTATAGGATGGTGATACTGGGTACCCATCCATGGGAATTGTGTGTATTTTGGTGTGGAATGTGCCATACCATTGTGTGTGTTTGCATGTTTGTTACCCGATGGAGGGCCAACCCTTGTGTGGTTGAAAATATAGATATAAAAGAGTAGCCAAAAGTTGGATTCATAGATTCTCTTCTTTTGGTTCTCTAGTCCCTTCGTCTGTGAAGGGGTAGTAGCAGCCACAAAGTTCCTTGGGCAGAGTGAATAGCGTACGCTTATGACGGCGCAGAGTGGTCCCTCACTCGACCGACCCTAAGGCAACGTACTCACTACTTTCCCTTATGATGGATCAGGGTACTTGATTCATATGTGTTAGCCTAATCCCCATAGTTTCTGAGCATCTGGATGGTATTTCTTGGAGGATCATTTACCTTGTCTTCACGAAAGGTATGATATACCACACGAGTTATCAGTTGGGGGCCGGGGTCTAGGACCTGCATGGACAACCCAACTAGAACTATGTGATGACATGAGTCGTCACTTGGGGGCCAGGGTCTAGGACCTGCGTGGGTAACCCAAGTGAGACCATGTGCCCCATGTATATTTTGAGGTCTAGCATGTGGAGGGAGGTTTGTTACCCATGCTGAGATAGATTCCGTATCTGCACATGTTCTGACATGATAGGTACGATGCCACACCCCACTGATGTTCCGACACAGTGCTGGTGATGATGCCGTGTTGCTGTTGGTAGCGAGCTAGGCTCGAGGACATGATGCCACGTGCATAGACACGTGAAGGTGCACTATGAGATTGTGTTATAGCCTACTTGTGTGTTGAGCGTAATGGGGCCTCACACACTCGTAGAGGGATACTCATGTTTGCTTTCGATAGTGTCGGGTCGGTTAGCATATGAGTAGGTCCTAGCCATGTATACCTCTGGCTACGGCGAGTACCTGCGTGTGCCTTTTTCCACGAGGTGTCGCTATGCGGGGTGTGTTCTGCGCGTGTTTACTTCCGCGGAGCCACAGACACACTGCCATGCGGCATACGGCCAGTACGTGCCTTCTCCGGCTGGCGTATGACCATGCCGCGCTGAGATGCGATGCGGGATGTGGCTGAGGTGCACATTCCATGCGGGCAGCCAAGGAGTGTGTGAGCCACTTGGCTAGCCCATGCTGCGTGACGACGCGATGCAGGGTGTAGCCGAGGAGTACAATCTGAGCCATGTGGATGGCGTGCTCATTTTGCACCACATGAGGGCTACTGTTATAGCCTAACGTTGTTCCCTCCTTCCTCGTTTGGTGGCTACTATCTAGTCACATAGTGTCGTACAGTGTAATTTCAAATTGTGGACTTTCTCTATGGTTATTGATGATTTTTGACTGATTGCGAAGGCTGACACTTTTCTTGTATTTGATTATGATGGTTTAGCCACACCTTGTGATCTTATTGCTTGTAGCCCTCATGGTTACATTTGATTTAGTGTTGAAAATTGCGCGCATTTCTTATTTTATTGTTGAAATTAAATTTGTATCTTTCTTCATGACTTTGGTGGCTAAACTAGTTATATTTATTGTTTTCGATGTCGGCCATGTGTTGTATTGTGACTCCTCTCCAAGGACGTATGAGATGGACTTGGTGAGTGTATGCGAGGAAGTAGACGCAGGGAACCTTGAGGATGGGGGTATGTGAGGCTGTTATACAGCTAAGACCCACTACCCACCTATGTGTGATGACTATCTCTTGGAGGCTAACCACCTTATACAACAAGAGAGGGATCATTATGGCTTATTGAATGGTCTCACCTTGTGAGTGTGACCTAGCACCAACAAGTCATTATGTGTGAGGTATGGATTATGTGAGATGGATTTGGCTTTTGGCTCATGGTTTAGTATGCGGTTTTCAGTATCCAGATGGACCTCTATGTGGCCTTGTGATGTGAATCCCAGTGATGTATATTGGTGTGTGTGTGAAGAATGTATGGCAAATCATGAAAACTGTACCTATCTATTGATAAATGGTGTTTCCATGCTTCAAATAGATGAAAAATTTTGATTTTTTTTGTTGAATCTGTGATAAGACTTAGGGTGGATAGTTAATGGAAAATGTTAAAAGTGCAGCATTTTAACCTTTTGATTGTTTAATAGCATAGTGTTCTCCCTAGAAATGTTTGTTAGCTTAGTTTATTTGACTAAGTTATATTTTGGCAATAGAATATGGCAATATTATTACACTATGTTTCTACCCTAATTTGTGACTTCCAGGAGTAAGTCAAAATCTAGGGGGGGAGGATGTAATGCCCCTCGCCTTTTCGTTTGCGATAGATGTTGTTCTCATTATTCCTATGACAATCCTAGTACTACAGATAGTCCTTTAGTGCATGTTTTCAGTTTTGAGACACTTTGATTTCTATGCTATGGTTGATGTTTTCTTTGATATTGTTAGACACTTGATTATCATACGAACTAGATATGGATTATGTTAGATGATGCTTGATCTCTTGTACCTTGTGCATTCTTAGTTGATGAACATATTATGGTTTGATGTTAATTTCAGTTTAATATGATCATGTTTTTATATTAATGTTACTTTATGTTTAAGGTATTGTTTGATCATGATTATGATTATGTCTAGGATTGGATGCAGTTATTTATTTGATGAGTTACTGAACGGAACAGTGTGGCATTACTTGTGTCCAAGTACCCTGCCACGCTGCGACTTCCATTCATTATGTTTATGATAACATGTATATATGTACAACCCTGTTGTTTCGATGCAGTATGCAGGTACCGGGCATCGACTCCACCTGGACTAGCAGGTCTGAGCGTGCCCTAGCCGATGGATTCATGGAACGGAGTTAACATGGGGTTCCTGGTCGTTTGTGTCGGTTGTCTGTTTGCCTCCGTCATTGTGGTCTTGTCTTGTCTTCCAATCTTGCTTGTCAGTCAAGTTTAGTGCCACCACGAGGTTTAACAAGGTCAGAGTTGCCTGTGTTACGTCAGTGTTTTGATGCATTCGAATATAATTACTTGACTAGGAATATAATTACGTTAAATAAATATTAATGGTTTTAATAAGAATTAAATAATGTAGAAAATATAATTATTTAATACTATGTGAATTAATAAATAAATTATATTGCCTAATTTCTGAGTGTTGTAAATGTTTAAACGGTATATGGCAATTTCATTAATACATAGATTGATATAATGTAAATTGTGTTTATTGAAATGCATGTTAATATTAGATTTATAAGATAATAATTTTGCCGTGGTTTATGGGTCTATTCTAGGGTTTTAAAAATATATATATATATATATATATATATATATATATATTTTTTGGGGAGGAGTTTCCAAGGGGTTTTTTGGTTAGGGTTTGTGCTTTAGATTTCATATCAGCACCTACAGGTTTCAAATCAGTTAGGGTTTCAATGAAGCTTTCATGTTCAGCTACGGTTTGAAGGATCATAGCGCTTCAATTTGACATCATTTTGGCTAGGGTTTGGAGGAGATCTACCTTGAAGATCGCTGGATGGAGTGCAGACGGAAATCAAAACAATCACCTTCAAAGGACTCTGTAAAACAATTCACGTGCCTTGTCTATGTTCCCACATTTTGTTACCCGTCTAGGAGAGCACTTGGTGTCTTGGGTCGAGGCCTGAGAATTTGGTCTCGGTCAGTCTGGAGCAGGTAACAACTAGGCCAAGGGGCATTGCACTGAGGGGGCTGAGCTCATCAACTCTGTGCTCGATGTGGCCAGGAAGAGTGCAGAATATCGGTGATTGTTGGCACTCTTGGACCAAATTCATGATCTGTTGAAGTGATTGAGGGATGTCTCAGGGCTGGAATGTCTGTTGCTCATTCTGATTTCTCAGATGGAGACTATGACTATCATCAAGAACTCTTGAAAATCTGTAGACTGCTGTGAAGAAAGTTAGAAAGCTCTGTGCTGACATGTTGGATACAGTTGGTGCAGAATTGCAAGTTGTCAACAAGAGTCAGCAGGCCGTTGTGCTGGAGATGGATGCTTTTGTGACTTTAACACCTGATCAGAGCAAAGAGGCATCATCTGAAGTCTTGCGAATAAACTTTGGAGGAAATCGTCCCCTTAAACAAAAAAAGGTATTTACCTCACGTCTTTGTCTTTCTAGCACAAAAGCTATAATCTGTTTGCTACCTTTTCATTTCGTTCAAACAACTGAAACCCCATTGCACTCGCCGGCTTCCCACTGGCACCTTGTATGATGCTTCCTGCTCTATGCTGTCCCATGCGGATTTGCGTTATCATCTGGTTCTGTATTAATTGACAGAGATAGGAGCTAGACTTTAGCCACGAAACAGCAAGCCTTGACCATAGAACATGGTGCTGATATTATTCCTGCAAAATAGATCATTACTAAAAGTTACAATACTCACTACTACAGCTAAGAAACATGCTAACTTAAGCTACGTAAACTCATTGTTAACAGTAATTTGAAAAGCCAATATAAAGATTTGGGTTTCAACATTTGGCAGATTAACTCTTTGCCTCCTCCCACTAACTTGTTGTCTTCTTTCATTTCTATAGTTGTAACTGGTGTGAAGTTCTCCATTCAAGCAATGATGAGCAGACTGTAAATTCCTTTTTTTTGCTTTTCTTTTCTAAGTCATCATTTCCTCTGTTTATGACACCTTTATGATGCTCCCCTCATGTCTAAAAAATGTGTCTCCTCCACTTGGACTCTTCACATCTCCATTCTCCTAATTGGGTGTTAGCTCTGCAGAAGTGTTTCATGCCAATTAACAGGAAGATTGAGGTATAACCACCACTGTGTTACTGGCATGAAGCGCTCCCCATTTGGAAGAGTTCAAGTCCTGCACAATCTGTCTGAAGGAAACTATTAAAACCATGTTATTTGCCTTAGAACAATTCATCAATGAAGCCCCCACAAAACTATTGATTGATTTTCTACAACAACTGTGTAATTGCTGCAAACAACTTTCCACATCAGCTGTGTAATTGCTACAAATGACTTCTGTAGCAGTTGGATAACTACTGCAAATGACTTTCCATATCAACTACAAGGCTGTTACATAACAACTTTCTGTAGTAACAATGACTGCTATGGAACAATTACACCTGTGGCCATTTATACAAAGTCTGTGCATGCTTGTGCTTGTAACTCACCAACTTTTTTGGATTGATGCAAGATTGCTGTATTGCCCAAGGATGCTTCTGCATAAGATTTCTACTATACCTCCTGTGAATTCCTTTTTGTGAGTCAGCGAGCTGTGATTGTTTTCATAGTTTCAGCACACGAGCTATGGAAAATCACATTCATGCTTGACTTTGATGATATGACTGTTTGCATCAGCTGCAAGAGTTACTCTATATGAGCTATGGTATTTTTCCTAGTCAATGGCTCTGCAGATTGTAGAGAGGATTGCAAACTTTGCCGGTCTCAATCTGGCTTTTGAAAGAAGATTTTGTGTTTCCATTGGTACCTGCAGCATGAATATTATAGAGAGTTTTTAAGAGATGCAGATCATTACTAATCTCAACAGCATTGCTAATAGAAGAAATAGGACATCAAGATGAGTTTCTGTTATCCTGGGATGTGTGAGGGGACATATTGCAGACTATAGAAATGTAAGCAGAGGGTTGCTTCTTTGACATTTACTACTCTTAAGATAATCCTTCCTGTAGACTTGGCATATCGCAAGGCATATCACATGCAGTATTGTAATCATTAACATCATTTATGTCTGAAGTAAATAATTGTACTTTTATTTGGTTTACCTTGTTACTCTATTTGCACACTAAATGTTTTATGACATGCTTTTCTGAGTTTCTGCACTAGGTGTCTGGCGGGAATAGTAAATCTTTAGAAAACTAGAGTGAATTCCTTAAACTGAGGTAGGGTGGTGCAGTGATATCTAGTTGTTCATTCCATATTTTCCTGCCAATGGTTCGCCTGGGAGAAACTACTCCTTCAACCGTTTAAACAATCATTTGGTGCTCAACCTATAAACTTGTCCTTGTCATGCCATTAAATCGTAGTTTCTGCAGAATCACGATGCTATGATGTTCCACGTCATAGATGTATTACCAGATGCGGGGGTTTCTGTGACACTTTCCGGTGGAACATTGATAGCTGTGTCTCAGTATTTACAGTTATTTTAATCCCGTAATAAGAAACTTTGTGGTTAGTTGGAATACTGGTAGTAGACAGCCGGCTATGGGATCAAAGCGTATTGTATGCCTCTTTCTAACTACGATAATGCTAAATTGTCCAGCATGTTATCCGCCTTCTAAAACAGAGAGAATCGGCATCGCACCCAATCTCAAACTCTTATCTCACCTACATCTCATCGTGGCAACTTACCATTAGATATGTCAATTCAAATGGACCCACACCAATGTTTCATGTTCGTAACGTTTTAGTGATTTAAACTTTTTTAGTATGACGTTTTCGTTAGTTGAAATCCTTTAAGTTAAATAGGATTATGATATATTCTTGAGGCTTATTATGGATTCCCTAAATAGAAAACTCTGCAAGAACGAATTTAGAGTCACCTTGCATTTATTGAGTTACTCAATCTTCATCGCGGACAATTATGAGATGCCCTAGGATAACGACACTTGTGTCTTGCAAATCGACTAGATAATTGCGTAATTAATAGTGTCATGTTGCTATTTAATGTTCTTGTAAATCCATTCGTAACAAGTATACAACCATGTTTTCATATAAAAGGGTCTTCCTTGCTATTAGGGTAGAGTAATGTTTATATTAAACTTGGATGGGAATTAAACGGCAAGTAGTTATTTATTCAATCTACACTATTGATATTCTAGTTTTGCAAATTGATAAGCGGTGATAATCCTACCCTCGTTTTCTAATTAATCTAGGTCAATAGTAAGGAATTGTAATGTAAATTTGGAATTGGTTCTTCCTTGTTTACAAGGATATAATCGAGAATGCACTATGCTAAATAAATATATTATTATTATGTTAAAGTCTTCCTAGTGAATAAATATAGAAATTTATTATGTAGTGAAGATTTCCTTTGCAAGTTGGTTTTGGTCGAATGTTAATTATATTAATCCGTCAGTGAAATTGTATGTTCTCCTTGTAAAATTTATTAATTAAGTTGATATCAAGAGTTGCTAAGATAATGGGTGTATGTGAACTCAGTTGCATCAAGAAAACAAGTTTGATCACATGTTTGATTGTTGGTCTTAATGAGACTCCTTGTGCAAGTTAATAGAGTGTTTTGGTTCCAGAGGCCTAGGTTGTAATTTTGTGTTCATGCGCATGGTATCTTGTGAATGCATATTGGGGTAGTGATTAAGTCCTTCATGAATGTTGCAATCCTTACTGGTCAAAGTTTGTTGAACTATTGTGATGGTCAAGACAATGGAGACATGCTATCATCGGTATGGAAGAGATCTCCCAAGTATTACTCCATTTGGAAACCTTGAATTATGTATTGGGACTTTGCCTTATGTGTTGCCATAATTGCAAGAAGGTCAATGCCTTGCAATGTGTTTACCTAGACCTGTTGTTTGGTCTTGAACCCATACTGTCGAGCTCTTCTTGTAAGTTGTGGTCCCCTATTGTGTTGAGCTTGTTTTAATTCCTTGTTATGGTTGAGATATTGGAGCAAGAGGACCTATGCCTTGCTCGAGTGATTCATTGTATTGTGATTGGTTGCAAGATGGTTGATGCCTTGCACCGTTATGCATATTTTCTGTTATGAAGACGGTTGTCATGTATTGCCTCTAGAAGTAATGTTGTGTTGTTGTGAGATTGGCTAGTGATGTCGGAGTCTTGTGATGTTCTTAATCCACTGTCTGCCTGACCGTTGTTCTTGTGGGGCCCTCATGTTAACTCCTAGCTCGGGGGGTGGACCTCAGGGTTCCACATGGTTGGGTGGAAAGAGCTAGATCCATTGGTTTTCTCCCTTGCTGTTGTTCGTGAGCGAGGAGGATTCACCCTGTGTGCCAGACATCAGACCTTGTACCTGTTTTGAAGATAGTTCCTGTGCTCATGCATTAGCCTTGTGTATTTATTGTATCTCATTGTTTATATTCAGTTGTAATCCGGATGTCGATAATGTAAATCTCATGTTGATGTACTCGATTGTATAAACTTGGTAAAAGTGCATGTATTCTTATCCAAGTTGATTACCTAGGTTATGGCATGGAATGAAGACGTATTTTACTAATCATTATTGTTATAGAATTGCATGATTTACCGATGCTAGTTAGCAATGCATGTAATGATGTTGTTTATTATTAAGTAGTGCATCCTTGACGCCTTGGGAGACAAGTTGTTAACTATTGATGTGTTTTATCTGCTAAACCTCGTTTGTTGTCCTATTTATAAGAGAAATTATTTCCGCTTTTCTTGCTGATAAGTGTTGTCGATCAAGGTGTTCATGGACAGGGTACTGCTAATCTATTCTGCTTCATTGGAAGTTATTTGTATCTATTTTAGCAGTGTAATAGTTATGGCTTCTATAGTTTTATTTCCTATTATTAATGTAGTTATGTTGCCCTAGAGTGGTTAGAAGAGTAAGTTCATGCAATGTGTTATGTCTGGTTTCTACTTTACACTATCTTGCTTTTTAAAAAAAAAATTGTTCTGTAACTTTTGCACTTTTTAATCTAGCACTCTGGGGTTACATGACGGGGCATTACACTCACACATGTGTGAGAGCACAAGTGGACAGGATGAGGGTTTGAATGGATAAGAGGGTGACACCTGTCACCCTCACATTCCTTCTCCCTTGCAAGTGGCATGGGATGAGGAAGGAGAAGGTGACATGTGTGTCACCTTCTCATTCATCAAGGCTTGGATTGGAGGCCTATTTTATCTCCTCTTGGAGAGGAGTTGGGGCTTCTTGCTTTTTGAAATTTTCCTGTCTTTGGAGGTTTTGGGGAAGGAGTTGGAGAAAAATTGGAGGCTTGGAGGCTTGGAGAAAGCTTGTGGGCTCTTCTTCAACGTGCATCCATTGTTGGGCTCTTAAGGTAAGCCCTATGGCATTAGCCATTCCTTATGCTTGTTTCATTTTGATTATGTGCTTGAAATTTTGTGTTGGGTGTTATTTTCTTTTGTGTAGGTTTTGGGTGTTGGTAAGAGCCTCTCTGTTTGGAGAAAATGTCAACTTGTATGGGGTGGGGGAGAGTGAACCTCCTCAAGGTCACCTCCTGGTGTTGATCTATTTATAGCCTTGAGGGCATTTTATGGAGTTTGGGGTTATTTTGGTTGGCATGAGTGCCATGGTGATTTTGTGCTTCATAGAGATATTATTTTGGTTTGAGGCCTTGTGGAATTGAGATTATTGAGTTTTGGAGTGACCTCTTGAGTCGAGGGGTCCACTCTCCTACCCCTCCAAACTCATTTCAATGAGTTTTGTATTGTGCATAAACCTTGGGTGATTTTGTGTTGCTTTGTGAATTTGTTGTGTTGTGAGAAAACCCGTGTGAGATTTACCTCCTAGCTCGGGGTGACCCACTAGCGGGTCTATAGTAGGGAGGAGGGCAATTTTTGTGGCTTGGCTTCCCCCTCTTGTATTTATATTATTGCAGGTTATGTTGGTGTTTGGAGCTTTGGAGAATGTTCATTTTAGCCTTATTTTCATTTTCATGATGATTGTTTGAGAGCCATGGCCTTGGAGGCCTTAATGTATCTTGTTGTCAAATTTATACCCTCAATGTTGAAATGGTGAAATGAAATTTAATCCTATGTATGCAAGAAATTTCTCCCATTTGCAATGCATTTATTATTAATGCTAATATAAAATCTTCTTGTTGCCCTATAACAAATGTTACTTCTGGTTAGAATAATTGATGTGTAAAAGCTAGGATGGAAAAGAAAATAGTTAGTTTTAAAATTTATGATTCTTATAAAAAAATTTATTCCTCTCTTAATGCTTGTTGTTTTAAAGAAAAATAATATGACTGGGTATTTTATTTTGCTGTAAAAAAAAAGAGATTGAGAGAAAATTAGTTGTTCAAAATAAATAGCATTTGGTGATAATTATTTGCTATAAAAAAAAAGAAAAAGAAAAAAAGTAGCATATATATATTTATTCTTTGTTGGTCTGCCTAAATTTATAATTCTAAGTAACTAATTTTATGCTTTCTGTGTATATATATTATTCTTAAGAATTTATTTCAAACCTTACTCTAAGTTTTATTTAAGTTAATGACTGTGTGTATATATATATATATCTGATTATAAACTACATTTAAAACCTATTGTTGAAATTATGCAAACTGTATATATATATATATAGATAGTGAAATAAACTTCAAACAATAGAGGAATATCATTTTGTTTATGTTGTTCATACTTTATATTCCATACAGTGAATAAAAGTGAGATCGAGGTTATGAAAAGGCCACCCATACCTTGGTTAGGGTTGAGTTTTTTTTGTTAAGAAAAAAAAAGAAATTTCAATGTGGGGACAATGGCATGGCTGCAGCCCCCAAAACTCCTGCAACATAAAAAGGGGCTGGGGGATGATTCCCCCACCCACCATATATATATATATATATATATATATATATATATATATATATATATATATATATATATATATATATATATATATATATATATATATATATATATATATATAACAGTGAAATAAACTTCAAACAATAGACGAATATCATTTTGTTTATGTTGTTCATACTTTATATTCCATACATTGAATAAAAGTGACATCGAGGTTATGAAAAGGCCACCCGTACCCTGGTTAGGGTTGAGTTTATTTTTGTTAAGCAAAAAAAAGAAATTTCAATGTGGGGACGGCGACATGGCTACCACCCCCAAAACTCTTGCAACATAAAAAGGCGGTGGGGGATGATTCCCCCACCCACTTCCCACCATATGGTGGGGGGTGGGTGGGAGAACCACCCCCCACCCAACGCCACTCACTACTATTTCTAAATGTCGGCAGGAAATACACGGGTCGTCGGTACTATGTATAGACCACGGCTCCCTCTAACCTTTGTTACCCTTCATTTGGCCCTCTGTGTATTCGACTTCTATTTAATTTCTCTGCAATATATATATATATATGTATGTATGTATGTATGTATGTATGTATGTATGTATTTCTCTCTGTGATTTTTTAAACAAAAAACAAAAAAATATATGTTTCAGATCTGAACTAAGTGAATGTGTTTATATATATATATATAAAACAACAATAAAAAAATACCCTAGGCAATATACATAATAAGTATATACCTTTGTGTGAGGTATTTTTATGGTTGCCAAGTCATTGAAGAAGAAACCCAATCTACAAACAAAGAGGAAACAAAAAAAAATGGAGAAGCAAAATGAGAAGAGAAGAATGAGATAGGAATGAGATAGGGTTAGGGAAAAATGGAAAAGAAAACAATAAAATAATAGTAGAGGGCTTTTAGGGCTTTTTGAGGGGATCTTTTATTATTTAATTGTTTTTTTTTTCATTTTGACTTGTTTTGTTATTTGAACATGCGTTTGAATTTCCCCCTTTTTATTCTCATGGGGTTTGATTTAATTAGATCACTTTTTGGACTTAGATTTAAGTGGGGAGATTTCTAATTTCATTTATTTATTTTTAATTTTTTTCTATTGTTTAGGGGAGAGTTAAATTTTACTTTACCTATAATGCAATGGGTTGGGCTAGTTTATTAGTGGGGTTATAGTATTATGTTTTGCCTAGGGATAATTAATTATTTAATCGTTCCATTTAATTTATTGAGCTTTTGATGGAGGGCAAGCTTTATAGCATTGATTATTGATTTTAATTTTTACCTTGACTTAATGGAATAAATATAATGGTGGAAATTATATTTATTCATAGACCTTTATTAATTTGGGATTTAATATTTAAGATATTTATTTAATTTGATTTTCGATTAATTGGGTGGTTAATCTTTATAATGTTATTTAGGTGAATTTTATGTTAATCTTTTTATTTAATTTTCTCTTAAATATTTTCGAGGGAGACTCTTTTTAAAATAATTATTTCAAATGTTAAAAACGCGTTATGCTATCAAAATTTTTTGAGACTTAGGGAAGTTAATTTAAATGAGATCCCTTGACATTAAAGTTAACATTTATTTTGCCTTGTAGTTACTAGTTTTAACGATGGCATTTTTTTATTGTATTTTGTGCTCTAGACTTAGGGTTGGATTTTGACTCCTGTCGGGATCATGTCACTCACTTAGGAAACTTAGGGTTCGGGTCCATTCTATCCTAACCCTAGTATCGACGCTCCTCACATTGCATAACCCCCTAGTCAGCTATCATCACGTAGGGGATTGCGTATGTAAGTTCTCTTCCCTAAGATTGATTGACATATTTATGCCCTATGAGTATTGACACTGAGCACGCTGACGTGTGTGAGGAGGATTCTAGGGACATGTGGAAAAGTTTTTGATTATTCATTTTATGACCACATGACACATGTGATGTGTGTCATGACCACATGGGAAATGTGGGCATGACATTTGGTATCAGAGCCCATGTTTAAACACTGGGCTTGTTTGGGCACATTATGTATTCCACAACTTCAATTGATTTGTGAATACCTTGTTCTTGTAGGATGCCTCCTCGACGAGTTAGGCAAGCACGTTTACGCCGCATTGAGTCCGTAGAGGTGCATAGTGACTCTTCTGCTAAGGGTCAGGGACTGCTGGCACCACCTATACCACCTGCACCTGATATTAGGCCACAGATCTTACAGGCACTACATGCAGTGTTAGATAGGTTACCACCGGCCACGGTTGAGCTGCGCATCGAGCCCCGCATTGATCTGCAAGAGGAGCCATGTGTGGAGCCACAAGCTAAGTCACGTGTCAAGCCACATGTTGAGCCATGAGAGGCACCACATGTGGAGCCTTATGTTGAGATACCTGATACGACAGCGGAGGAGGTTGGATCGGCTTACAAAGCTCGTAGCAGGAGCCCTCTGCATCATGCTAGGTGGGAGCAGGTGGTGAGAGTAGAGCAAATTTTTCACAGGCCTTATGATTTTGGTGCAGATGAGCCTATCCGAGGGCATAGAGATTGAGGAGACCCTATCAGGGATTTGTTGAGGCTGAATCCACCTACATTCGCTAGGACTACAGAGGGAGCCAAAGTTGAGGCTTGGCTTATCAGTTTAGATAGGTGCTTCGTGTTGCGTCCTTAGGAGGGCAACACAAAGGCACACGTGGCAGTCCACCTGTTGAGAGATGCAGCAACAACTTGGTGGAACACTGAGGAGTGCAAGTGTCGCTTATCATTGGATACACTTTCATGTGATACATTCATTGAGCACTTTAATGCGCGATACCTATCAGACCACTACAGGCAGCGTCGTATTGATGAGTTCCACGATTTGCAGTAGTGAGGGCTTACTATAGCACAGTATGAGGGTAGGTTCACTGAGTTGTCACGTTATGTAGAGTATCTCCATGATGAGAAACTTCTAGTTCACAAGTTTATCAAAGGTTTGAATCATGGGATAGCAGGGCTTGTGCACATGGCAGACCCCCAGACTTTGAGTGAGGCTACCGAGAAGGCATGCATTGATGAGGAGATATAGGGACAAGGACAGAGTTCACGCCCTCAGTTTCAGGATCGTGAATAGTAGCAGTAGCAGAGTTACCATAGACCACCACCACCACCTTAGAGAGGAGGGTTTAGTTCCACATCTTTACCTCCTAGGCCTCCACAACAGCAACAATAGTAGTTTCAACAAAGGTCCAGGCCACAACAGAGGGCACATGGGGGCCATAATTGAGGTGGGCAATAAGAAGGCCTGCATAGGGATCAGAGACAGTAGGGACCACCTGCGGGACCAGGGAGATCACAATAGTCTTACAGGGGTTCATAGGGGTCCACTAGTCAAACTGGACAACACCAAAGTAGTAGGACTCAAACTGGACAGGTACAGGCTAGGGGCCCTTGCTATATTTGTGGTGGAGCGGGACATCTAGCTAGAGAGTGCCCATAGGGCTTTACAATAGGGGGACAACCTCATGCAGGAGGATCAGAGCAGACGGTTGGAGATGTGGGTAGGTCCCACCGTATGTTCACAGTGGTTGATAACCGCCAAGCTAATTTTTAGGCATCAGTGATTGAGACCTTAGGTATGATTGGGGATGTCCCCATTTTTATTTTATTTGACTCTAGCACTACTTATTCATTCATATCTCCATCGTTAGTGGAGTGTTGCAAGCTAGTGGCCTCTAGACAGGGCGATAGGTGGGAGGTTGAGTTGGCCATAGGGGCCAAGATGGTTGTTGATGCCTTAGTCCATGACTGTGAGATATCTTTGGGGGCCTTTACTACATTATGTGACCTTAGGGTTATGCCTTTAGGATCCTATGGTGTGGTTTTAGGCATGGACTGGCTTGTGGCTCATAGAGCCAAGCTAGATTGTCGCCAAAATGTGATTAGCTACTTAGATGATCATGGTACATCAGTTGAGATAGTGGGCATTCAGAATCCCATGATAGTTTGTATGATATCCGCTTAGCAGCTTAAGCACTGCATGCGGAAGGGATGCTAGATGTTCACTATCACGGTTAGTGACAGATCACAGGATGAGCCTGAGGCATCATTAGATGACCATCCCATCTTGAGAGAGTTTGTCGATGTGTTTCCACCAGAGTTACCAGGGATGCCACCCTATCGAGAGGTACACTTTCATATTGATCTAGTGCTGGGTACCGAGCCAGTGTCTCATGCACCCTATAGGATGACCACTCATGAGCTCTCGGAGCTCAAGTTATAGTTAGAGGACTTACTCAAGAAGGGGCACATTCAACCTAGCATTTCACATTGGGGCACACCGGTCATCTTCGTGAAGAAGAAGGATGGATCTCTTCATTCGTACATGGATTATAGGCAGCTAAATAAGGTGATGGTGAAGAACCGTTATCCTCTGCCTAGGATTGATGATGTCTTCGACCAGATGTAGGGAGCCAGGGTGTTCTCTAAGATAGACCTGAAGTCTGATTATCACCAGTTGCACATCACAGAAGTGGACATCCATAAGACTACCTTCCGGACTCGTTATGGCCACTATGAGTTCACTGTGGTACCCTTCGGCTTGACGAACGCCCCTACAGTGTTCATGAGTCTCATGAATGGGGTGTTCCGTACCTATTTGGATCGGTTCGTGATTATTTTCCTTGATGATATATTGATCTATTCACGGACTGAGGAGGAGCATGAGGAGCAGCTATGTCAGGTTTTGTAGTGTTTGAGGGAGCAGAATCTTTATGGAAACCTGGCAAAGTGTGCATTTTTTAGGACAGAGGTACATTATTTGGGGCACATCCTATTTGGTAATGGTATCTCCGTAGATCCATCGAAGATCAAGGCTATCAGGGATTGGCCAGTACCCACCAGTGTAACAAAGGTTAGGAGATTCATGGGGTTAGCTGGTTATTACCGTAGATTTGTGGAGGGTTTCTCTAGGATAGCGCATGCCATCACTTCCCTTCAGTAGAAAGGGAAGAGTTTTAGTTGGACTAAGTAGTGCAAGAGGGCCTTTGGGGTCCTCAAGGAGCATTTTACCAACACTCCCATTTTAGCAGTTCCTGATCCAACAGCAAATTTTATGGTTTGTACTGATGCATCACTTGAGGGTTTGGGAGTCATACTTATGCAGGGTGGTAGAGTGATCGCATATGAGTTGCGAAAGCTCAAGACTCATGAGCTGAACTACCGCGCTCATGATTTAGAGATCGCAGTAGTGGTTCATGCTCTAGTTCGTTGGAGACATTTCCTATTGGGTCATCACTTTGAGCTTCATTCAGATCATCACAGCCTTTAGTACTATTCACGCAGCCAAATCTAAATGCTCATTAGTGGCATTGGGTGGAGTTTCTTTATGAGTACGACTTTGATGTCCACTACATCAAAGGGAAAGAGAATGTGGTTGATGACACATTGAGTCAGAGGCGCCACGAGATCCTAACCTTGACTCTGAGTGTGGAATTGAGGGGATGCATTATTCAGCATCTGCCTGAGGATGAGTGGTTTCTTGAGGTGCAACAGGAGATTTGGTCACAGAGGGCACTTGTGGGCAAGTTTGCAGGATACTCACTTGAGGAAGATGGGCTACTTCATCATCAACAACACATTTATGTACCCCATGTAGGCGACCTACGTTTAGTAGTGTTATCAGAGGCTCACAGAGCACCTTATGCAGCACACCCAGGGGTGAAGAAGATGCATGCTGACCTACGATAGTTGTACCATTGGGCAGGTATGAGATGGGATATTGCAGAGCTTGTTGCTCAATGCCTTGAGTGCTAGAGGGTCAAGGCTGAGCATCAACATCCAGTGGGTCTTTTATACCCTCACGAGATACCTGAGTAGAAATGGGACACCACTTCCATGGATTTCATTATTGGTCTTCCTATGTCTTCTCGCCATAATGATGCCATCATGGTGACAGATGACAAGTTGACCAAGGTGGCGCATTTCTCACCTATACGTATGACGTACAATGCACCAGTAGTGGAGAGAGTATTCTTAGATGACATAGTGAGATTACATGGGGTACCTTGCTACATCATTTCTGACAGGGACTTAGTGTTCACTTCAGCCTTTTGGAGGGCTTTACAGCAGGTGTTGGGCACACAGCTCAACTTTAACTCCGCGTATCACCTTGAGATAGATGGGCAAACAGAGAGAGTGAATCAGGGGTTGGAGGATATGCTTCGTATGTATGTTATGGACCACCAGTCTTGATGAGAGGAGTATTTGTATCTGGTGGAGTTTGCCTACAATAATAGGCATCACAACTCATTGGGTATGCCTCCTTATCATGCCTTGTACGATAGACCTTGTAGGACACCTTTGAGTTGGGATCGGATAGAGGACAGAGTTGCCATTGGTCTAGAGTTGGTTCAGGTTATGGAGTAGTAGGTCACACTGATTAGGCAGAGACTTTAGGAGGCACATGATAGATAGAAGAAGTATGCCGATGCTAAGAGACTAGATCAGAGCTTCTCAGTTGGTGATAGAGTATTCTTGAGAGTGCGACCACACAAGAGTCCAATCCGTTATGGAAAGGGCTCTAAGTTCGTACCACAGTTCATAGGACCTTTTGAGATTTTGGAGCGGATAGGACCTGTAGCCGGACCTGTAGCCTACCATCTAGCATTGCTACCTAGCCTGTCGCGCATCCACGATGTTTTTCATGTGTCTGTATTATGGCAATTTATGTCTGATTTATCTCATGTATTAGACTGGAGTGCTTTGTAGGTAGAGGCGGACTTGCAGTTAGCTTTAGAGGCAATTCGCATATTGGCTTGTCAGACGTTGAGCCTTCAAGGTCGACAGCTGGAATAGGTTAGGGTCCAGTGGGATTGGTATGATGAGGTCACGGCAACTTGGGAGGATGTAGCTAGATTGAGGACACTCTATCCTCACCTTTTTGAGAACTTCCAGGAGGAAGTTTAGTCTTAGGGGGGAGGATGTGAGGCCGATTTATTTCACTCCCCTATTTTGATCATTTCACATTATAGTTGGAGACATTTCAGACATTTAGAGACTATTGATTTCTAGTATGCAGATTTAGACTATATCTTCTAATTTTTGGATTAGCTTTTTTTAGTTATGCGGTGATTTGATTAGATCCTATTTTGATGCTCTTATGATGTTAGACATGTGAGATACATTTGATGATTATTATTGATGTTGTTTATGAGCTCATTATAGGGATTGGCTATTTGATTTTGATTCTGAGATATTAGATAGAAAATGTAGTTTTAAATCTTAATTATGATGTGAGTGTTTAATGTTGTGTCTGAATTATGTGATGACATGATTATTATATTATGTTGGTTTAGCTATGATATATCTATGTTGGATTGACCATTTGATCGAGTGCGCAGGTGATTTTCCAGGCCACGGAAAATTGGAGGCAAATCTCACACTCATGTGTTTCGTTGTTAAGCTTATCCATTCCGAGGAGGGATAAGGATCATGTTTGATCGAATGATGTTTTTGTAAATGCTTGATTTAATTATTTGGCCCAGTTCACCCCTTTTATTTGATTTAATTATCTGTTGTAAAACTTGTGTTTTAATTTACACCATTTGGTGTTCTTTTTATTTTGGGCCATTTAATGTGATTTTACACCTCCTTATGTGTTTATTTGAGGTCCAAACTTACAATAGGTGGTACCCCTAGGGTCTAGGGTCCATTTGGACTTACTAAACCCTAGGGTAACTCCCATCTAGTTACTCTAAAAGAAAATAATGAGAAGAGAAGAATGAGATAGGAATGAGATAGGGTTAGGGCAAAATGGAAAAGAAATCAATAAAATAATAGTAGAGGGCTTTTAGGTCTTTTTGAGGGGATCTTTTATTATTTAATTACTTTTTTTTTCATTTTGACTTGTTCTGTTATTTGAACGTGAGTTTGAATTTCCCCTTTTTTATTCTCATTGGATTTGGTTTAATTAGATCACTTTTTGGACTTAGATTTAAGTGGGGGGATTTCTAATTTCATTTATTTATTTATTTATTTGTTGTTTAGGGGAGAGTTAAATTTTACTTTACCTATAATGCAATGGGTTGGGCTAGTTTAATATTGGGGTTATAGTATTATGTTTTGCCTAGGGATAATTAATTATTTAATCGTTCCATTTAATTTATTGAGCTTTTGATGGAGGGCAAGCTTTATAGCATTGATTATTGATTTTAATTTTTACCTTGACTTAATGGAATAAATATAATGGTGGAAATTATATTTATTCGTAGACCTTTATTAATTTGGGATTTAATATTTAATAAATTTATTTAATTTGATTTTCGATTAATTGGGTGGTTAATCTTTATAATGTTATTTAGGTGAATTTTGTTTTAATCTTTTTATTTAATTTTCTCTTAAATATTTTTGAGGGAGAGTCTTTTTAAATTAATTATTTTAAATGTTAAAAACACGTTATGCTGCCGAATTTTTTTGAGATATAGGGCAGTTAATTTAAATGAGATCCCTTGAAATTAGTTAACATTTATTTTTCCTTGCAGTTACTAGTTTTAACGATGGCATTTTTTAAATCTATTTTATGCTCTAGACTTAGGGTTGGATTTCGACTCATGTTAGGATCATGTCACTCACTTAGGAAACCTAGGGTTCGGGTCCATTCGATCCTAACCCTAGTAGCGACGCTCCTTGTGTCGCAGAACCCCCTAGTCGGCTTTCATCACGCAAGGGATTGCGTATGTAACTGCTCTTCCCCGAGATTGATTGGCATGTTTATGCCTTATGCATATTGCCACCGAGCACGCTGATGCGTGCGAGGGGGTTTCTAGGGACATGTGGAAAAGTTTTTGATAATTCGTGTCATGACCACATGAAAAATGTGGACATGACACGTGTGATGCATGTCATGACCGCATGGGAAATGTGGGCTTGACATTTGGTATTAGAGCCCAAGTTTAAACACTGGGCTTGTTTGGGCACATTATATATTCGACAATTTCAATTGATTTGTGAATACCTTGTTCTTGTAGGATGCCTCCTCGATGAGTTAGGTGAGTGCGTTCACACCGCACTGAGTCCATAGAGGTGAATAGTGACTCTTCAGCTAAGGGTCAACGACCGCAGGCACTTGTACCTGATATTGGGCCACAGATCTTATAGGTGCTACATGCAGTGTTAGATAGGTTACCACCGGCCACAGTTGAGCCACACATCGAGCCATGTATCAAGCCCTACGTTGATCCGTGAGAGGAGCCACGTGTGGAGCCATGAGATGAGTCACATGTGGAGCCCCTTGTCGAGCTATGAGTGGCACCACATGTGGAGCCTTATGTTGAGATACCTGATACAATAGCGGAGGAGGTTGGATCAGCTTACAAAGCTCGTAGCAGGAGCCCTCCGCATCATGCTAGGCGTGAGGAGGTGGTGAGAGTAGAGCAAATTTTTCACAGGCCTTATGATTTTGGTGCAAATGAACCTATCTAAGGGCACATAGATCGAGGAGACCCTATCAGGGATTTGTTGAGGCTGGATCCACCTACATTCACTGGGACCATAGAGGAAGTCGAAGCCAAGGCTTAGATTATGAATTTAGATAGGTGCTTCGCATTGCGTCCTTACGAGGGCAACATGAAGGCATGCATGGCGATTCACCTGTTGAGAGACGCAGCAGTGACTTGGTGGCGCACTGAGGAGTGTAAGAGCCACTTATCATTGGATACACTTTCATAGGATACATTCATTGAGCACTTTAATGCGTGATACCTGTCAGACCACTACAGGCAGTGTCATATTGACAAGTTCCATGATTTACAGTAGCGAGGGCTTACTGTAGCATAGTACGAGGGTAGGTTCACTGAGTTATCATATTATGCAAAGTATCTCCATGATGAGAAACTTCTGGTTCACAAGTTTATCAGAGGTTTGAATCATGGGATAGCAGGGCCTGTGCACATGGCAGACCCCTAGACTTTGAGTGAGGCTGCCAAGAACGCATACATTGTTGAGGCAATAAAGGGACAAGGACAGAGTTCACGCCCTCAGTTTCATGATTGTGGACAGCAGCAGCAACAGAGTTACCATAGATCACCACCACCACCTCAAAGAGGAGGGTTTAGTTCCACATCTTTACCTCCTAGGCCTCCATAGCAGCAACAATAGTAGTTTCAAAAGAGGTCCAGGCCACAGTAGAGGGCCCATGGGGGCCATAATCGAGGTGGGCAGTAGTAGGGCCTGCATAGGGATAAAAGACAACAGAGACCACTTGTGGGACTCACGAGATCACAACAGTCTTACATGGGTTCACAGGGGTCCACTGGTCAGACTGGACAACACCAAAGTAGTAGGACTCATACTAGATAGGTAAAAGCTAGGGGTACTTGCTATGTTTGTGGTGGAATGAGACATCTATCCAGAGAGTGCCCACAGGGCTTTATGGTAGGGGGATAGCCTTGTATAGGAGGATCAGAGTAGACAGTTGGAGATGTGGGTAGGTCCCACCGTATGTTCGCAGCGGTTGATAACTGCTAGGATGATTTTCAGGCGTCAGTGATTGAGACTTCAAGTATGATTGGGGGTGTCCCCATTTCTATTTTATTTGACTCTGGCGCTACTGATTCATTCATATCTCCATCGTTAGTGGAGTGTTGTAGGCTGGTGGCCTCTAGGCAAGGCGATAGGTGGGAGGTTGAGTTGGCCACAGGGGCCAAGATGGTCATTGATGCTTTAGTCCATGACTATGAAATATCAACTTTATAATATTATTATGCATAACCATAGGATGTTGTGAATACTTATATTATCCAAAATTGTTGTTATTCGACGATACCTCCTTCATGGAGATAGATTTATCGAGCGATTTAGGATTGAGGACTGCTCTCCCTTCTTCGCTAAGCACAAAGAACAAGACTAACTCTTGACTCGATTTGATGTTCCAAAAATGTCGTTAGTCGAGTCAAAGCAACATTGTCAAAATGACTGAATTGACAAATCACCTAAAGGGAAAAACAACTTATCAAGTCAAGAGAAACTTACACAAACTTGCAAGGCTCGAAAGTACATAAAGTCTAACACTAAGATGGCTAGCAACCTTCCTATTCTCCAACATCTATTCCTTCCTCCTGGATGATACTCTCCTTCCATCTCCAAAAGATGATCACTTTCCTGATCCAACTCACAACTAGAAAAATCATGATCAGTGCATCATAATATGATCAATAAATCATAATAATTAAATAATCACTTAAATCTAGAATCTCTTAACTAACTAACATTCATAAGAAGCAGTGATTAATCTGACATTTCCACAACATCATAATCCAACCACTAATTAATCCTCCTAATTACGATGTAAACATAAGATTAAACTAATCATGGGTTAGGGATGTAACATAATTGAATGGACCTATCTAGTAAATAATCAATCATAATTCCAAATCACAAAACCTAGGAGTAAATCCAACTCCCACATATGCTGAAAAGGTCACTGTGGTACCACATAAATGGTTAAGAGTGCATACAAGAAGTTGTGTAGTACCACACATGTCATTAAGGTCTCATGGAGGACATCGACACGTAGAAAATACATTAGCCCAATACTATATAACCAAAAGATCCAACAACAAAAGGAATAGTGTGGTATTTACAAAAGGCTAGAATGGTATGATACATGTGTTAGGGACATGTCCTTATACCATACAAAATGATATATTAAAGGAGGCATACAACATATGTAATGAGTAGGAATTTTTGGAGTACAATACACTGAAAGGGGGGGTGAATCAGTGGTATACTAATTTTAACAGGACCTTGAGACCTTGAAATAATCTTTCAAAACTTTGAAACAAAAGCAACTTCTATTGAATGGAGATGAGGCATCATATTAACTATGAACATCATGACAACTTTCGTTAAGTTAAGATAGGTATCATGACAAATAAAACTAAAAGATCAATGTCAAGAATACATCAACACAATATTATGAAACAATCTAAGATAAGTATTGACTCATGAACATCAGACTTAAGAGTAAAGGTGTTCACATATTAGACACACAAGCATAGAGATATTAACTTGTAAAGTTTGATTGACCATAATGAGGATGAGAAGAGAACATCATTTCAGACAATGATATATGATGAATATGTGTTCATGTAGACAAAATTAACTTACGATAACTTTAAAAGTGAATGACACATGATAAGTAAATGAACATGAGGATCAAACACATCAGTGATAATAAAAATCCATAACACAAATATTGTCCTGAATAGAAAACCCTCATGGGGAATAAAAACCACTTGAAATGGCTCACTGGCTTAATCAAAATGTGCTTCACTAGAAAATACAGGTGCCTCACTGGTTGTTTGTGCCTCACTGGCTATTTGTGCCTCACCAGTTGTTTGTGCCTCATTGGTTGTTTGTGCCTCACTGGCATATTTCAATCAAATACAATGAATAATATGAGTCAATACAAAGGGTTACTCTATTCCTCTACATTCCAATCCTTAACTGTCTCATTATTTGAGACTCAAGCATCAATACAATAGCTCATTTACACTCTGGTATAACCTTACAATAGAATCATTACAATAGCTCATTAACACTCTGGTATAACCTTAATGATTGTGCAATAAACATAGATCATCAACCTCTTATTAGATGTTTTTAAAAAACCCTTTTTTATACAATATTACAAAGTCTTCTTTCTCTCATTAAATAGTTTGTGAATGTAACTGATCTTCTTTAATTGTCTGAGACAATTTTTAACTGTAGTAGGATCTAACAAAGGAATGTGGTCAAGTAGACCCATATAGAACTTGTTACAAAGCCTTTAAATCTTTTACAATAATGAATCTTTAACCATTGTTTGAAACTCTTTAACCATAGTTTAAATCTTTAGTCACATTGATAACAAATAATCTTCAAACTGTCTATTATAACTGCTACACCAAACTTTCTTTTCAACAACAATCAACAATATCTAGTTTATAATTTTCCAAACTATTTAAATGCCTTTTTCAAACTGAAGAAATAATCAAAACTACCTTCAAGTATTTGAGCAAGAAACCCTGGTGATAAATCATAAGAGTAAATTCTTCAAACCCTAACCATGGGTTTAACACAAGTCATCTCAAACTCTTCTGTCCACAACCAAGTATAAAGAAGTTACATAACATATCATCCATGTCTATTAACTATTTTTCAATGAAGAAAACTACTTTAACAAATTCTTTTCAGTGCATATTCCAGATAGGGTTCAAGACTAGTATAAACCCTCATAAGCAAAGCAACAAAAATATTTCTTTTTCAGCCTTTTCAAAAATAGAGAATAAAAATTTTATTTGACCAATCCCATATGAGAAGATAAAGAAAGATGTCACCTATTTTGATATGCCATAACTATCAAGAATACTGTGCATAACTGTCACCTTTGACTCTCGAGCATCCCCATCATCATAACTGGTTTCACCTTTGACCAAGCATTGTCATTTCATAAAGGATCTGCATCATGATAACCAAAAACATCAATATTTTGCATAACGATTAAACCCTATGTCGAGAGATACATGATATATATCAAAGTTGCATAATGCAAAATGAAACCTCATCAATCCTTTTTTCCATATTATTCCTTTTACTGCCTGTCCCGGTAAGCCCTAAAAGGCCCATTGACTTAGAAGTTAAACCATCAACTTTTACCTTCTTTGAAGACCATAAACCTGCCCAACAGGTTAAATGACTTTAAGTGCCCGATGAATGCTTTATGTAAACCAAAGTTTTTCAAATGATTTTCAACTAAATGCCTTTTTAACAAATAATAATATACACTATGATGCCCCTCAAGTGAATTAAATCAGTTTAAAACTGATATGGTAGGCTTTAGGCTATTATAACCTTGCATTGTGCATAAATGAAACATCATAGCACTAAAAGACCTTGAGACCAAATTGTCTCATGATGCAAATGAAATCATAACACCAATTGATACATGAGAGATCACTTGTAACACCAAACAAGGATACCAAAAATGAAGCCATCACTGTAATGCCAAAAGATGAAACTAATGATATTATAATCAACAAGCACCTGTAGAGCATAACACTCACTGTAACCAATATATCTGAAGTGCATGCCTCAGCCAAACAAGGAGACCATATATACAAACAAGGTTGCCATATACCATATGCATCATAGTATCATACCATTACCATATAGAACCAATAGCCTCTGTCCTGTAGAGCATAGTAAGTACCACAACCAACATGTACAACCAACATGTTTGATGTCTCTTCAAGACAAAACCCCATCAATACCAAGTGAACAACATTATGAGCATTATCAAGAACAAGAGAACTTGCATCAAATGCTAAACATCACGAATACCAATACCAATGCCAACTACCATATGATCCAACTATCATGTGCCATGCCACAAACCTGAGAGTTTGTGTATTTGTCATCAAGGACAACAACTGAGAGGGCAACAAACTCCCCCTTTGTCCTTGATGAAAAAACACAACTCTCTCTCCCCCTTTTTGCATCAAAGATAAAGGGAGCAAGAATTGTGCAATTGCCTCAAAGATGGATCAGAAACCATAAGCCCGTATGCTATAGAAAATATAAGTAAAACAGAAAAATGTAAATCATACCATGACTATCAAACATAGCATGAAACATCCAGAATGGCCTGAAATATAACTGCACTGTCAGTACTATATAAATGAGCATATAAATGAGCATGCATCAAAATAAGGACAACAACTGAAGATGCCAAACATGAGAGATATGAGGGTTGTCATCTGAATAGAATAGAACACCACTGTCACAACATATATTAATGATCAAGTATCATTAAAGTAGCAAGTAAACTTCTGAATATACCACTATACCAATGTAATGCCAACTTCCAATATATAACCATGCTATAGTAACACGAGGAAAGATGAATGCTGATAATCATTTATCACATTAATGTAGAAATTGACATAACAAGAATGAAGAATACTCAAAGAAGCTCCCCTGAGAATAATAGCACATTAACTTTGCATTAATGCCAACACATCTTCACAATAGTCACTTTACTTTAAGAAGCTTTAGAATAGTGTGCTGTAAGTAAAGCAAGATCTTTATCATTCATTGCCTATTGCAATCACCATACTATTGTCCAAAGGACTCTTTCACTATTGTACCATGAAATCTCAAGCACTAAAAAACAATGTCAAAGGAAAAATCATTGTGAACATGAACCACTACACAATCAAATGGTACTATGAAAGACTTCATATCTTGATGAAAGACCTGTGCATCACAACTTGTCAAAATGTTGAGCATAATATCACATTATGAGCAAAACATGATTCATAATTCATTGTCCATTGTCACAAAAAATCAATACAAAAATTGTATTATGTCTTCAAACAATACTTTGATTAATCAAGGCAAGAGAACATGAAATCTGATCATACTATATGGATTAGAAAGAAGGCATCATAAAACACTGTTTAACTATATCAAATGCATGTCAATTGTCCACAGAATCAGAATCTACTGTATAACAAGAATCAAACCATAATCCACTGAAAACCACAACACTATTGAAAGATATCTCACCACTGTTGACACTGTTGAAGGCACACCAAGATCATTGTATCACAACATTACCAAGATCACTGTTACAGCAAAAAGTTAGACAATAAGATCTGTTGTCCATTTAGTCAGATAGTCTACTAGCAATAACATGCCATCCAAGTCAACCAAATGTTGCCATGTCATACCAAGTCAAACATGATCATAAAAGCATAAGACTACTCTGAGATGAGAAAGAAAAATAATACAAACCCTCCTTCAAGGAATCAACTTCATATCAAGGACTGCACTGAGATCAAGCAAATGCAAAACATTGTATGTTTACTACTGACTTAATACTATCTTCACTACTCAAGATATCAGTAGAACACAAAATATAGTCACTACCATTCCAACTGTATATTGCTCAAAGGTCTCAAGAAGAACATATTGAAATCATTGCCAAAGGAAAAATCATACAACTTGACCAAGTGTTTTATAAGTCACTGCCATCAAACAAACACATTAGTCTGAAGACAACCTATATGGATGATTGTTTAAGGGGTTTGAGAGATACATTATAGATCAACTCCCCCTTAATTCATTTTATTCTTTATGCACTCATGGATATCTCTTGTGTAGTATGCACAAGATTAGGACTTCCTTCGTCTTGTCTTTGTTTTCTTCTCCAAACTAGCATAGAATATTTGTTTTCCTTGCCCAAGGCATTCACTTGATTTTGCTTAAGCATATAGCCTCTAGTTGGTTTTATCCTTCCTTTACACCATTGTGCTTTATGCCCAAAATTATTGCATCTAAAACACAAAATATTGTAGTTTTGAACAAGAGGAGAATATTTTCTTCTAGGTAATTTGAGAGAGTCATACCTTGCATGCATCCAACAGTTTCTTACAAAATGGCCAATGTTATTGCAGTTATAACAAACATTATTGTAGTTCTGATTTGACCAGCCATAAAAGCTTTTCTCTTTATTCCACCCAAAACCATTTCTTTTACAATCTCTGGCCCTATGACCATACATGACATGCATAGAAATAACCGTGGAATTGTGAATAATTATACCCGATAGGTGGAAATCTTGAAGATTTGTTATCAGCAATGTTAACCTTAGCTTTCTTCTTGGATTCAACCTCAGGTGCATCAGAATGAAATGTTAGGTCTATCTTCATCCTAGGAGCATCTCATGTCTTGGAACATTCTCCTTTCTCATAGCCTAAGCCAGTAGTGTCCCTATAATATCTTTGCTTGCTCAACATGTCATTCAAGCAGTTAGTACTCTTTTCAAATTGAATATTCTTTTGCAATTTTGAAGATGCTTCTTCCAAATTCTTTCTCAAAAAGACTATTTCTTTCTCTAATTTCAAACATGCTATTCTTTTTACTTCAAGATCAGACTTAGTCATAGCTATTATTCTTTTGGCTGCTACAACTTCAGTTTTTAGATTGATAATCTATTTGTCAGACTCATCAACTGGACTTCTTAAATCTACAATCAACTTTCTTGCCTCTTCAAATTCAACTGAAACTTTTGCAAGATCAGAGAGTACCTTAGTCTTGGAATCCTTCTCTTGTTGAAGTTGAATGTTTAATTCCTAGTTCTCTTTTTCAAGATACTTGTTCATTTCTAGAGAACATAAAAGTTCTCCTTCAATATCAACTTCACAATCATTTTCATCGAACTCCTGTCCATCTTCATCTACAAAGAAATCTCCTTCTACATTATCAATCTCAACAATAAAGTCATTGTCTTTATCATACTTTATGTCAACCTTCAAAGGTGACTTAGGCAATGGCTCATCATTGGGCTTGACTGGAGTTTGTTGTACAGTTATTTGTTTGACAACTTTTCTTCCTTTATTTCTTCTACACTTTCCCATGCCACTCCACTATTAGGACCTACCCAAGCTGGTTAGACTTCTATAGGGAACCTACACTCTGATAGCACTTGTTGGAGTACAATACCACTAAGAGGGGGGGTGAATCAGTGGTATACTAATTTTAACAAGAACTTGAGACCTTGAAATAATCTTTCAAAACTTTGAAACAAAGGCAACTTCTATTGAATGGAGATGAGGCATCATATTAACTATGCACATCATGACAACTTTGGTTAAGTTAAGATAGGTATCAGGACAACTAAAACTGACAGATCAATGTCAAGAATACATCAACACAATATTATGAAACAATCTAAGATAAGTATTGACTCATGGACATCAGACTTAAGAGTAAGGGTGTTCACATATTAGACACACAAGCATAGAGATATTAACTTGTAAAGTTTGATTGACCATAATGAGGATGAGTAGAGAACATCATTTCAAACAATGATATATGATGAATATATGTTCATGCAGATGAAATTAACTTAGGATAACTTTAAAACTGAATGACACATGATAAGCAAATGAACATGAGGATCAAACACATCAGTGATAATAAAAACCCATAACACAAATATTGTCCTGAGTGGAAAACCCTCATGGGGAATAAAAACCACTCGAAATGCCTCATTGACTTAATCAAAATGTGATTCACTAGCAAATACAGATGCCTCATTGGTTGTTTGTGCCTCACTGGCTATTTGTGCCTCATTGGCTATTTGTGCCTCACTAGTTGTTTGTGCCTCACTGGTTGTTTGTGCCTCACTGGCATATTTCAATCAAATACAATGAATAATATGAGTCAATACAGAGGGTTGAAGGTCTTTCACAAAGAAATGTATCGTTCAAAAGGGAGGAGACTGCTCACTAATTCCATATTTATGTCATAATACGAATCGTAAACCAATAATCGAATTCACTTGGAACTTGAGCAAAGAGTAACTATTTAGTTTTATACAGAGCAAAAATCATTTTTTTGCACAATCATACATAATCATTTTCCATTTCGGTATAGTTACTATGTTCCTCTACATTCCAATCCTTAACTATCTCATTATTTGAGACTCAAGCATCAATACAACAACTCATTTACACTCTGGTATAACCTTACAATAGCATCATTACAATAACTCATTAACACTCAAGTATAACCTTAATGATTGTGCAATAAACACATATCATCAACCTCTTATTAGATGTTTTTAAAAAACCCTTTTTTATACAATATTACAAAGTCTTCTTTCTCTCATTAAACAGTTTGTGAATGTAACTGATCTTCTTCAATTGTCTAAGACATTTTTTAACTGTAGTAGGATCTAACAAAGGAATGTGGTCAAGTAGACCCATATAGAACTTGTTACAAAGCCTTTAAATCTTTTACAATAATGAATCTTTAACCATTGTTTGAAACTCTTTAACCATAGTTTGAATCTTTAGTCACATTGATAACAAATAATCTTCAAACTGTCTATTATAACTGCTACACCAAACTTTCTTTTCAACAACAATCAACAATATCTAGTTTATAATTTTCCAAACTGTTTAAATGCCTTTTTCAAACTGAAGAAATAATCAAAACTACCTTCAAGTATTTGAGCAAGAAACCCTAGTGATAAATCATAAGAGTAAATTCTTCAAACCCTAACCATGGGTTTAACACAAGTCATCTTAAACTCTTCTGTCCACAACCAAGTATAAAGAAGTTACATAACAGATCATGCATGTCTATTAACTATTTTTCAATGAACAAAACTACTTTAACAACAAATACTTTTCAGTGCATATTCCAGATAGGGTTCAAGACTAGTATAAACCCTCATAAGCAAAGCAACAAAAATATTTCTTTTTCAGCCTTTTCAAAAATAGAGAATAAAAATTTTATTTGACCAATCCCATATGAGAAGATAAAGAAAGATGTCACCTATTTTGATATGCCATAACTATCAAGAAGACTATGCATAACTGTCACCTTTGATTCTCGAGCATCCCCATCATCATAATTGGTTTCACCTTTAACCAAGCATTGTCATTTCATAAAGGATCTCCATCATGATAACCAAAAACATCAATATTTTGCATAATGATTAAACCCTATGTCGAGAGATACATGATATATATCAAAGTTGTATAATGCAAAATGAAACCTCATCAAGCCTTTTTTCCATATTATTCCTTTTACTGCCTGTCCCGGTAAGCCCTAAAAGGCCCGGTGACTTAGAAGTTAAACCATCAACTTTTACCTTCTTTGAAGACCATAAACCTGTCCAACAGGTTAAATGACTTTAAGTGCCCGATGAATGTTTTATGCAAACCAAAGTTTTTCAAATGATTTTCAACTAAATGCCTTTTTAACAAATAATAATATACAGTATGATGCCCCTCAAGTGAGTTAAATCACTTTAAAAATGATATGGTGGGCTTAAGCCTATTATAACCTTGCATTGTGTATAAATGAAAATCATAGCACTAAAAGACCTTGAGACCAAATTGTCTCATGATGCAAATGAAATCATAACACCAATTGATACATGAGAGCTCACTTGTAACACCAAACAAGGATACCAAAAATGAAACCATCACTGTAATGTCAAAAGATGAAACCAATGATATTATTATCAACAAGCACCTATAGAGCATAACACTCACTGTAACCAATATATTTGAAGTGCATGCCTTAGCCAAACAAGGAGACCATATATACAAACAAGGATTCCATATACCATATGCATCATAGTATGATACTATTACCATTACCATATAGAACCAATAACCTCTGTCCTGTAGAGCATAGTAAGTACCACAACCAACATGTACAACCAACATGTTTGATGTCTCTTCAAGACAGAACCCCATCAATACCAAGTGAACAACATTATGAGAATTATCAAGAACAAGAGCATTTGCATCAAATGCTAAACATCATGAATACCAATACCAATGCCAACTACCATATGATCCAACTATCATGTGCCATGCCACAAACCAAAGAGTTTGTGTATTTGTCATCAAGGACAACAACTGAGAGGGCAACAAGAATATGAGAGCACAATATTTCAAGGGTGGAATTCACAGAGTATGAGGCTACAAGTAGAACACAAATGTATTCTAATGAAACCTCAACATTTTTCTTCACCATTTAATTTTAAAGTCCTATTTTCATCCGTGACTATGAAACTCTTTGTTGCATACTTATAATCTTTGTTCTATTTTAATTTGTCATCAATTTTATACTCATGATTCTAAAATTTTGTGTTTGTTTTGAATTTCTCTATGTATTTTTAATGGTAAATATGTTCAAGTGTCTATTGAATTGTTTGGAATTTAAGTTCCTTAATTTTGTATTTTATAGTTTTCCACTAAAGTTTTACCTTTTGCTAAATTCTAAAAATTACTTGCATTTCTTATAACTTGAATTAAAATTGACCTTCAGTGCAAGGGTATTTTCAAAGCGTAAGGTGAAAATAACCATAGTTTGAGTTAATTTAATCACTTTATTTCATTTTTTTTACATCACAAATAAGGCCTTCCAAACTTTGAATTATTAGTGAAGCATGAGAGGATTCCATTTTGTGAAGTTGCATCATTGTATTATTGGAAATTGTAAAATATTAAAATGCCATTCTATCTACAAATTATAAAATATTTGGCCATTCTATCTCCCAACCACATTGTAGATGTTTGAGTAGAGGACATATGCCAAATAGTATTGTGGATCTACCTCAAGAGCACACTTTATAGCTGTAATTCAAACTACAAATCTTAAATGGGATTGAAACCTCATTCAGAGTGGACCTTTAGATGCACATAAGTTTTGATATGGTTATAGTACCATAATTTGTTGATACAATTAGCCAATTCACCAAATATTAAAGTATGTGTTATATGGATGTTTAAATATTAGCTCTTAGATATTTATATAAAACACATGCTAAAAATAAGTGCTCATTAGATCCCTCTCACTAAAGTTCTTGATGCTAATTTTCGTCTAGCACATGATGATCTATGTTAAAACAAAAAATTAAGCATTGTCAAAATTGAGTCTTATTTATTAAAATTAAATAGAAGTGCTAAAATTAACCATTATGCAACCACCAAGCTAGAATATAACAAAAAAGTTTAAGATTGACAAATTCCAATCACATTTACATAAAAGGACAAATTACTTCCACCTAAGGAAGCAACTAGTTTTGCTATGTGTATCTTGTTATATTTGGATTCACAGTTACTAACTGTGGTATAATTTAATTGAACTTTTGAAAAGATAAATGGTCACGTTATATTTTTTATGTGTAATAAAGTTCACTTCTAAATTTGAATCAAAACATGAAAAAAAATTGAAATAGACAATTAAATTTAGTTTTCAATATTTATTTTACTTCATAGTAGAGATGGAGGTACTATAATATCATATTTAAATTGGTACTTTCTACCAATAAGAACAAAACAAAAATAATAAAAAAGTACATATACATCCACTACACAACCTTCATAGAGAATGGGATTGGAGGGAATCTTTTGGGGAAAAGGGAAGGGAAAGGGGAAGGGGAAGGGGTATAAAAATACTTTATTAAAAGATCTTTTCTCGAACAGTTTGATCAAGAATGACAATAATGTCATCCATGACTTTAAAACATCTTGTTCTACATTTTTTGTTGAAGCATAATACTCCAATAACAATTGAAAACCCAATTCCAATGCTCAGTCCAATTCCCACTCCCCACCATACATGTTCCTCCCACTCTTCTCCACTTACATCTTCACCATAAGTGTTGTTTGAAGAAGGAGAAGAGGAACAATTTATGTTTATTTGAATTCCACAAAGATCTCCATTATTTGAAAATGATCTTTCATCAAATGTTAACAATTGTCCTCCTTGTGGTATCCTACCTGAAAAATTATTAGAAGATATGTTCAAGTAACTCAAAAATGTGAGAGATTGTAGTTCTGCAGGAATAATTCCAATAAGATTATTCCTTGAAAGATCAAGTGACTCCAACTGCACAAGATTTCCAAAAGAAGAAGGAATTTTTCCACTGAGATGATCCCTTGACAAATTGAGAATCCTTAGACCAATGAGAAGTCCAATTTCTGGAGGAATATCGCCTGAGAAGTTGTTATTTGAGAGATCAAGACAACGAACCAATGCCAAAGATCTCACATACTCTAGAAATTGCCCTTTGTTGTTTATTTCCATTTTATCCAAATAAGGCACTGAGCCTGAGTCTGGATAAAAGTCATGTTCAAGGGCTTCTGCACTTTGTGTTTGATTTACCATTGCTCTCAAGTTTTTTAAGCTACTTGGAATAGCTCCAGACAAATTGTTATTTGACAAAATCAATACTTGAAGATTTTGTAATTTTGTTAATTTTAATGGTATTCCACCTTCGAATTTATTAGATCTCAATACCAAAATTCGAAGACCAAATAAATTCCCTATCCAATTTGGGATGGTTCCTTGCATGTTATTATATCCCAAATCTAGAATCTCCAAAGAAGTACAACTTTTAAGTGATGATGGAATTGACCCTTGTAGTCTGTTACCTCCCAATTTCAGTGTTTGAAGATAAACCATGCTGCTAAGCTCACCTTCCAGATTATTATTTTCCAGATTATTATTTTCTAGATCTAACACCTCTAATCTTGATGAGCAATTCCCAAAACTTGCAAAAATATTCCCTGTAAGCTTGTTATTTGACACATCTAGAACCCTCAAGCTATGGCCTTCACAAATACAATGTGGAAAGGCACCACTAATATTATTATTTGCAAGTAGCAAATAACTGAGTTTCCATTCACAAATAGAATGTGGAAAGGCACCACTAATATTATTATTAGCAAGTGACAAATACCTGAGTTGACTCTGGCCATATTTATCAATGTTTGTTGGAATGATGCCATCAAATTGATTCTCGGACATGTCCAAGAATTCCACATTAGGATGAGGCACAAAAATATTCCCTTTTAACTTATTTCTATGTAAGTCAACATATTGAGCACTAAACTTACTGAACTTAGATGACAAAGGGCTTCCTCCAAATTGATTACATGAGAGATTGAGTGTGCCAAAGGGTGTACGGTCCCACAACCAATCTGGAATATTTCCGCTGAGAGAATTGTTAGACAAGTCTAGTTCTTCTATGGTGTATTGAGTGGATATGAAAGCTGGGAAATCACCATCCATATTACAAGAACTCAAGTACAAATATTGAAGCTGGAATTTAGGGATCCATGAACCTTCAACTTTTACTTTCAAAAAATTGTTAGAAAGGTCCAAGCCACTAAGCTTTGTCAAATTTTCTAATTGAGAGAATAAGAATGTGCCACTCAAAGAATTATTACCAAGATAAACCCAGACCAAAGATGAGAGGTTACCAAAAGTAGATGGCAAGCTTCCATTTAATTGGTTTGAACTGAGGGAAAGACCTGAAAGCTTTGGTAGTCCACCTAAAGAGCTCCATGGAATGCTGCCTGTTAGTGAGTTGCTAGAAAGATCCAACTCTTGAAGTTGTGAGAGATTTCCAATAGAATTTGGAAGACTACCTCTTAGTGAGTTGCTAGAAAGATCCAATTCTTCAAGTTGAGAGAGATTTCCAATAGAATTTGGAATACTGCCTTGAAAATTGTTATCATAAAAATATAAGCAAGTCAATGAAGACATATTTCCAATAGAATTTGGAATCAACCCTCCCACATTTGAATATGCAATATAAAGGGTGCTGAGCTGGAAAGCATGTTGCGTAATGGAATAGAGGTTGACTTTGAGATCTCTGTTGTAGAACAAGAAAAGGTCCCTCAAGCGTGGAAGGCTTAAAACAGCAGAAGGGATGGAACCACGGAAATCGCATTCTTTGAGGTCAAGGGAAACCAAAGATGTAAGATTTGAAATCCAGATCGGAAATGGCTGCTGCCGAGTAACAGTAAAGTGATTACCAACAAGGACGAGATCGGAGAGGGAGGTGAGGTTTACAAGAGGAGAGAGAAGTGTACCTGGCAGCTCAGGCATGAAAAGTGATGTAAGATTGGGGAGGGACGCAACATTCTCTGCCACATCAACATTCTCTGTCATATTCACATAGGCTAGTCCAAGGTGCTCCAACCCTCGCAAATTTCTTATCCACGAGCTCGACTGCCTCATCTCCAGATTAGAATTGTAGGAGATGTCTAGATATTTCAAGCTAGACATGTTGCCAATCTCACTTGGAATTGGGCCGCTGAGATCATAATTGTCGGAAATGTCCAGAAATTTCAAGCCAGTCATGTTGCCAATCTCACTTGGAATTGGGCCGCTGAGATAATAATTGTCGGAAATGTCCAGAAGTTTCAAGGCAGTCATGTTGCCAATCTCACTTGGAATTCGGCCGGTAAGACCACAGCCCCTCAAGCTCAAGTGTGTCAATCTTTTGAGGCTTGGAAGGTACAAGTCAACCCAGGAGAGGTGGAGGTACTCCAAATGCTGCAGTTGGAATAAAGCAGGGAATATTTGGCTGCTTGAATTCCTAACTAACACAGACACAGAAGGATCGTAGCGATCCTGAAGCTGAAGATCCACACTAACCACGTGGCCAGTGCGCCTGTGGCATGTGATTCCCTTCCAAGAGCAGCAATATAAGCCTTTCCATGACGCCATGAGGTCATATGGATCAAGCAGCTCTTGTTTGAAGCGGATGAGGGCACTTCTTTCTTGAGGAGGGCATCCCCACCAGCAGCAGCACGTGCCCACCATGGCCAACAACAACACCACCCAAAATATTGCTTTTCCCATCTTCAGACAGTGTTCACACAGACCCTCTCAATACTTAGCACATTCCCACTCTACAATTCAACTTCCCAAATGACGCTTCTACTTGATGGAATGGGCTGAAAATTGAGGCGTATTTATAGGAGCTACATACCCCGTCAGTTGCGTTTATAGAATTTTCAACAGCAACCAAAGTCTTCAGAGTGTGGAAGATGTATTCAAACTCTTAAAATGATAGTTTTCAAAGTCTTTGAAAGAACAGAAAATATAGAGAAGGTAAGCAGCAATTATTTTCAAAGTCCTTCGGATGTGTGAAAATTTTAGATTAATTATAATTTTAGATATGTAATTTACAAGTGTCATAATCCATTTAGATATGTAATTTACAACTCTCATAATCCATTTAGATATGTATGGCTAAATTTTATTTTTTATTTATTGATGTGGTAAGAAATGAGAAAGATTGATAAAAGTAGTTATCTCATTGAAGTTGTAGTATTCAGCATGGAAAGATGTTAAAGAAATGAGAAAGATTGACAACTATTGATTTTGATTTTTAACAACCTTTCCTTTGATTTTTTTAATTAATTTCTTATCTTTGAGAGAAGATTAGTAGATTCAATAATAATCATGTATTGAATGATTACATCTAACATATTTTACAATTATTTTTATAGAATAGAAAATAACCACACTATACTTCAAGAAAACTACATTTTTCTCAATTTAATATTGTTAAAAACAACATATCTACAGATTTATAAGAATTATACTTTAAAAATACATCATATTCATTATTAAAAATATTTAAGTTTTTTTAAATAATTAACATATTAAGAATTTATTTTTTTCAAATGAAAATTTTTATATCAAATTCAAATAGTTTATATATTATGTTCTATCTTAATCTATCTATCTATTCATTTATATAATTCATTATAATTTATAATTGTGTTTTTTAATATTATGTCAAAAGTTATGTAATGACATGTCAAATTATTTAAAATTTAATAATAAACTTAGTACACTCGCACTGTTACAATTCAAGTTCCCAATGACGCACGGAATTGGGTGGAAATTGAGGAATGCTTGGAAATGACGTTTCTTACAAACTTTCAAGAACCAAAGTCTTTGAAAATGATAGTTTCCAAAGTCTTGTTCGAAGTCAGTAATAATTTAGGCGTATTTATAGGAGCTACAAACCTTGACAGTGGGGTTCAGAGAATTTTCAAGGGGCAGCCAGAGTCTTCACAATGGAAAATGCAGCGAAACTTCTAAATTGATAATTTTCAAAGTCCTTGTTCACATGTAGAAAATATGGCGAAGGTGAGCTGTTGTAATTTTTTCAGTCTTTGAAAAGTGAGAAAAATTTAGATAATCATAATCCATATTTAATTTACAACTGTCATAATTCATTTCGAAGGCGGGCAGTCCACATAGTATATAATATTATATAGACGCCATTTTTTTAAAATATAAAAGATAAATCTCCAAAATATATATATAGATAAATTGAATAAACTTCTTATCACAAAAGTTCTTTGAGAAAGAAAATATGCACTAGCATACCTATATTTAAAAAAATATATCTAAAGTACGCCGAAAGATATCCTTCTCGAGGTGCCTATTTCACCTATGTGAGGTATATTGATTAAAAAATAGGCGCCTCGAGAAGGATATCTCTCGACATACTTTAGATATATTTTTTTAAATATAGGTATGCTAGTAGCATCAGCAGCCGCAAGCCTAATTACAACTATAATGTATAATTATAAAAATATTATAATTATATAATATAATATTATAATATAGATTAGATATATTATTATAATATATTGTATAATAATTATAGTTATATATTATATTATATGAAAAATATATAATATACCTATATTATATTATATTAATTATATAATATAATATATTATTATAATTATATATCTAACCTATATTATAATATTAGGGTTATGGTTTTAATCTAATTAGGGTTATCATTATGTTCATAGAAATATATGTTAAGTGTAGTGTATAGATCAAATAACTTGTCATAATTAGAGCTAGAGTTGGGGTTTGAATGAAGATTACATTCAGAATTAGGAGTTTGTTTAGGGATTGGGTTAGGGTTAGATATAGAATTATGATTATAATAACTCTAATTTTATCCCTAACTTTATCTTTATCATTTTAACCCTAACCCTAACCCCAACCTCAACCTTAATTCAAACCCTAACCCTAATTCTAACTCTAGAAACCCTAATTCTAACCTTAACCCATCCTAATTTTGATCATAATTCCAACCCTAATTATTTTTCTAACTGTAATACTAACCCTAACCCTAATTCTAACCCTAATCCAAATAGTAATTCAAATCATAATTATAATTATAACCGTAACCCTAACCTTAATCCTAACACTAATGCTAACATAACTCTAATTGTAACCCTAACGATAACCTAATTCTATCCTAAATTTGAACTGTAACTCTAACCCCTACTCTCATTATATCCATAACCCTAATTTTGAACCTAGTCATAATTATATCCCTATCCCTAACCCTAATTATAACTCTAACCCTAAGAATTTCTTTTGTTACAAATATTTTCCCTAGTTGTAAACCTAATTCTAAACATAATCTTTAACCCTAACTATAATTCTATTTGAAATACTATTTCTTTCACTATCCCTAACTCTACTACTAACTCTAACCCTAATTCTAACTATAATTGTAATCAAACCCATAATAATATCCCTAAACCTAATTGTAAACCCAACCCTTTGGTTATAGGATGATCATAGATTCATAAAGGCTTGAAGCTACATACTTCATACTATTTTTAAAGAGGCTACTCAGAGGTCTATACTGAGGGTAGTGAACAAAAATAACATTTAAGTAAAGAGGTCATCCTTATTTTTTATTTAACTATGCAATTCGATTATTTTACACTTTAAGGTTAGAATTAAGGTTACGGTTAGAATTAGAATTAGGGTTAGTATTAGGGATACAATTAGGGTTAGGGTACAATTACATTTAGGGAAAGGGTTATATCTTTAGAATTTGTGTTAGGATTAGGGTTAGAATTAAATTAGGGTTAGGGCTAAGCATATAAAATTTATTTGGTTATATATACCTTGATTTTAACCCTAACCCTAACCCTAATTTTATCCCTAACCCTAACCCTAATTCTAACCCTAAGAATAACCCCAACCCTAATTCTGACCCTAATTCTCATTGTCATTGTCACCCATCTTTAAACTATAACCTGGATTCTAATTATAATTCTAACCCTAATCCAAACCCTATTTTTATCTGCAATTCAAACCCTAACCCTAATCATACTCTAACCCTAACCCTAATTATAACCCTAACCATAATCTTAATATTAACCTTTACCCTAATTGAACTCTAACCCTAACCATATTCGTAATTCTAATCATAACCCTATTTTACCCTACCTATAACCCTAATTTTTAATTTAACAATAACCCTAATTCTAACCCTTACTTTAATCTTAATTCTAACCCTAATTCTATCCTAAATTTGACCTATAATCCTAACCCTAATTGTATCATTAACCTTAAATTTTATATGCTTAACCCTAACCCTAATTTAATTCTAACCCTAATCCTAACCCAAATTCTAAAGATATAACCCTTTCCCTAAATGTAATTGTAACCCTAACCCTAATTGTATCCCTAATACTAACCCTAATTCTAATTCTAACTGTAACCTTAATTCTAACCTTAAAGCGTAAAATAATTGAATTGCATAGTTAAATAAAAAATAAGGATAACCTCTTTACTTAAATGTTGTTTTTGTTTACCACCCTCAGTATAGACCTCTTAATAGCCTCTTTAAAAATAGTATGAAGTATGTAGCTTCAAGTGAGGAAGTTATTCTATCTAAATTATTTATGCCTTAAGTGAGGAAGTTATTTTATCTCTTTTCAATAGTTGGAAGTAGGTAAAGTATTAGATGCTTAGTTATATAATGAAATTGCTACCTCTAGTTTTACCTTTTCCAGGACTTGTTTTGTAATTCTCTACTCATATTTTTATATCTTTGAAATTTTATTAAATTATGATAAGATTAATACCAACTAATGTACCAAGTAATCTTGTCTCATTAATACCAAGTAATTATGTCTACTTGCCCTTTAAAATAAATATTATAATTATATTATTAGTTTATATTGACAAATTTTTATATGTAGTATGATCTATATTTGCCCTTTAAAGGACTTTCTCATATTCTAGTTTTTATGAGCATTTATTAAAAAATCTTAATCTAACCCTTTACACAAACTAATATACATTATTATATAAAAATAAAACAATCATGTATTAAGCCTACATATAATTTAATTTAGAAATGGAAATATATATAATTATAATTTTATTTTTAAAAAGTAAGACATAATTTGAAAGATTAATATGAAATTTTAATATCAAGATTCAACAATCTAAAACCAAAAATTTCTTCATAAATTATTTATGTAAAGTACGCCAAATACAAAAGTTAAGGATAATAATCCTTCACACAAATTAAAACCTAATTCAAAATAGAGACAAAAACATCAAGCCTTCATGAACTCAGCAACATTCTTGGAATAGTGAGCAACTACACGCTTTGCAAGCTCTTGAGGAAGACAAACCCTCATAGCTGTCTGAATCTCTCTAATGTTGATGATATTCTTAATACAAAAGTTAAGGATAATAATCCTTCACACAAACTAAAACCTAATTCAAAATAGAGACAAAAACATCAAGCCTTCATGAACTCAGCAACAATCTTGGAATAGTGAGCAACTACATGCTTTGCAAGCTCTTGAGGAAGACAAACCCTCACAGCTGTCTAAATCTCTCTAATGTTGATGATATTCTTTTTGTTGTAGCAAGCAAATTTGGCTGCCTCTGTTGCAATTTTCTCAAACATCTCGTTGATAAACTTGTCCATAATTACAATAACTTTGCTTAAAATATTGATATGTGAGTGCACTTGCTTGAGAGTTTTAAACAAGTAGATCTTAAAGATCCCCTTATTCTTTTTATTTATTTTTTCTACAGATTTTTCAATCATGACCTCCTTCTCCTCCACAATGGGCCTCTTCTCTATCCTTTTTGCCATCAATAAGCACTACAAAAATCATATTCTAAAATTAGAAATTAAATCTAAGTTAAGCTAAAAATAAAATTATAAACTCTAAACAAATTAAAATTAAATGACACATGCACATCCACTAAAAGTTAAGCTAATAATTACATTTACATTTAAATTAAAATATAAATACTACTCTATGATAAATTTAAATTAAATGACACATGCACATCCACTAATTAAGGAATCTATTTTCTAGGATATGGTTGCTTAATAAAATGAATAAAGTAATTCTTTTTCTATTTGTAAGGATATGGTTACTTAATAAAATAAAATAAAGTTTTTTTTTATATAAAACCTATTGTTTTTTGTAATTCTTTTCAAAATAAACCATGTGAGAAGACCCACAATCCTATTAAACATAACTATAAATTTTAAAATAAATATTGTATACTTTAATATTAAATTTATTATTATCATTTTAACATATTATATGTAACTATTCTAATAACAACATAACCTATACTTTGTTTAAAATATAGCTTAAAACTTATTTTTTATAAAACCTCTACTAATAATCATATTTAATTTGATATATATTATATACACCATATATGTTTTACCTAGCATTATTAATTTTTAATTTAACTAAGTGATGCTTAAACCATTTGACTTTAACAAGTGTGCATTAATTTAATTTTAAATTCACAATTATAAAACAAGTTTGTATTTTAAACATCATACAAAATTTTCCCTAAAATTCTAATTTAACTACTCCACCTTAATTTAATTTTAAGTGAGATAAAATAGGGAGATGTGGAGCTCTAATTTTAGTAAATATCAAAACTTACTAAAATGGTATAAAAAACATATAAGAACTCTAGTTTTACACTACCTTGTTTTAATTTTCTCCATTATTGTTTTTTTCAGGTGACTCAAATTTTCTTGGTGTGCATGGACAATTGCTCTCAAATTTCTTCTTCTTGGTCTGCATTCCATTATTGTTTTTTTAGGTGACTCAAATTTTCTTGGTGTGCATGGAGGGTTGCTCTCAAATTTTATTGTAGGATTCATTCGGAAGATGGTATGCATGTGAGATATTTGTATGCATGTAGGTGCTAAGAGCAAGGAAAATGAGATATTTAGCAAGATTTTAATTAGAGGGTATGAGATTTAGAAACCGCAATTTTCTTAGTGGGGTTTACAATATAATCTGATTTTAATTATTTTAGGTCTATCATATATGGTGTCACAAGATCTATGTATTAAAATTGAATAAAATATATTTATTCTATATGCTGGTAGAATAAGGAAGCACATGGTTAAATTATCAAAATAGATTTAATAAATTACAAGGTATATATATAACAAAAAAAATATAGAAATGATGTATAGCATGGTTAAAGAATATGATTATTTTTACTCTTGTGCTATCTTTTTTAAAAAATAGAATACTCTTTAAATAAATAGAAAAACAAAAACATTGATTTTTTAAATTATTTTTATTTTATGTTGTGCTATTATTTAAAATAGAATGTAGAGTAAAGTCTTTTAAAAAATTAGAACACTTTTATAAAAAAACAAAAGCATTGATTTTTTAAACTATTTTTACTCTATGTTGTGCTTTTAAAAAATAGAATGTAGAGTAAAGTCCATTGTAATTTCTATTTTGAGACTTTAAAATAACATTATAATATTATAATATCTTATAATATTATAATATATTATATTATAATATAATATGATATATTGTAATATAATGTGATATATTATATTATAATATAATATGATATATTGTAATAAAGTTGAAATATTTATCATATCTCAATGTCATTATAATAAAATACCGAAAAGAAATTATATTAAAATGAAATACCTTTTGGAAAAAAAAATTCTTGCAGGCCTTTGATGATTTATGCAATGCTATTCTGTTGGTACATTCAGCTCTCTTCAATGTTACCAAGTGGTGTGATATCTTCTTTATCACTGAACCGTGAGAAGATGGTGTCCAGTTGGTTCTCCAATTTCTCCAATTTCAATCTAATAAGTTGCTGAACCGAAGCAAATATATGAAAAGAAATTATACTAAAATGAAATACCTTTTGAAAAAAAAAATTTCTTGTAGGCCTTTGATGATTTCTGCAATGCTATTCTATTAGCACCTTCAGCTCTCTTCAATGCTACCAAGTGGTGTGATATCTTCTTTATCACTAAACCATGAGAAGATGGTGTCCAGTTGGTAACCTACAGGGTCTCCAGTTTCAACTTGATAAGTTGCAAAACCAAAAGAGAGCAATATAAATAGAGATGAATGTAACTTTCTATTTAACTTCCATTGGCATATTGTTTATTTAAGAAGATATTCTTCCGATTGCCATCTGTTTACTCAACACTACTGACACCTAAAATTAGTCTCTCAACGTGCCCCACTCTTATGCCCCACTATGCACCTTAATGCATGTTCATTGAAGCATGCAAAGAGGTTGCTCATCTATTTCTTTAATGCAAGTGTAACTGCAAGAAAGATTTAATTTTTAATGGAGGCACAACAATTAATGCAATTCATGTTCATTCGTTGTTCATCCATTTATATATTTTAAAATTATGGAATCTTATTTGTTATTTTTAATTTTGTTTACACAGAAATTAGGGAATCTTTCAGCTCTTGTTCTCCACCACGGTGTGACTGTAGGAACACCTCTCAGCATAATTATTTGAAGATCATTCTCCCATTTACGAGATGACAGTCTATAATGTATATAGAATATAGACACTGCATTTTAAACAAGTGCCACTAGTGGTCCGTATCTGCTTTGTAGTGTTGTTATTATAGTATTTGTTTAGTTGTAATTTTTTGTTGTTAATTATCTATTGGTTGTATATAGTATTTGTTTAGTTGTAATTTTTTTTATTAGGTATTGATTGTATAAATAAATTGCATTCCAATAATTGAAAAATTAATTTTTGAAGAGTGTTGAAATGTCTTGGGTAAATAAAATTGAAATCTCAAAAATAATGTAAAAATAAAATAGGACTAAAATATTTCCTTAACTATAAAATTAAACAATACAAAGTTTATTAAATAACACAAATATCTCCTTAAAATGTAATCATACTAATACTTTTATAATTTAAAATGCATTAAAATATTGTAAGTTTTAAGAATAAAATAAAAAATGTAATAACATGGTGAAAAATATTAAGTGATACTGTAGATTTTTTAACTTTTGACTAAATAAAATTAAAATCCTAGATTTTTAACTCTTGAATAAATAAAATTGAAATCCCAAAAATAATCTAATTTCATAAAATAAAATGTGTAGAACCCTAACCCTAGTTGGGTGTGGAGAGATTTCAAATATCTGCCTAAGATATTAAAATGTAATAATAGTGAATACTATTACAATTTAAAATGCATTAAAATATTGTAAGTTTGAAGAATAATTACACAATATAATAACAATAACATATTCATATTAGATCACTAAGTATTTTATCTTAGTCACTTATTTTTTTTGTTTAAGTAATAATAGTAAGTACTTTTAGAGAATATGATTTTAATTATTTTAGTAATAATTTTTCCTAAAGATAAAGAATTGTATATCATTTCAAATTTGTAACTGGTTTTGAAATGTCTTGGGTAATTAAAATTGAAATCTCAAAAATAATTTAATTTGGTAAAAATAAAATAGCACTAAAATATTTACTTAGCTATAAAACTAAACTTTACAAAACCTATTAAATAACACAAATATTTCCTTAACTATAAAACTAAACTTTACAAATCCTACATATTTGTATTATGTGGAGAGCCCTAGCCTTAGTTGAGTGTATAGAGATTTGAAATGTCTGCTTAAGATATTAAAATGGAATAATATTAATACAACCAAGAATAAAATAAAAAAATTTAATAACATGGCAAAATATTTTTCATGATACTGTAGACTTTTAACTTTTTAGTAAATAAAATTGAAATCCTAAAAATAATCTAATTTCATAAAATAAAATGTGTAGAACCTTATATTTTTAATAGTATTATTAATATTATAACTTTGTCCCTTTGACAAAAAGTAATTTTTACTTTAACTAATGAAGCAAAAAATTAAATTCATAAAAACTGATGATTCTTCCCTTTCATAATTATGGCCATCCATTTAGGCATGACTTAACTAATGGGAGACAAAATTTGTCTTCATAATTTGTTTACTTGCCACATCCTCCCCTCAAACCAAAATTCTCTAGGCATTTATAGATTTTTGTTGCACTATCAGACAATCTGCAGGAAGAGGTCATTTTTTTTCAGCCAATACAATACAGATAAATCATTTTTCAATATTTTTTTGTTAAAAATTTATCATGTTGACATAGGAAAAGTAAAAATTTAAATCAAATTTGCTTGACAAGAAAAATAATCCTGTCTTTTGATTGGTTTACAATCAATAGATTAAAGTACTTGCAATAGTACTGGTCGAAGGTAGGTACTAATAATAAAGATAAAGAGCGTTGGCTAATGCTAAATACATCTTTAGAATGACAACTATTGAGCATTGTTGTCTCTAAAAGGAGAATAAGATTACAACTTACTCCACTAGTTAAAAAAATATACAAGCAACCATACTATATGTTTTTTAAAAAAGACCACTAAGAAGTGTACAAGAAATTGTGATATTTAATTTACAATTGTTATAATCCATTTTGAATGGTATGCATGGTTACATTTTATTTTTTTATTCATTGATGTGAAAAGCAATGAGTAAGATTGATAAAAATAGTCACTTCGCTATATATTTTACAATTATTTTTATAAAATAGAAAATAATTAAACTCTATTATATAAAAAAGCTACATTTTTCTTAATTTAATATTGTTACAAATAATATATATACAAATTTTTAAGATTTATATTTTGAAAAAACATCATATTCATTATTGAAAATGCTTAATTTTATTTAAATAATTGACATATTAAGAATTTAGTTTTTTAATGGAAGATTTTATATCAAATTCAAATAGTTTAATATATTATGTGATAATATTTTTTTTGAATTATTTATCTATCTATCTATTTATATTATTCATTATAATATATAAATTATGTGTTTTTAATTATGACTTCAAGAGTTATGCTCATAGGTGTAATTAAATAGTAGTAATAGGCAGATTGTAATGGCATGACCCCTTAATTAAAATTTGATAGCCACTTACATGTTAAATTATTAATATTTAATAATAAACATATTATAGATATATAGGTAGAGAAATATATAGATAGATAGATATAATTGTAAAAAAAAATGCACTTTTCTTGTGCCTAGTCTAGGCTAATCAAATAAAATGCATACACATAAGATAAATAATTTGAGTGTCATATGTTGACAAGTTTAATTTTTATATTTCGATAGGAAATAGGGAGGTCAAGAACACTTAGCTCTATGAATGAGAAATGATGACAATCGATAAAGATTCTAAAATGTGTTGGTACTTTGCCTAAAAAAATGTGATCTCTTAGTCTAGAAGGTGCCTCTGGCTCTAGGCATAATTTATACTCTAGTAGAGGATGGGTCCAAGGATCTAGTATAGGTGTGTGATCATGATCTAATCCTCTACACCCAAACTTATATTGCTTTTGATTTATAATTCTAATCTTCTACTCACTTTGTTGGTATTAGTTTACTCTACTTATCAACTTAGGGGACTACAACATTAAGAAATACCTTTGATAGGTTGTCATTGGATCATTAGTAATATTCACCTAGACCAACCCCTTGAGAGCGAACAAGATCAAAGGCTACAAGAAAACTAGTTTTTCTACACCAATCTAAGTGTTTTGATAGGTTTTAGGAGAGAAAGGTAAAGGGGGCTTAGTCTAGGATAATCCAATTAGATGCATGTAGATAAGCATAAATCAACCTATACTAAGCATTCCAAGGATATGATGCATCAAGTTTTCATATCAAAACATTTAGAAGCATTCAAAATTACTACAATCACATTTCTAATACATAGAAACATTATAACCATTAAATAAAAAACATAATATAAATTTAGATTTTCTAATGTCAATTTCTAAAACTCTAATATTCACCTAGACCAACCCCTTGAGAGCGAAAAAGATCAAAGGCTACAAGAAAACTAATTTTTCTACACCAATCTAAGTGTTTTGCTAGGTTTTAGGAGAGAAAGGTAAAGGGGGCTTAGTCTAGGATAATCCAATTAGATGCATACAGATAAGCATAAATCAACCTATACTAAGCATTCCAAGGATATGATGCATCAAGTTTTCATATCAAAACATTTAGAAGCATTCAAAATTACTACAATCACATTTTGAATACATAGAAACATTATAACCATTAAATAAAAAACATAATATAAATTTAGATTTTCTAATGTCAATTTCTAAAACTCTAATATTCATGATTAGAGTGTTGAAAACCTCAAATAGATTCTCCAATTATAGCCATAATTCAAGAATGAAAATCAAGATTAGAATTCCCAAAAATCTAATATCCACATGTTTCTAATGTCTATTATACAAATAGATTCTCCTAGGAGATAGTAAACTGTGATCATCATTCATTCTAGTATATATAAATATCTTTCTCTAAACTTAAGAGTATATATAAATGATCCAGTGCTAATAATTTTACCAAAATTCCATCATCATGAAGGATCTTCAAAGGTACCAAGGAAAGAAGCACCAAGACCAATTAGAGTGAGCTACAACTAGACCATATGATACCATTAATTTCTATGGATGCTTATGCAACTCTAGTCAACCCCAAGCTTATGAAGTGAGTCATGGATCCATAAACAATCATGTTTAATCTCAAGAATACTTAAAGGTCTCTCACAAGGTAAAATAATCCATTCAAAGGTCTCTCTCAACACTCAAAAAAGGATTATACAAGATTTTCATTGCAATCCACTCATGGATTCACACAAGGATTGCCTACAACTAAATTGCTCTTAGTTTAACACAAGAATTTCTCACAACCAACATAAAACCTTGCAGCAATAAATCAAGGGTTTACTCAAAATCATTATTACATCCCCAATTTTGACTATGTTTAACTTTTACTTTTTATGTGATATACTAGATAAGTAATCATAGATTAATCATTTGATGTTTACAGAAAATGTAAAGATAAATGATTGATTATATGGATTATGATTAATGCTTAGATTTAGACCTGAGATTACATGTTGATTAAGATTATTTTAGCATGATGTTTAATGATTTATTGATGATACACTAATCATAGTTGTATGATTGTGAGTGTAACCAAGAAAAGAGATTTCCAATTCCAAGACAAGAAGGAGAGTATATCACCCGGGAGAAGAAATAGATGTTGTGGAAAAAGTTAGGTGGCTATTTGAGTTTCAAAGTTGTTCTTTATGTGAATCGTCGTGAGACAGAGTATGTATTAGTTGTCTACCCTTATTTAGTCAGTTTCAATTCGATTATTATCATTTTTCTAAGTAAGGATTTTTTCGCCATCAAACGTTGTTTAATTTGGTCTTGTGATATAAGTTTTGGAGCTTAAGGTTTAACCATTCTTCTCATTGGGAAGTTTTTGACCATGTTTCTTTCTTTGCTTGTTGACTGTCGTTGACGTCAACAAGAGGTTGCAAAGGGAGAGAAGATCTTGACCCCATTGTTGCAACTTGCAAATGGTAATTTTCATCATTCTTAGAATGGTGTTGCTACCATTAATTTGTTATTTTGTATTTATTTAAATGTATATTTTGATAATATATGTATATTATGTCTTCCTTACGTGTTTTAAACACTTACCATCACGAGTAGATAGCTATCAATGGTTTTGATAACCATAACCTCGAGGTGGTGCCACAAGGGGGCACATGTTCCCTACACTACCATGAAAGATGGGAAGAGTGGGAGGAATCCTTGGTTTGTTAGGATCTGCATGCTCATTTTGAGGAGCTTTCAATGGTAATGCTCTCAAGAGTGTGTATTATGGGCTCTTAGGTGCAGGGGGTCAGTTAGTTACTATTATATTTTCCATTGTGAATGGGGAGTGGTTTTCATTTGGCTATGGATAATAGAGTGAAGGGTGGACTATGCTTGGAGATAGAAAGAAGGATTAAGGAAGCTTGAGTCGTGAGCCTACAGACCCGAAGAGGACCGTGTTTAAACCTTGTCAGGTAATTTCTTAATGTTGGTCGTAGCCATGGTGCTGGATACTTAATATCTTTATTTATTATATATATACATTTTCTTGTGTATGGGGATGACTGAGTAAGCTGATACCATTCCTTTTCTTTCATAATAGTTGTTCGATATCTGGCCTTGTATATTGTAATTTATACTGTAAAACTTGACAGGGCACGGGCTATATATCATTAACTTGTTTGTTTTGAATAAGCTGGGAATAAATGCTTAGAGACAAGCTCTTTCCAATCAGTAAAGACTGTATGCCATGTTTTAATGATAACTTTTGTGCAATCATTCTATAACGCACTCGACTGTAATGAGAATGCAGTCGGCTCCTCTTGGCCAAGGAAGCCTTTTATTCATTAAGTAAACCAATATTTTAGCAATCTCTCATCAAGATGAGAGAAGGGTGCCATAGTGAAGAAAGTCTGAGGTATGTAATATCTAGTGAGGCTCTATATAACACTAGATACTTAACCTTTCTTTTGTATAGCCAGGCTGAGTCGGGGTTAAATACCTGAGCCCAATTATGAGTGGGTGACTGGTATGATACTCATATTGTTGCTATTGACTAATGTTATTTTGATATGTTAACAATACTACCTTGGCATAATCTTGGAGATCTATAGATTTGAAACATGCCATTCTATGTCATTCCTTTGGTGGTAAAATGGTAAGTTATTTGTTTCAAAGCCTAGCTTTAAAAGATATGTGTATGAAGTATGTCAAGAAACCTTTTTTTTGGTAAGGGACTCTTTATTATTCCTTTGGGTATGTCATGGGATTAGAAAAGATGTTTACTAAGAATCTTGTATACATGCATACTGAACATGCAAATGTTTTCATAAGAATATGATTGTCTTGTATATAGACATTAAATTATCACATTGGATTAGAAGGGAATCCAATAACTAAATTAATTGTCTTGGACAAACAATGATTGTTCTATCAAAATATTATCCGTGTCAATACTAGACACCTAAAACCAAAAAATACTTACATGTTTAACTTGTGAATCATGAAATAGACTGACATGGATTAACAGATTTCACATTGATGTGGCAACCAGTAAACTTCTCTAAAAGGTTGGAAGACCTCTATGATATTTATTTGGTCTTGTACTCCAGAGTTTGGAGTAGAAAATGAAAGTTAGTGACACTCTGAGTAAGAATTACCTATATATTTGGTAATGGATTTAGTAAACAAATCTTACTGTTGGATGATAACTTCTAATTCAAGTTAGATGTGGGTGAACAATCGACTAAGTTCATTGTGAAATGTCTATGTATATGAAATCTTTGGCCAATGTAATGCATCCATCTATGCATGCATTAGTCAGTTCACTATGCTCTAGATGGCATAACCTTCCAGTAGTGCCATACATAGTTAGAGTGGATCTATAGTTGTATGCCCGTGTAGAGTTATGAAGGACACACCACTAGAGACACAAATGGAAAACCTATGGGTTTCTTATATCTATTTCCTTTGTGAAGGGAAGGGCCACTTCTAGGGAGGAAGTTATGCGGGGGACCGCCGGTCTATGGTTGGAGGAAAAGCACTCTGGTAATGCTCTCCTTCCCAAGAAGATGACAAGCCGAGACTTATGAAGACAAATATCAAAACTCCAGATGTGGTATATTAAATTATATGACTTGATAGTCAAATTCTATGTAAACTTGACATTATTTCCATTAGCAAATATTATGATTGTAAAGTGAAGGAATTCACTAACATGCTAGCTTGAAACATGTTTTACATTTTCAGTTTGAAAATGATAGCACAAAAAACACAATCATCTTCTTCTTCCACTATTTCTATCCTCAACTACAAAGCACCAAGCTCTTATAACCCCTAAAGATCTTAGGAACTACAAGATTACACAATAACAATACAAGAAAGCAATTCATACATTCAAATTCAGTTTCCACTAGGCGACAAGAACATACATCTGACTATGTAGTGACAAGCCCTTATTTTAATAGATAACAAACATAATCTAACATGAACAGCTAAGAGACCTCAATAACAAACATTGCTTCATTCATTTCCATAATGATGTTTACATTGTTAATATCTATTTCTAGATTGCAGCTCTAATCTATCTACACTTATTCTATCTTCCCTATCTACTTCAACCTGCACGGGGTCTTTTCCTCTACATAAAAGTTTATGAATTTTCTCATGCTCTCTTTCTTCATTCAATCAACATCTGGTCACGTTCCTTATTAATCCCTTCGGTCTGCATCATTTCCTTCTTTTATCCTTACCTTCCTTATTCCTCCTGCTATCGGCCTGTATTGATCAACCTCCTTGAGTTGGCTTCACTCCTTTTCGGCCTCCCACTGACCTCTCTCTGAACGACCCTTTATACTTTGGCATTTCTTCCCATACTTTGATTTACAACCTTTCCTTGTTTTATATACGGCTATCTCTATTTATCTACACAACCTCCTTCTAGAGTCTTCTATATCTATTCGGCCTAGTCATACCTTTTCCAATCATTCTATTGGCCTTTTATTGGCTTTTATACTAAATTGACCTTCATTAATTTGCCTCTCTTCGATCTTCAATTTGCAGCTGACTCACTGCCTTTTAGCTCGGCCTTCTTCCTCTTTCGGCCTCAATTATGATCAGCCTATTTTCTCTTCTTTTCAACCTTCCTCCCTCTCCATATTGGCCTCCTCCTTTTTATTGTATTTCTACTGGGCTTTTCTTTATCATCACCCCCTTACCATACTTTTGGCCTCCTCCATATTTTGACCATCACTTGCCTCTTAACGGCTGCCTCTTCTCATAACCATTCATCTTGATGGATTCTTTCTTTGCTTCTGGCCCTAACAGCTTCTCATCAACCTTCACCAAACCACTACTCTATCCCACACGATGTCACTTTCAAAAATAACTTCATTATTCTTTTCCATCGTTCATAACTGAAGTTGAATATGTCTACTCAATAAACGTAACTAACTCTTTTAACTACTCACTAATCTATAACTATTCATTTCCTTTTGCTGAAGGCAAACATATCAAAATATTAAGCTCCCTTCCTACTGACAGTTTTCTAGAAGATTCTGCAATTGACCATAGTAACTGTTCGTTTACCCAATCTTGTCCACTTCCTGCAACTGTTACAACGTCCTCAACTCATTCAGGTCTCTTGATAATTAGCTATTAATGTTCTTGTCACTGTGGCGATAGGAACTTCCTTCCACCTGAAACCTATCATCTAACCCATCACATCAAACCCAAAATCAACTCCTAACACAAATTTTGAAAATTTAAGAAGATGCCCCTGCATCAAACTCCCCAAGGGACAAAAATTTCATGTGCTCCTACACATGAGGATAATAATCAAAACTTAGCTATCTAGTTTCCTTTCTTCCGCTTCTTCCACAATCTTTTTGGTACAGTTATCATATTTCTCCAACATTGTTGAGCCATTTCCAACGCTCCATTCATAACTAGTTTCCTCCAAAGTTTCATTTCCCACTCAGCCACATATAGATCAATGCAAATGACTTTAAATAGACTATCCAACTGTCCTTCAATCTAATCAAATTCATATTTCAACAACTCCTCTTGGACTTCACCATATGTATTATAACTCATAAAATTCTTACAAAAATTTGTATATCTCTCTTCATAATTTTGTCCTAACTCCTCACTACTCCACAAATCAAAATAAAGCAAAACAATGTCCTCATATAGGACCGAGAATTTTACCTCTTCTTGTAGCTCTACAATAACCCCTTTATCATAAGCCTCTATTCTCATTTCCACGTCTCCCACTGATTCATTTGTCTTCAGGTTTCCATCAACATATTCTTTCATTTTAGTTATTGCACATTTTGTGGATTCATCTTCAACCAGATTATCTGTTGTCCTCTTATTCTAAATTATATTCTCACCTCCAAGAGCTTCACAAATTCTTATTTCTTCAACCTCTACAATAGCAGCAAGCTCACTCTTTGCCTCTCCTTGGTTTTCCTCATTCCAGGTTATTTCTACTCTGTTTTGTCCTTCATTCTTCTTACCCCTTGAGCTTTTCAATTGGCCTCTGTTTATTTCCTTGTTTCCTTTTATATTACTTTCTACTCATTTCTTTCTCATCTACAAGCCTCCACAACTCCATTTCATATTCATAAATGCCAACTTCATCATTCATGTCTACACTCTTCTCCTCTTTGTCCATCAAAATTTTATCTTCAACTATAAATTGAAAATTTTCAAAAGTAATTTGTTTACCTTTCATCTTGCACACATCCTCCTCTATCTTCTTCCAAGCTACTCCATTCTCCATCTGCTTTGGTATGATGCTAGTCAATACCTTTGTGTCTTCATCTTATCCTTTCCATTGTTCTGGTTCTCTTGCATGCTTCTTCACACAATCACTTTCCTTTCTAGCTTCATGGTGTAACAATATTTCTTCATTTTCCTTGAACTCTTCTTTACAAGTTTCAGCTTGTTGTATGTGACCATGCTGCTGCAAACTTAACTCTATCTCCTTCATCTTATTCTTTTTTTCATGTTTTCTATTCTCTTGAGAGATTTTTTTCTCACTGCATCCTACTGCACCAACTTCCCTTGCTGTTGTCTCAGACTTCACCCTCCATACTTGGCTTCCTGTAGTTCCAAACTGTTGACTTCTTATTGCTGCACCTTTCTTCCATGATCTATGATCTGTTTGCTGCCTTAAAACACTTTCATTATACTTCTTTTCTTTCCAACTTGTCCTCTCATATTGGTTCTTCTTTAATTCAGTCATGCCTCCCATGATTGAAATAGGTTTAGTATCATAAAATTCATCATAACCAGCATCTTGTTTACTCTTTCTATGCTGCCCCTTAAACCAATTTGGCACTATATAACCATGGTTTTCTTTCTTTCCTCTATCAACTTGCATAACCCCATTCTTAATTTCACATCTGTAACCAAAATCAACATTTGTACTCACATGTACCTCTTCTTTATCTCGTTGTCTAGGCTTGCTATCATCCTTGTCTTCATTGCTTGTCAGCTTGTCTTCCTCATAGGCTTCCTCCCCTTCATCTGCAACATCATCTTGAAATTCATAATCAACCTTAACATCTATATTCTCATCTGAAATCAATGTCATACTATTCTCTTCTACACATTTAAGTTCTTTGTATTGTACCTCCTCCTACTGTTCTGTTGCAATTCGTTCATGCATACCAGCTACTGCAATATGGTTTCATCTTCTCTCATCTTCACCTCTTTCCTCGAGTGCTTTTCTTGCCCCATATTTCGTTACCTTCAAGGTCCCATTCTTGACCTTCCTCAACACATTATTCATACCTGCACACAAATCTGCAAACATAATATTAGCACACAAAATAAGAGACCACAATGTCTCAATTAATGCCCTCTTCATGGGTAAGTGCAAGAAGATTGGGGGCCAAAAAGGGGTCTTAAGTGGCCACTTTTTTTCTGAAATCAGGAAATGATGGCCTTGGATGAGAAATTGAGCATAGTTACACTCAAAATTTGGAGATGCAACCAAAACAATGTTCATAGTGCTTCGAGTCTACTTTCTAAACTACTATTTTTTTTAAAATGGTATAGATTAAGGGGTTCAAAAGAGGGAGCCATAGAAATTGGTGTTGTTTTTGTTAAAAAAACATAACATAGCATGTTTTGTGCCTCCCTCAAAAGGTTAACTTTTTTTTGCTATTTTTAAAATCGCTTCAGTGAGAAATTAGCTAACAGCATGTAGTTTATGCCTGATTTTTTTGATAATTTTTTGATGAATATTTGATTTTTTACTAATTTTCAAAGTGGACACATCCTAAAAAATAGAATTTTGGCCGTGCTACCCATATAAATTTTGAAAACTAATTGAAAATCATTTTTTCTTTTTTTTAATATGTGTAGAATGGAGTCTAGTTTCTAAATATGTCATTTTTTTGAAATTTCAATGAATGGTTAATTTACAATGAAAAATAGACCAAATAGTGGTTTTTGCCCAAAACTGGACACACAAACAAAAGAAATTAAAGATGAAAGGCTTAACATTATCAAAATATGAAAAAAAGTACATTGTTAAATAGCTAAGAGAAAGCCTAACATTACCCAGGTGTTTGATTTGTTTGACCTTGAAACACGTGCAAATCTGAGGGTTAGCACGAACAAAATTATGTGAAATCTTGAAGAATCTGCAAAAACACGTTTGTGGATGTTGAAAAGGCACTCCAAGCCTTTGGGTTGGAAATCCAAAGCAAATCCCAAGCCCAAGGCTTGGGATTCCCAAAGCACAACATAACACAAGCGCATTATAATGCGAGTGCGTTATGTTGTGCTTTTTTTCTTTTTTGCATGTTTGCTGACATTTTCCCAGTTCGACATAACACAATCGCGTTATGTCTTTCTTTGAATGAGATATGTTCAAATTTCATAAGTATGTTTCATGGATGTTTATATATTCTTGTAGGTATGTATGCATGCTTGTATGTATGTACACGTATGCATGCTTGTATGTATGTATGTTTGTATGTATGCATGCATGTATGTAAGTGTTTTGGGTTTAGTGTATATAAGGACCTGAGCCTGTATAGTTTTGAGGGTTGAGGGTTGAGGGATTAGGGCTTACATAATAGGTAGAGGGTAGAGGGTTGAGGGTTACAGTTGAGGGTTAATATTCAGGTTGTTGAGTTTATAAGATTAAGTGTGTAAGGAGTGGGGATTAGGGTTTAGGGTTTACAATACGGATTGAGGGTATATAAGGCATAGGGTGACTTGGGTTGAGAGCATGTATGGTTTAGGTTTAATTTAAGTATAGGGTTGAGCCACAATATTCAAGGTTTAGGATATAAGGGTGAGGTTATATGGTCTAGGGATGAGGGTTTGAGGGTGTAGGCTTCAAGATTAAGGTATAGGGTTGTTGATTGAGGTATTAGGGCTTAAGTATATTGTTGAGGGTATAGGGTTGAGGGTTTAGGGATATGTTTTAGGGTTTAAGGTTTAAGGGTTAAGGGTTGAGGGATAAGGTTTAAGGTTTAGGGGTAAGGGATTAGGGTTTAAGGTATAGTGTCTTGGGTTGAGGGTTTAGGAATAGGGATAACATTTAGGGTTTCGGGATGAGGGATTAGGGTTGAGGGTTGAGGGTTAAGGGATTAAGGTTTAAGGTATAACTTGCTGAGGGTTGAGTGTTTAAGGATAGGGTTTAGGGTTTAGGGTTGAGGGATTAGGGTTTAGAGTTAAGGGATTAGGGTTTAAGGAATAGTGTTGAGGGTTGAGGGTTTAGGGATAGGGTTTGGGGTTGAGGGATTATGGTTTAGGGTTGATGGATTAGGGTTTAAGGAATATTGTTGAGGGTTGAGGGTTTAGGAATATGGTTTAGGGCTGAGGGATTTGGGTTTAGGGTTGACGGATTAGGGTTTAGAGTTGACGGATTAGGGTTTAATGTTGAGAGTTGAGGGTTGAGGATTGAGGGTTTAGGGATAGGGTTGATGATCAATGGATTAGGGTTAAAGTAGAGTGTTGAGGGTAGAGGGATCAGGTATAGGGTTTAGGGTTGAAGGTTTAATGATTGAGGGTTGAGGCTTTAGGGCTGAGGGTTAAGGGATTGGGGTTTAATATATAGTGTTGAGCATCGAGGGTTTATGGATAGGTTTTAGGGTTTAAGTGTTAAGGGTTAAGGGTTGAGGTATAGGGTTTAGGGTTTAGGGATAAGGGATTAGGGTTTAAGGTATAGTGTCGAGGGTTGAGGGTTTAGGAATAGGGATAGCGTTTAGGGTTTAGGGATGAGGGATTAGGGTTGAGGGTTGAGCGATTAGGGTTTAAGGTATAGTGTCGAGGGTTGAGGGTTTATTGATAGTGTTTAGGGTTGAGGGTTGAGGGATTAGGTTTTAGGTTGATGGATTAGGGTTTAAGGTATAGTGTTGAGGGTTGAGGGTTTAGGGATAGGGTTTAGGGTTGGTGGATTAGCATTTAATGTTGAGCTTAGGGTTAGAGTGTCGAGGGTAGAGGGACTACGGATAGGGTTTAGGGTTGAAGGTTTAAGGATTGAGGGTTGATGTTTTAGGGATGAGGGTTTAAGGCTTAAGATATAGTGTCGAGTGTTGAGGGTGTAGGGGTAGGCTTTAAGTTTTAAGGGTTAAGGGTTGAGGGATAGGGATTAGGGTTTAAGGTATAGTGTTGAGGGTTGATGGTTACCTGCTAGGGTTTAGGTTTGAGGGATTAGGGTTTAGGGTTGATGAATTAGGGTTTAATGTTGAGAGTTGAGGGGTGAGGGTTGAGGGTTGAGGATTGAGGGATAGGGTTGATGGTCAAGGGATTAGGGTTAAAGTAGAGTGTCGAGGGTAGAGGGATTAGGGATAAGGTTTAGGGTTGAAGGTTTAAGGATTTAGGGTTGAGGCTTTAGGGATGAGGGTTAAGGGATTAGGGTTTAAGATATAGTGTCGAGTGTTAAGGGTGTAGGGATAGGTTTTAGGGTTCAAGTTTTAAGGGTTAAGGGTTGAGGGATAGTATCGATCCCGTTGAGGGTTTAGGAATAGGGATAGTGTTTAGGGTTTAGGGATGAGGGATTAGGGTTGAGGGTTGATGGATTAGGGTTGAGGGTTGATGGATTAGGGCTTAGGGATAGGGTTTAGGGTTGAGGGATAAGGGTTTAAGGTATAGTGTTGAGGGTTTAGGGATAGGGTTTAGGGTTGAGGGATTAGAGCTAAGAGTTGAGGGATTAGGGTTTGACGTTGAGTGTTGAGGGTTGAGGTTTTAGGGTTGAGGGTTTAGGGATAGGGTTGAGGGTCAAGGGATCAGAGTTAAGGGTTGAGGGATTAGGGTTTGATGTTGAGGGTTGAGTACATTGAGGTTTGAGGGTTGAGGGTTTAGGGATTAGGGTTAAAGTAGAGTGTCGAGGGTATAAGGATTAGGGATAGGGTTGGAGAGTTTAGGGATAAGGGATTAGGGTTTAAGGTATAGTATCAAGCCCGTTGAGGGTTTAGGAATAGGGATAGCGTTTAGGGTTTAGGGATGAGGGATTAGAGTTGAGGGTTGAGGGATTACGGTTGAGGGTTGAGGGATTAGGGATTAGGGTTGAGGGTTGAGGGATTAGGGTTTAAGGTATAGTGTCGAGGCTTTAGGGATGAGGGATTAGAGTGAAGGGTTGAGGATTAGGATTTGACATTGAGGGTTGAGGGTTGAGGCTTTAGGGTTTAGGGTTTAGGGATAGGGTTGAGGGTCAAGGGATTAGAGTTAAGGGTTGAGGGATTAGGGTTTGACGTTGAGGGTTGAGGGTTGAGGTTCAAGGGTCGAGAGTTTAGGGATAGGGTTGAGAGTCAAGGGATTAGGGTTAAAGTAGAGTGTCGAGGGTATAAGGATTAGGGATAGGGTTGGAGAGTTTAAGGATAAGGGATTAGGGTTTAAGGTATAGTATCGAGCCCATTGAGGGTTTAGGAATATGGATAGTGTTTAGGGTTTAGGGATAGGGTTTATGGTTGAGGGATTAGAGTTAAGGGTTGAGGGATTAGGGTTTGACATTGAGTGTTGAGGGTTGAGGTTTTAGGGTTGAGGGTTTAGGGATAGGGTTGAGGGTCGAGGGATCAGAGTTAACAGTTGAGGGATTAAGGTTTGACATTGAGGGTTGAGTACAGTGAGGTTTGAGGGTTGAGGGTTTAGGGATAGGGTTGAGGGTCGAGGGATTTGGGTCAAAGTAGAGTGTTGAGGGTATAAGGATTAGGGATAGGGTTGGAGGGTTTAGGGATAAGGGATTAGGGTTTAAGTTATAGTATCGAGCCCGTTGAGGGTTTAGGAATAGGGATAGCATTTAGAGTTTAGGGATGAGGGATTAGAATTGAGGGTTGAGGGATTAGGGTTGAGGGTTGAGGGATTAGGGTTTAAGGTATAGTGTTGAGGGTTTAAGGATAGGGTTTAGGGTTGACGGATTAGAGTGAAGGGTTAAGGGATTAGGATTTGACGTTGAGGGTTGAGGGTTGAGGCTTTAGGGTTTAGGGATAGGGTTGAGGGTTGAGGGATTAGAGTTAAGGGTTGAGGGATTAGGGTTTGACGTTGAGGGTTGAGGGTTGAGGGTTGAGGTTCGAGGGTTGAGGGTTTAGGGATAGGGTTGAGGGTCAAGGGATTAGGGTCAAAGTAGAGTGTCGAGGGTATAAGGATTAGGGATAGGGTTGGAGGGTTTAGGGATAAGGGATTAGGGTTTAGGGTATAGTATTGAGCCCATTGAGGGTTTAGGAATAGGGATAGCGTTTAGGGTTTAGGGATGAGGGATTAGAGTTAAGGGTTGAAAGTTGAGGGATTAGGGTTTAGTGATAAGGTTTAGGGTTGAGGGTTGAGGGATTAGGGTTTAAGGTATAGTATCGAGCCTATTAAAGGTTTAGGGATGAGGGATTAGAGTTGAGGGTTGAGGGATTAGGGTTGAGGGTTGAGGGCTTAGGGTTTAGGGATAAGGTTTGTGGTTGAGGGTTGAGGGATTAGGGTTTAATGTATAGTGTTGATGGTTTAGGGATAGGGTTTAGGGTTGAGGGATTAGAGTGAAGGGTTGATGGATTAGGATTTGACGTTGAGGGTTGAGGGTTTAGGGTTTAGGGATAGGGTTGAGGGTCGAGGGATTAGAGGTAAGGGTTGAGGGATTAGGGTTTGACATTGAGGGTTGAGGTTCAAGGGTCGAGGGTTTAGGGATAGGGTTGAGGTTCAAGGGATTAGGGTTAAAGTAGACTGTCGAGGGTATAAGGATTTGGGATAGGGTTGGAGGGTTTAGGAATAAGGTATTAGGGTTTAAGGTATGGTATTGAGCCCATTGAGGGTTTAGGAATAGGGATAGTGTTTAGGGTTTAGGGTTGAGGGATTAGAGTTAAGGGTTGAGGGATTAGGGTTTGACGTTGAGTGTTGAGGGTTGAGGTTTTAGGGTTGAGGGTTTAGGGATAGGGTTGAGTGTTGAGGGTTTAGATTTTAGGGTTGAGGGTCGAGGGTTTAGGGATAGGGTTTAGGGTTGAGGGATTAGAGTGAACGGTTGAGGGATTAGGATTTGACGTTGAGAGTTGAGGGTTGAGGGTTGAGGCTTTAGGGTTTAGGGTTTAGGGATAGGGTTGAGGGTCGAGGGATTACAGTTAAGGGTTGAGGGATTAGGGTTTGACATTGAGGGTTGAGGGTTGAGGTTCAAGGGTCAAGGGTTTCGGGATAGGGTTCAGGGTTCAGGGATTAGGGTTAAAGTAGAGTGTCGAGGGTATAAGGATTAGGGATAGGGTTGGAGGGTTTAGGGATAAGGGATTAGGGTTTAAAGTATAGTATCGAGTCCGTTGAGGGTTTAGGAATAGGGATAGTGTTTAGGGTTTAGGGATGAGGGATTAGAGTCGAAGGTTAAGGGATTAGGGTTTAGGGATAAGGTTTAGGGTTGAGGTAGACAAGGAGCAACTTAGAGACATAGAGAGGGGAGAGGTAGAGAGGTAGAGAGGTGAGGGGGAGAGATAAGTGAGATATGGAACATGAGCTAATGGAACTAGAGGTGAGATATTTTAAAGGTGCTATCGAAGGTGAGATAGGCACAAATATTTATGGATCAATCTATAGCAGGACAAAATGTGAGTGCATTATAACGCAAGCGCATTATAACGCACTTGCATTTTGTCCTGCTATAGAAATGGTAAAAAAGGGTTGACCCCCATGATCTAGGCCCACATGCTCTATTTTCATGCTAATTATGCGCATGCTCTGACAAAAAAGAAGTGCTTTTATGTTGTTGGGAAGTTCACATGCACATTTTACACATTCTACCACCTTTGCATGATCTTTCCACCACCTTTTCTGCTTTGCCAACTTGAGAAGGAGGAAATAACATAGTTTTCACACCAAGTTTGATATATATCTATTCAAGTTTCAATTTTTGTAGTGTTGCAATGTTAATTGTGATTCAATTTTAGGAATTTAACATTATAGATTGGTTAATAGTATTGTTGTTAGTAACTATATTTGAGTGTTATTCAATTTAACATTGAAAAGGAAGCAAGTGGTGAAAAACTCAAATTGTTGAGGAGTTTGATGCAAGAAGAAAAAAACACTACATATTCGGGTACTCTCTCCATTTGAATCTTCATTTTTTAGGTATGTCAAGTCTTTACATGCATGTTCTTTACATTTTCCTTAATTCTATTTCAATTACTTTATCATGCTTTATCATACATGTTTAAAATACACATTCCCAATCAAGAAAGCAACCTACAATCTCACATGATGCCATGTATATTTTCTAGACTTGGGCTCTTTAATAATTATGTGTAGTAAACAAACCTTAACATACCATGATGTCAAACTATACAAGAATAAATCCTTACAACATAAAAAAAATACCATCCCACTATTATCTTGTCATATTAACAAGTTAAAATACAAATGAATAGGTGCCAAGATCATACAAGTATGCACATGACATGATGATTTGTATGCACATATCTTGGTCTAGGACATTCCTTATGCACCTATTCATGATGATTTGTACATGCACATGACAAAACAATTGTTGTCTATTCCTTCACAAGCCACCCAAATCTTAGTATCCCTAGTACCAACAAAACACCTTCTCAATTCCAAATCCTAGTAGCCTTAGCAACAACAAACATGTCAAATTGGGTCTGCCTCAACCTTTTCAAGCATGAAGTCCCATGTACTCTTTTCATGGCTGCAATAATTTGCTTTGTATGCTTTGTACCTATTTTGGTTGAGTGACATTTACTCTTTTACATGATGATTGTATGTACATTTACTATGAAGGGTTGAATGGCATATATTTTAGTTATTTGTATGTATTCATTTCTTAGGAACTAATATTGGTCTCTTTATCATGCTACAGACAAATTCTCTGTCATGCCGAGGAAACGATCAAGAATTAAACCAACATAGGAAGAAATAGAAGATAAGAATGCAAAGAAAGCAGTGGCTATGAGGGAACTTCGTGAGAAGAGGAAATTGGACATGATAAATGAAGACATGCCAATTGAAGAGAAACCATAACCATCACAAAGAGATATGGTATTGGCGGCACAAAGAGAATGAATGCAAAAACTTCATGCTATGAGAGATTTGAATACCATAGTTGCAGACACGTCCTCTACCGCAAGTCGACATGTAGGGACACTATCTACCACATCTCAAGTTGAGAGTACATCATCACTCACATGTGATGAAGGACGTATGCCATCATTCCCACCTCAACCTCAAGGTATGTCATCTATTCCATCTTCGATCGAAGGTATGCCATATAGCCCATCATTTAAATATTGATGAAATCCCTAATGTTGGGATGAATTTATCTAACTTAACACCACCTAGAATTTTGCATAGAAAGCCAAAGTATTTGATTGATATTGATGAGAATATTTTGCAGCCAATAGAAGGTAAGATTCCAAAATGCACTTGTAGAAGATATGCTCATAAGATTTGGAGATTGTTCTTTGAAAAGTTAAATGAGACTACAAGATGTCAACTATTCCTTGAAATGATGTGAAGTATAAAGTATAGGTCCATCATGAAGATTCTTGGGTTGAGAACATCATAGGCTTCAAGTGAAAAATCTATTGTCAAGAATCTAATGAGTGCATATGAGAGTGTGGGTAACACCTCACACACAAAAGATAGTAATGCAACACAGCGTGTGATTACATCGACTATAGTAAGCAGTCAAATGAGGAAATCTCGTCTCATTAGAAAGACGAGTCAATAATTGAGAATTAATAGGAAAACTTTATCAAGAGTCGTTGGAAGATGCCAAAGAATTGAGGACACTAATGCCAATTAATTATGGGCGTTCTTGGGGAGACTACCACGAAATGATAAACCAATTGTTGAAGCATTGAGATCACTAATTGAAGACTTTTGGAAGAATTACACAAGGGTATCTCTAAATCAAAGTGATGTGGTAAGAAGGAGAATTGGTAGTCAGAACCGTGAGCCACATCAAAAGTATTTTTTGGATGAGACTCAAACACAGTTTTATGGTAAATTTCTAGAGAAGTATCCTCAAATTAAAATTTGTCAAAGATATTTTGAAATGCTAAAACCTTTCTATGTCAAGATAAATCACACATGCACTACTTGTTGTTGTAGATTATATATTGAATTTTCTAACCATTTTGATGTTTATAGGTCTATATGTTTAGATATGCATACTAACAATGTTTTGCAGGGTTGTGCCATACGTGCCCCACCAACATCTTCAAGAGACTTCATATCAAGAATTTTATGTGAAAGAGAGGAAGGTCAAATATTCTACAAGAAATTATGCTTGGATGGCACATGTCATCATTGCAATGGCTTGCAACATTTGCCAATATGTGAACATATGGAAAGAACACATGCGGTTGGAAACGAACTAGTAGAGTTTGGCAAGTATAAAATAGTGGCATACAATACAAAAGATGGTAAAGAAGCAAAGAGGTGTGAATTGGTTATTGAAAAGATTCTAGTGTATCAGTTTATGCCTATATTTCGTGACAGCATAGTGTATGAGTATGCAAGACATGCCCACAGAGCTCGATGGTTGGACTTGCAATTCAAGTTATGCAAGGACACATTTATGGTTGGTAGTATTGTTTCAATCTTCGACTTTGCAGAGAACTATAGTCTACAGCCACAGCATGAGGTGCAATCACAGTATTACAACTCCACACAGGTTTCTATATTTGTGCACATTGCATTCATTCATGCGAATAATAGTACAGAGGATGACAGAAAGATCATAAGGGAGTATAATTTCTATATTAGTGATGATCACACACATTCTACGGAGTTCATGCAAGGTTGCTTTCAGGTGTTCTACAATGATTTGGCTAGAAGGGGCATATCATTCAGTCAGCATATCATATGGTCGGATAACTGTGCGTAACAATTCAAGAACTCACGAAACTTCTATTGGCTGAGTGGGAGGCATAATTTTACAGGTATTCAGCATATGTGGAACTTTTATGAGGCCGGGCATAGAAAGGAGGAGCATGATGGTGAAGGAGTATGTATCAAAAGAGCCATAGCATGAGAAGAGTTAAAGTATAAAGACAATGCAAAGTTGACAGATGCAAAATTGATTGTCGAGTGGTGTAATGGTTCCATGGGTCCAGGTAATGAAGGTAAGTGTTCAGTTCGTAGATTTTTTTGGTTGATAGATGATACTAACATTGCACCATATGAGGACTGTTGTACACTGACATGATCAAATGAGATGCATTCTTTCAAAAGCTCAATTGCAGGTTCATGGAGTATCCATACGTAAAAGATGTCATGCTTTTGTTCTTCCTGTACAATTCAAGCCTGGGATGAGTGTGAGTCAAAGGAGTGGGTTAACGAATGGCAATTAAGGTATCTTAGCCCACTTGACATGTATCGACCCTCGACGGCACTGGAACTAACACAGATGGAATCATCAGTTGACTTTGACCACATATCAGATCTAGTTCAACTAGGTAATATATCTATTTGCATAGTTTTTGAAATTCCTAATGTCATCTTACTTTGTAGTGTTTTTGTAATGTTGACTAATTTCATCTAATTTGCTACACATATCAATGTAGGGCACATATATGCAATTATTGTAGATGAAGATAATGAAGAGGGAACAGATTATTACTTATGTCATTGTGTTGAGGCCAAAATGAAATTGGAGGCCCCAATTACAAATGGAGAAAACATCGAATACTCTACAGGCTCAGTGGTTATTACTAGAACATGGCTTAGAAGGTACACACATAAGAGTGTTAATGTTTGTCTATTTCAGGACTTTGACACGCATTGGAAGATTCTTCATTACTCGAACCTTTTCATGGCATCCAATGTTCATTTGATATAGTATCGGGGTAGACCTTTGAACAAAATCTTGTGGAAGGTGCGTGAGTCTGACCATGAAGCAATACTTGACATAATAAAGAGTAGAGCAGACCTGGATGGTTCATTGGATTAATTTGTAAGTATTCACATTGATTTTGTAAATTCATGTTATATTGAGATGTAAGTATGCACATTAATTTGTAAGGTTTGTCTTTTTTTATTTCCTGCTGCACTTTTACACATATACACATTTTTACATCATCATGTTATGCTTCATGGGGTTAGACCTAAGTGATGGATGAAGTTGATCCTGAGAATAATGTATAAAATCTAGGTAATGTATAAAATATAGGTGTCTCTATGTGTCTTGGTTTCTAACTAGATAATAGGTGTCTCTAATTGTGATGTAGAGGCAATGGGATAGTTGGAGGATGGCAAACTAGACAAGGTTTTCTTATGCTCTAAAGCCCAAATTTCATGATCATTATACAAAAGTGGGAACAACAATTAGAGACTCTAAATTCTTCATGGAAAAGGTGATTTTAGATGCTATGGGACCCATTCCAATCATTGCCAAAGGTAGACCAAACTCAGGATTAACACTTCCTTCACAAACCCAAGAAATGGCTTGTAGCCCTAAAAAAAGAGAATAGTCCTAATAACTTTGGCTATAGACATTCAAACATAGAACTTGGACAATCAATAGATACCCATTTGGACTCCCTATCACATATCCAAAACTGGGTATAGGTTGTTTTGGACGATATACCCTAACCTATAACTCCTCTCAATAACTTAGAGCCCCAATTAGGCCTAAAATACAAAGAGACCCCCCTTAAATTCACACACAGAACTCAACCAATGACTTGAGCACTTAGTATTCATGCCAAAACTATGAATTTTGTGGGTTTTGTCCTCCTACAATCTGTTGTTCCCAAAAATGCCTCTATGGTTCCTTCTCTATGTCTCTAAACATCACCTAACACATGGTTTTGTTAGGTTTCCTCAAAGAAAACTTCTTCTCCTCAGATTTATTGCCAAAAACTCATCATAGCATACTAGAATAGACCTACTACAACCCATTCCACTGATCAAAAGTGAATCAAATCAGTGGAATGGCCAAAAAATGCATGATTCTACTAGACTACATGTGTCTTAGGTCTTAGGTAGGCCACATGAGCTTCCACCTTCACGTGGTTCACCTTGTCAGTATAGAATGTTTATATTTCTTGAAGCTAAGGGAAGCACTTTTTCTTAATAGGAAAACTTTATTGACTTCAGTTGCACTAATGGTGTAGGGGCACCTAGGTTGTCATGCCTCCAAGAGGGGTCAAAAAATAAAATTTTGTTTTGATTGAGTCAATTGTATGTAATAAGGTCTTCTAAGACTATTTAATTTGTTTTTAAGTCACTTTGAGTCATTTGGGGTCAGTTTGAGTCTTTGAGTCCTGTTGCAAAAAAGTTTCAATGTTGTCAAGTTGCACAAAGCAACTTTTGCATTTTTGGTGTCCTGCTCCTGATGCAACCAAACTGATAGTTCCAATGTGTCTGGATGGGTACGTTTAGGCTAGGCATGTTTCTATTTTTCACCCAAACATGTCGAAACAGTTTGAGCTACATTGTACCGATGATATCCCTGAAGAGTCCAAAGTGCAAAAAGGCATCAATCTTTGATGAGATGTTACTTGAAAACCATGTCACTTAGAAACATTCCATCTGAGGTAACATGATCATGTAGAGTGCCTCTACAATAACCTCTCTCAGTTTTTTATCTCTGAAGCATTTACCCATGGTGAAAGGTTTTCTGCTGCCCCAAAAATCGTCAGAAGGAGGCAGTGTAATGTTGCAAAGGGGTGTAACTTTCGTCCTGCTCCTGATGTGACCAAACTGACTATTCCAACATGTCTAGATGGGTACATTTATGCTAGGCATGGTCCTTTTTTTCACCCAAACATTCTCTCTAAGGCAACACAATCGCTTAGAGTGCCTCTATAATAATCTCTCTCAGTTTTTTATATCACTGAGGCATTTGCCCATGGTGAAAGGTTTTTTGCTGCCCCAAAAATCGTCAGAAGGAGGTAGTGTAAAGTTGCAAAGGGGTGTAACTTTCATCCTACTCCTGATGCAACCAAACTGACTATTCCAACCCTTTCGGATGGGTACATTTACACTAGGCATGGTCCTCTTTTTCACCCAAACATGTCGAAACAGTCTAAGCTACATTGTACCGACGATATCCCTGAAGAGTCCAAAGTGCAAAAAGGTAGCAATTTTTGACGAGATGTTACTCAAAAACCATGTCACTTAGAAACATTCTATTTGAGGCAACACGATCATGTAGAGTACCTCTATAATAACCTCTCTCATTTTTTCATATCTCTGAGGCATTTGCCCATGGTGAAAAGTTTTCTGCTGCCCCAAAAATTGTCAGAAGGAGGCAGTGTAAAGTTGCAAAGGGGTGTAACTTTCATCTTGCTCCTGATGCAACCAAACTGACTATTCCAACATGTCTGGATGGGTACATTTATGCTAGGCATGGTCCTATTTTTCACCCAAACATGTCGAAACAGTCCGAGCTACATTATACCGATGATATCCCTGAAGAGTCCAAAGTGCAAAAAGGCAGCAATCTTTGATGAGATGTTACTCAAAAATCGTGTCACTTAGAAACATTTTGTCTGAGGCAACGCGATCATGTAGAGTGTCTCTACAATAACCTCTCTCAATTTTTATATCTTTGAGGCATTTACCCGTGGTGAAAGGTTTTCTGCTGCCCCAAAAATCGTCAGAAGGAGGCAGTGTAAAGTTGCAAAGGGGTGTAACTTTTGTTATTCTCCTTGTGTGGCCAAAATGACAATTCCAACACGTCTAGATGGGTACGTTTAGGCTAGGCATGGTCCTATTTTGCACCCAAACATGCCGAAACAGTCTGAGCTACATTGTACCGGCATATTAAATTATTGACAAATATTGAATCATATAAACACATAGAAATCATTTTAAAGCATAAACTAACTCCTCCAAGTCAAGGCATAGATTAAGGTATGTGAAAAAACTAAATATTGAATGGGCACCTAAGCTAGATGAAGACTTTTTACCCACCTCATCCTTCAATCATTATAATTGTTCTCAAAAGACATCATCAAAACATGAAAAAACTCCAAGACTTGTAGTTTTAAGTTGATTTCCTCCAAGGCACCAATGTGAGGTTGTTTTGATGGCAAAGGGTGCCTTGATTCATGATGTTGAATCTCCTTCCTCCTAGGCGCCAAAATAGATAGTTTAGACAAGAAAAGGTGTCTTAGTATACTTAGCTCATTTCTTGGCAATTTGATGGCTTCAATCACTTGTTCAAACCTATAGGAGACCATTTTACATTTAGGCACTAGATCTTAGGATTTAGAACATCTTCCTTCAAGGCACCAAAATGAGGTTATTTAGACACAAAAGTGTGCCTCCATACAAGATGCTTATTCTCCTTCCACTTAGGCGCTCATTCATGATGATCCAAGTGACAATAGGTACCTAGACTTCCTTTGGTAAGATTTAGTCATTTTGAAGGTTCTAACACTAGGTGCTATAGTTGGAAGTGATTTGAAGTTCATTTTCCTATAGGCGCCCAAAATGGATGGTGGAGACAAGAAAAGGCGCCTAGGCTTCTTTTGCCAATTTTCAAAGTCTTCCTAAGTTATATTATGTTATATTGACCCTTAGGTGCAAATGGATGATCTAGGATGACTCTAGGCGCATATCCAAGGTGATATCTTTCTAAGCGTAATCTTCACTAAGTTTAGACTTCACTTTACATCAAGGCGCCAAAATGGATAGTTTAGAGAGAGGCAAAAATGTGCCTAGAGGTATGATGCTCAGTTTGATGTGTTTGATCAACTTTGATAATCAAGATGAATTGCCTCCCTTAAGGCACCCTCCTTTATACTTTAAAACATCCTTTCAATATCAAGGTGCAATTTTGAGGTTGTTTGGATGATGAAAGGCGCCTTGAGTTCTAGGCAAAGTTTTGAGGTTGTGCAAGTAGAGAAATGCACCTAAGGTCTTAAAGCAAATTTGTGCCTAAAACTAAAAATCCCCAAGGTATGACTTATGGAAGCCTATAGCCCTAATGTTATGTTGCATACTAAAATTAGGTAAGACTCAACGTAATCTCATATCCTCACCTTATATGCAAGAGGAATTACATTTAATAACCATAATGGTCATCAGGTGCTCATAAGCATATGATTTTGACTATCTTATTCAAAACAACAAACATACTCTTTGCATCCCAATATGGTATAATAACAAGAAATTAAGAAATATTTTCAATTGACCAACTCATAAAGAATATGGATTGGCATACTCATTTGAATATTTTCAATTGAGCAACTCATAAAGAATATGAATATTTTCTATTCAACATGATGATTCATTTTTTTTAAATACAACTTTTATCTTTTAGTTCCAAAATGAGGTTTAGGTGATACTTGAATAACAATAGCTAGCTTATTGGATCAACAAACATTCTATGTAATACAATTGGACTTTAAATATTTGAAGTAGCCATCTAAAAATATCCATTCAAACATGGATTTATAATGCAAGTATGGACACCATCAATAAAAAAGATTTGTATTAACCAAATATCCATATAGGCATACATCAATATTTGTTGATATAAGTATAACATATATACAAAATAGCCATATAGGATTACAAGAATGCCATATAGGCATACAATGTCAACTATATGCAATACAAAATATATGTCCACAAATGCCATATAGGCATACAACAAAGGAACACAATAAAAAGTCATTCCCCTCTGGCTGGTGAAGAGAATAGATTAAGGGCAGCCTTTGATCTTCTAGGGGATGGAGACGGATATGTGGGTGGTCTACTACGAACTCAAGGGCTGCTCCTCCTATTTAGTTCTTCCTGCATCTTTAGCTGTTACAATAAAAAGTATAGACATTAATATATAGAAATTACATGTTATAAAAAAAGAAACATTTAACAAAATAATCACTTACCGCTACCATATAATCTGTCTCCTCACTTTCCTTAGTAGCAAGAATAGGTCGTGGTGATGTCATGTCCTATAGAAACCATCTAGATAAAAATTAAACTTCAAATCAATAATATTTTGATTTTTCAAAAATAAACAACTATAACAATGAGTGTAAATTGAAATTTACTAATCTGCCTCATACCCTTGTCAATGCCATGGAGCTATGAATCGCAGAGGTCACACCATGCTCCATTGCCCTATGAACATCGGGAGGTGTCTCCGCAGCCTGCATCATCTACAAAAATCTACACAAGTTACATACAAAAATCTAGTAAGTACAATTCATTCATTAAACTATTTATTTTATTACCTTCGTGAAGTTTTGAAGTCCACCACCGCTGGTAGGTGTTACCATGAAATCTCTAATATTAACCTATTCAACATCCAAAAGTAGATATTAGAATACCATTCATATAACGATGCTATTCACATGTAATATTTATAATTGTTACTAGTTACATACCCCGACAGTAGATGATGTAGTGTAATATGTAGGTGGAGAACCACTAAAAACTGTATCAACACTATGACCCTAAAATTTCATTAAAATCATCAAACTAAATTAGTTAATCTTGCATTTCAAAAATAAAATTTAATAAATTAAATTCAATAAACTTGCTAATATTTACCTGAGTATCAAGGCCGAAAGTCTCACTCAAGAGGGTATCTGTCATCACCATCTGCTCAGCTGCAGATGTAGCCTATGCACCTGCATCTTGACTATCCATGGGGTCATAACCACAGGCTGACCCGCAAGTTTGACAAGCATGGGGTGGGACCCTACTCCTCGCACTATCTCCCAACCCATGTTGTGATGCAGGACTAGCATGCTCTATGATGCTCTAGGTCAAGGCACTAATAGGCTAAAGTGTATCAACCTCAACACTCTCCTTCACAATAGAAGGGATAGAAACATGCTCATGGGCTGGTCTGCTGATTACTCATGTCACTGCCCACTGTGGGTCAACACGTGCCCCTGGTCTATCTTGTTCTGACCCCCCACCTCTACCTTGGAAGTCCCGCATATCAAAATAGTTTGGCACTTTATTGAGGACAAACTCGCAGTAGAGTTTCCTCAAAAAGTATTGCAGGACCTCATTATTATTGCATGGAGGATGGTAAAAAACCATCCACCACCTCTGCCCAAAATTGTCCCTTATCGCTTGGTTGTTGCACCAATGGATAGGGAACCTCTTGCATGTAATGGGTGGAGGTTGATTTGTTTGTGGATTTGTGAAAATGGAACACAAGTCTAATTTTGTAATTTGTAATTTTTTCACATCTTCATATGACAACTTTTCTACATAATAGTCTCTAAACTCTCTCCTCTTATCTGTCCAACTAGATATTTGTTTGCTAATTGAATCTACATTTGATAATATAGATTCAAGAGATTCAACAAGCGTGGACCTATGCAAGGTTGAAGTGGAAGGATCTTTCAACCTTGCAATTATGTCTTCAATTTATTTTTTATTGTTTTCAATTTGCCCCATTAGATTTTCTTATGTTTCAGGGGCATGTCGAGGAATGGATGGAGGAGTTTGTTGTTCAATAGGTATTTCCTCTTTAAGAATTTGTGGATTTTGAGGAGGAAGAGGAGGAGGAGGTGCATTAACATTTCCTAACAATTAACAAAATTTACATCAAAAATTAACTGAAACCTGCCTATTTAAAAACAAATTCAAACAAAACAACAAATAAAACTCACTCCTTTGGCCTGCTCAACATTGTGGCTGCATTTTGGCAACGAATCGGTAAGATTTTGGTGTTGAATCGACTTTTCCAAAATGCGAGCATGCTTCTTAGGGTTTGCAAGCCACGGGTGTAGAGGAAAACAAAGAAATGAAATGAGCACAAATGCTCTTTTTTTAATTTATAGTTAGTCATAACGCACTTGCGTTATAAGGGTTTGCAGCCCGCAGGTGTAGAGGAAAACAAAGAAATGAAATGAGCACAAATGCTCTTTTTTTTAATTTATAGTTAGTCATAACGCGCTCGCATTATGGTTTGGTTTTGACGAGCCTTAGGCTTGTCATTACCAAACCATAATGTGAGCACGTTATAATATGCTCGCATTATGTATTAATTTTTTTTGAAAAAAAATTGGCCACTTTTTGGCCTCCCAACTTTTTGCACTTACCCTCATGGACATTCTTCCCTCATCACTTTCTACTTCAAGTGCTCTCTGATACACTTTCTTCTCTTCCTCTCTTTATTTCTTATCTTCCCTCATGTTCTTTTCAATGAGAACTTCCTCCATCACTTTTGAGGTATGTTGCTCATCCGACAACCTCTTGTTGTCCCAACCTCTGTGGGTACTCTTTCCTCTTCTCAAGGCATCCATCCTCTACCTTTTTCTTCTTTCCATAATCACCTTCATAGGCCACTTTACTTTCTTTTCCATTGGCCACACCCAAAAATATTCCTGGCCTTCTTCCTCCAACCTTTACTGCCTTGCAATCAGGTATTGTACCAAATCTTTTCTTAGTTTTGCCAACTCTCTTTCAAAAGCTACATTTTGCTTCTTCTTGTTCTCCACAACTCGTCAATCTGCCACAAAACTACAACACTCACATTTTTCTTCCTCTGTAGGACATGGCTAAGTTTCCTCACTTTAGCAGTCTACTCAGCACCCAGAAAGTTCTGCACTTTGATACCAATCTAATAGCACGAAAAACATAATCATCTTCTTCTTCCACTATTTCTATCCTCAACTGCAAAGCACCAAGCTCTTATAACCCTGAAAGATCTCAAGAACTACAGGATGTTGGTAAGTGGCGATTGATCATGCACGTACTGTACACTAGTAATGTATCCTCACTGGGGTTTGGGGGCGCAGCCCCCAAAAATTTGTTTCCCTCTTTTTACACGATCGGGGTCGGTTGTTAATTTTTGTTAACCGACAAAAGAAAAATGACATTGCAAAACCCTAATTTTAGAAGCTTCCAAAAAGCTTGTTATAAGCGAGATGTATGTTACGGTGATGTATTCATGAGATTGTAATATGTTTTGCACTGGATACTAAAATCATTGGATGGCTAAGTTTCTGTGGATGTAGCCCATATTGGGTGAACCCCGTTAAATTTTTGTGTTGATCTTTTTTGTGTTATTCCTCATTGTTATATTTAGGTTATTTAATATGCATATAATTGTTAGTATTTATTGCTTTGATCTACCTAAACCCTAACAACTTGTATCAGAGTGGGTTGTGTTTGATAATCATTTGCAGGAAGGTCTCACGGTTGAGTGGGAGTCTCACGGTTAAGTGGGAGCAATGGCAGACGAGGGTAAATTAAAGGTAGATAAATTCAATGGATAGAACTATCAATTATGGAAGATGTAGATGGAAGATTATCTCTATCAAAAGGATTTATGGAGGCCATTTGAAGGAATAGCCAAGAAACTAGCAGCAATGATTGATGAGGATTGGGAACTTCCGGACAGAAAGGCACTAGGAACCATTCGGTTGTGTCTAGCACCATCTGTGGCATTCAATATAACAGAAGCAAACAAAACAAATGAAGAATTCAACCCTCATCCTCTAATAAGGTATTTCTCATGATGAATTTGTTTAATCTAAAAATGATTGAAGGTGGATATGTGTCAGATCATTTAAATGAGTTTAATATGATTACCAATTAGTTAACTTCTGTAAAAGTGAAATTTGATGAAGAGGTGAGGGCTCTATTGGTTTTATGTTCTTTTCCAGAAAGATGGAAAAGCTTGGTAATGGTTGTAAGTAACTCTGTCTCTGGTTCAAATACTTTAAAATTTGATGATGTTGTTGGTGTTATCCTTAGCGAGGAAATGCGATAGAAAAGCACAGGTGAGAGTTCAACATCGGGTAATTCTTTGACTGTAGAGAACAAGGGAAGAACAAAGGAGAGAGGAAAAAACCCAACAAATCATGGGAAGTCCCAAGGGAAGTCGAAGAAAGGTAGATCTAAATCTAGAGGAAGAATGGATTGCTGGCACTATGGAAAACCAGGACACTTGAAGAAGGATTGCTGGTCTCAAAAGGGCAAACAAGGAGATAGACAAAATGATGACAGTAAGGAAGCTAATGTTGCAAGTAATAAATTATAGGATGCTTTAATTTTGTGTTTAGATAATGCTAATGATTCCCGGGTAATAGATTCAGGGGCTTCATTTCATGCCACACCCCATAGGAAATATTTTGTAGATTATGTTCAAGGTGATTTTGGACAGGTATATTTGGGTGATGATGAACCCTGTCATATTGTTGGGAAAGGAAAGATAATTTAAATCAAGTTGCAGAATGGAAATGAATGGTTGCTACAGGAGGTAAGGCATGTTCCAAATTTGAGAAGGAATTTAATCTTTGCATGACAACTGGGTAGTGAAGGCTGCATAGTTACCTTTACAGATAGAGTCTAGAAGGTCACTAAAGGTGCATTCGTAGTAGATAAAGATGAAAAGGTAGGCACATTGTATTTGTGTACTGGTAATACTTATTCTACCTTAGCTGCTATAGAAAAAGTTTCTACTGAGACAGTTATAACACTTGCTACAGGGATAGAAATAGAATTGTGGCACCATAGACTTGGGCACATGAGTGAGAAAGGGATGAAGATCCTCCACTCCAGAAAGTTGCCACTAGGTCTAAAGAAGATTGACTTGGAGTTTTGTGAAAATTGTGTTTATGGAAAATAGAAAAGAGTCTGATTTCTCAAAGTTGGGAAAGAGAAGAAGAGTGAGAAATTAGAGCTTATGCATTCAGATGTATGGGGACCAGCTCTGGTCTCTTATCTTGGTGGCTCTTGCTATTATGTTACTTTTATTGATGATGCAACTAGGAAAACATGGGTGTATTTCCTAAAACAAAAATTAGAAGTATTTGAAACTTTTAAAAAGTGGAAATCTTTGGTTGAGAATGAGACAGTAAAAAGGTTGAAGTGTCTCAAATCTGATAATGGAGGTGAGTATTACAACAGAGAATTTGAAAATTACTATTCATACAATGGAATCTGTAGGCAAAAAATAGTTCCTGGAACCCCATAAGAAAATGGTGTGTCTGAGAGGATGAATAGGACCATTGTGGAGAGTGAAAGGAGCATGAGATTTCATGTTGGACTACCCTTACACTTTTGGGTAGATGATGTACATACCGTTGTTTATTTAATAAATAGGGGACCTTCAAATCCTTTGGATGGTGGCATTCTAGAGGAGGCATGGACAGGAAAAAGGTAAACTATTCATTTCTGAAAACCTTTGTTTGTGAAGTTTTTGTCCATGTTGATATTGAAAATAGAACCAAGCTTGAGGCTAAGTCTAAAAAATGTACCTTCATTGGACATGGAGTAGATGAGTTTGGTTATCAATTATGGGATTATGAAAATCATAAAATCATTAAGAGCAGATATGTTATATTCAATGAGAAGGTCATGTATAAGGATCAGCTGCAGGAAAAGAAGCATGAATAGGCCAAAAAGGAATATGTGGTGTTGGATGAGATTTCAGAAAATAAAATACTAGTGGTACCTGATGCTCAGCAACAACAAGTTATCCCACAGACTCCTACAAGTGTTAGATGTTCTACAAGGATATCTAGACCTCTAGAAACATTTTCTCCATCATTATATTCTATATTATTAACTGATTCTATTGAACCTAAAATTTATGAAGAAGCAATGCAGGTAGATACCAAAAAGCAGTGGGAGCTAGGCATGAAAGAGGAAATGGATTCCTTGCTGCAGAATTAGACTTGGGACTTAGTCCAATTGCCTGCAAGTAAAAGAGCCTTGCCAAATAAATGGGTTTATAGGTTGAAGGAAGAAGATGGAGGCAAGAAAATATATAAGGCTAGACTCATGGTAAAAGGTTTTGCACAGAATAAAGGTATAGATTTTGATGAAATAGTTTCTCCTGTTGTAAAGATGACTTCTATTAGAACTATTCTAAGTCTTGTGGCTACAGAAGACTTGCATCTTGAATAGCTAGATGTGAAAACAACATTTCTCCATGGGGATTTAGAAGATGAAATATACATGCAGCAACCACAAGGATATGAGGTCAAGGGTAAGGAGGAATTTGTGTGTAGGTTAAAGAAGAGTTTGTATGGCCTGAAGCAAGCACCTCAACAATGGTATTTAAAATTTGATAGTTTTATGGCTGAACAAGGTTACAAAAGATGTCATTCTGATTATTGTGTTTATTTTAAGAAATTGGGTAATGGTAACTATATTATCCTATTGCTTTATGTTGATGACATGCTTATTGCCAGGTCTAACATGCAACATATTAGTAAACTTAAGTAGAAATTAGCAAATTCATTTGCTATGAAGGATTTGGTGCAACAAAACAAATCCTTGGTATGAGGATCACACGGGACAGGACAAATAGAAAATTATTTTTGTCTCAAAGTGAGTATTTAGAGATGGTGTTGAACAGGTTTAACATGTAGAATGCAAAAGTAGTTAGTACACCTTTGCCTAGTCATTTTAAGTTGACTAAGGAGATGTGTCCAAAGACACAAGAGGAGGAAGACAAAATGTCTAAGATACCATATCTATCAACAGTTGGAACAAATTATGCTCTAAAAGGATATGTTGACTCTAATCTGGTGGGCGATATTGATAGCAGGAGTACTACAGCGTATGTTTTTATTGTTGGAGGTACTGCAATCAATTAGATTTCATGGCTACAAAAGGTTGTTGCACTTTCAACCACTAAAGCTGAGTATGTTTCTGCTATAGAAGCTAGCAAGGAGATGATTTGGTTACAACATTTTATGGAGGAATTGGGGCAACGACAGGAATATAGCCCTTTATACATTGATAGCTAGAGTGCCATTCATCTTGCTAAGAATTCAACTTTGCATTCAAAAACTAAGCACATACAACTCAGATACCACTTCATTCGGTCAGTTTTGGAGGATGGGTAGTTGAAGCTAGAGAAAATTCACACAAGTCAGAATCCTGCAGATATGTTCACAAAGGCAGTTACATGGGAGAAATTTATTTTCTCATCAGTTTCCGTTGCCCTTCACAACTGATAATGGTGGATATAAGAAACTAGCCAGGCTTGTAATCCAGTGGGAGCTACAAGCACAGCGGTGTTGTCCAGGATCAGTCTCCAAGTGGGAGATTGTTTGGTGTGGAACCTGATCAGTATCCAAGAGGGAGATTGTTGGTATGTGGCAACTGATCATGCAAGTACTATACACTATTAATATATCCTCATCGGGGTTCAAGGTTGGTTGTTAATTTTTGTTAACCAACAAAAGAAAAATGAAATCGCAAAACCCTAATTCTAGAAGCTTCCAAAAAGCTTGTTATAAGCGGCTGGGATGTATGTTACGACGATGTATTCGTGAGATTGTAATATGTTTTGTATTAGATAATAAAATCATTAGATGGTTGAGTTTTTGTGGATGTAGCCCATATTGGGTGAACCACGTTAAATTTCTATGTTGATATCTTTTGTATTATTCCTCATTGTTATATTTGGGTTATTTAATCTACATATATTTGTTAGTGTTTATTGCTTTGATCTTCCTGAACCCTGACACAAGATTACACAATAACATTATAGGAAAGCAATTCATACATTCAAATTTAGTTTTCACCAAGTGACATGAACAGCTAAGCGACCTCAATAACAAACATTGCTTCATTCATTTCCATAGTGATGTTTACATTGTTAATATCCATTTCTAGATTGTAGCTCTGATCTATCTACACTTATTCTATCTTCCCTATCTACTTCAACCTGCACAGGGTATTTTCCTCTGCATAAAGGTTTACTAATTTTCTCATGCTCTCTTTCTTTGTTCAAACAACATCTGGTTGCCTTCCTTCTTAATCCCTTCGGTCTACATTGCTTCCTTCTTTTATCCTTACCTTCCTTATTCCTCCTTCTATCAGCTTGTATTAATTGGCCTCCTTGAGTTGGCTTCACTCCTTTTTAGCCTTCCACCAACCTCTCTCTAGATGACCCTATATACTTTGGCCTTTTTTCCCACACTCTGATTTATGGCCTCTTCCTTGTTTTATATATGGCCATCTCTATTTCTCTGCATGACCTCCTTCTAGAGTCTTCTATATCTGTTCAGCCTAGTCAAACCTCTTCCAATCATTCTATCAGCCTTTTATTGGCTTCTATACTAAATCGACCATTAATTTTCCTCTCTCTTTGATCTTCAATCTGCAGCTAACTCATTTCCTTTTCATTTGGCCTTCTTCCTCTTTTGGCCTCAATTATGATTGACCTATTTTCTCTTCTTTTCATCCTTTCTCCCTCTCCAGATCAACCTCCTTCTTTTTATTATATTTCTATTGGGCCTTTCTTTATCATCACCTCCTTACCATACGTTTGGCCTCCTCCACATTTCAACCACCACTTGCCTCTTAACGACTACCTCTCCCCATAACCATTCATCATGATGGATTCTTTCTTTGCTTCTAGCCATAACAACTTCTCACCAACCTTCACTGAATCGTTGCTCTGTCCCAGATGATGTCGCTTTCAAAAATAACTTCCCTTATTATTCTTTACCACCGTTCATAACTGAAGTTGAAACTGCCTGCTCAGTAAATGTAACTGACTCTTTTAACTACTCATTAATCTTTAACTATTCATTTCCTTTTGCCGAAGGCAAACATATCAAAATATTAATCTCCCTTCCTACTGACAGTTTTCCAAAAGAATCAGTAACTGACTATAGTAACTATTTGTTTACCCAAGCTTGTCCACTTCTTGCAACAGTTACAACTTCCTCAACTCATTTGGGTCTCTTGATAATTAACTATTAATGTTCCTGTCACTGTGGCAATAGGAACTTCCTTCCCCCTAAAACCTGTCATCTGAACCATCACATCGAACCCAAAATCAACTGCTAACACAAATTTTGAAAATTTAAGAAGATGCCCCTACATCAGAAAATATTGAAAAAAAAAGAATATGTTTTTTTATGTAATCATTATGCAAATGATTAATGTTTGATAAACATATGATTATGATAATCTTGATTTTGTTTTACTTGATGTTAAAAAGGGAATGTAAATCCTGAGTAATATGAGATGACATGTTACATATGGTATCGGAGCTACTAGGTTCAATGCACGGACCTATGAGCTCACTGCATGAAATCTTCCTCAGACATTAACAATTGCTGATGTTTGGACGTTCTTTTTCCAAAATGGTAAGAACAAGAATGACACCAAGGAAGAAGGTAATGGGAAATGGATGTTACCTAAAGGCTATGAGGGAGCAAGCCTTAAGGATGAAAAGCCTAGGCCAAACTGGTTACCTAGAAGGTGCATGGTTATCTGATACTGAAACATTCACTGATGCTATTAAACGCATCAAGTAGGAGAAGGACAAAGCAGTTAAGGCTATTGCTCGTACCTCTGAAAATGAACCAGTGAAACCCTCTACACCTAAGGATTTACTATTGGGGAGTGAAACTAATGCTCCTATTGTTATTTGAGAGCACTTGGATGAGTACCTGCCAGTATGTCCACCTCCCAAATATGATTTGGTGAACCTCAAGGATGAGGATAAACTTGGGAAGGTCTCCCAACCTACAAGTGACTTGCGGTTGCAAGATGTGAAAATTTGTAATGAGTGATGGATATTGTGTGATCCATGGATACTATAATGCAATTTTTGAAACTTTTGGCAAACATTTTCCATCTTGTTTAAAGATTGCATAAATGAGAATGGATTTATGTTTATGAATGGATTCAATAGTATAAAAAACTAATTGAATGCTTAAATCTGCAAACTTTAGGAGAAGTAGATTATAGCATGGTTCGAACAAGAACCAGTTCATTGGGGATAGCCAAGAGGAAGGCCAACCTTTTGGCCACTCCAATTCAAAACTTGACCAGATCCTTGCTATGCTCCATTAGAAAAGGGCAAGAATTGGAACTAGGGAAAGATGTTTGAGCAGAGGACATATGCCAACTAGTATTGTGGATCCACCTCAAGAACACACTTTAGTAGCTATAATTCAAACTACAAATATTAAATTAGATTGAAATCTTGTTTAGAGTAGACCTTTAGATGTATACAAGTTAAATGATAAGGTCACAATACGATAATTTATTGATACAATTATCCACTTCACCAAATATTAAAGCATGTGTTATATGGATGTTTAGTATTAGCTCTTAGATATTTATATAAAACAAATGCTAAAAAATAAGTATTCTCATAGATCCCTTTCACCAAAGTTCTTGATGCTAATTTTTATCTAGCACATGATGATCTATGTTAACACATTTCAAAAATCAAGCATTGTCAAAATTGAGTCCCATTTATTAAAATCAAACCATTATACAACCACCAAGATAGAATATAACAAAAAAATTAAGATTGACAAATTCCAATCACATTTACATAAAAAGACAAATTACTTCACCCAAGAAAGAAACTAATTTTGCTATGTGTATCTTGTTATATTTGGCTTCAGTAGTAAGTGGGCAATTTAATAACTCTAGTAAAATTTAATTGAACTTTTTTCTATTTGGTTTATTTTATACCAAGGTTTTTTAATGCAACTATTCTTTTCAATTAGTAGAAATCTAAGTGTGTGTGAACAATAACAATATTTTTAGAAAAGATAAGCCATCACATGATATATTTTTATGTGCAATAATGTTCACTTCTAAATTTGAATTAAAACAAGAAACAAATTCAAAATAGACAATTGAATTTAGTTTTCAATGTCTATTTTATTTCATAGTAGAGATGTAGGTACTATAACATGTTATTTAAATTAATGCTTTCTATCAATAAAAGCAAAATAAAAATAATACAAAAATACATAGACATCCAATACACAACCTTCATAGAGAATGGGATTGGGGGTAATCTTTCAGGGAAAAGGGAAGGTGAGGGAGAGGAGGAAGGGGAAAGGGAAGGGGAAGGAGTATAAAAATACTTTATTAAAATATATTTTCTCAAACAGTTTGATCAACAATGACAATAATATCATCCATGACTTTAAAACATCTTGTTCTACATTTTTTGTTGAAACATAATACTCCAATAACAATTGAAAACCCAATTCCAATGCTCAATCCAATTCCCACCCCCCACCATACATGTTCCTCCCACTCTTGTTCACTTACATCTTCATCATAGGTGTTGTTTGAAGAAGGAGAAGAGGAACAATTTATGTTTATTTGAATTCCACAAAGATTTCTATTGCTTGAAAATGATCTTTCATCAAATGTTAACAATTGTCCTCCTTGTGGTATCCTACCTAAAAAATTATTAGAAGATATGTCCAAGTAACTCAAAAATGTGAGAGATTGTAGTTCTGCAGAAATATTTCCAATAAGATCATTCCTTGAAAGATCAAGTGACTCCAACTGCACAAGATTTCCAAAAGAAGAAGGAATTTTTTTGCTGAGATGATCTCTTGACAAATTGAGAATCCTTAGACCAGTGAGGAATCCAATTTCTGGAGGAATATTTCCTAAGTTATTATTTGAGAGATCAAGACACTAAACCAATGCCAAAGATCTCACATACTCTAGATATTGCCCTCTATTGTTTATTTCCATTTTATCTAAATAAGGCACTGAGCTTGAATTTGAGTATTGAAGGACTTCTGCACTTTGTGTTTGATTTTCCATTGCTCTTATGTTTTTTAAGCTACTTGGAATAGCTCCAGACAACTTGTTATTTGATAAAATCAAGACTTGAAGATTTTGTAATTTTGTTAACTGCAATGGTATTCCACCTTCAAATTTATTAGATCTCAATACCAAAATTCGAAGACCAAATAACTTCCCTATCCAATTTGGGATGGTCCTTGCATGTTATTATATCCCAAATCTAGAATCTCCAAAGAAGCATAATTTTTAAGTGATGATGGAATTGGCCCTTGTAGTCTGTTACCTCCCAATTTCAGTGTTTGAAGACAAACCATGCTGCTAATCTCACCTTCCAAATTATTATTTTCTAGATTTAACACCTTTAATGTTGATGAGCAATTCCCAAAACTTACAAAAATATTCCTTGTAAGCATGTTATTTGACACATCTAGAACCTCCAAGTTATGCCCTTCACAAATAGAATGTGGAAAGGCACCACTAATATTATTATTTGCAAGTGACAAACAAATGAGTTGACTCTAGCCATATTTGTCAATGTTTGTTGGAATGATGCCATCAAATTGATTCTCAGACATGTCCATGAATTCCACATTAGGATGAGGTTCAAAAATACTCCCTTGTAACTTATTTTTATGTAAGTCAACATTGTAAGCACTAAAGTTACTGAACTTAGATGACAAAGGCCTTCCTCCAAATTGATTACATGAGAGATTGAGTGTGTGAAAGGGTGTATAGTCCCACAACCAATCTGGAATATTTCCACTGAGAAAATTGTTAGACAAGTCCAGGTAGTTTATGGTGTATTGTATGGATATGAAAGATGGGAAACCACCATCCATATTACAAGAACTCAAGGACAAAGATTGAAGCTAAAATTTAGGGATCCATGAGCCTTCAACTTTTACTTTCAAAAAATTGTTTAAAAGGTCCAAGTCAGCAAGCTTTGTCAAATTTTCTAATTGAGAGAACAAGAATGTACCATTCAAAGAATTATTACTAACATCAAGCTCGACCAAAGATGAGAGGTTACCAAAAGTAGATGACAAGCTTCCATTTAATTTGTTTGACCCGAGGTAAAGATATGAAAGCTTTGATAGTCCACCTAAAGAGCTCCACAGAATGTTGCCTATTTGGTACAGGAGCACCTAGAAAATCATGTTTTCTTTTGTAATAAGGTCTATTTGACCAATGCATTTTCATTTCAGTTGTCTCTAGGTCCTTCAGGACCTAGAACCCATTTTGTAAGTCCTAAGTGACTTAAAACACAATTTTGTCATATTGTAATCGCATAGTGCCAAAACGGGGCAGTAGGACAGTTTGAGGTAGTTTGGATCGATTGGTCTCCCAACTCTTTGCATCGGTTGGTTTTCCAACTACTAGTAGGTTGAGTTGATAAGAACACCAAAGGAAGGAACTACTGAGGGAGAGGAGAAGAAGAAGTGTGAATGTAATTGTGCATTATTCTGAGGAGAAATATAACTGCTCTATTCTGTCAATTTGGTTCCCATTCCCTGTAACTACAATTTGCATAACTGTAGATTTCTATTCTTTCTGCTTGCTTTCCATCATTACTGTATGTCGACATGAAGCATTCCACTGGTACGATTTCTATTGAAATCAGTGGAATGGCTTCATTGTACAAGTATTTGTTTTTGTTTCTTGTTTTGTTTTTGTGTTCGATGGTGCAGAGGATCCAGACAGAATGTTTTGCACAGTAGGTCAGCCTACCATCTCCATGTGCTAGGGTTTGGTTGAAAGAGTAGATGAACTGCAGAGTCGGAGAGACACAGAGGTCATCATCGGTAAGACCGGAACCATCAGGGAGAGATTTCTATCAGCGTGAGTTCTATCTCATTTCACTGAAGAAAGTTCCAAGTGAGCCATCAGTGTGTCTCAGACCAGCGGAATGAGTTTTGGGGTTCTGGTTGACAGTGATTTTCCTGCTGATAGTGGTCCATCAGCGCATCGACCAGAATTCGTAAGTGCTCACCGACGAGAAGGTGCTCACCGAAGACAAAAGTCATCGGCATATCGGCGAAGCAAATTCTAACATGGCCGATAGTAATTGTCTTGCCAACAAGTGAAAAGTCAAAGGTGACATTGGAGTGATCGGTGTATCGGTGAAGTGGAATCTAAAGTAGCTGATAGCACTTTTCTTGCCGATAAGCAAGAAGCGTAGAGTCACCCATCAGAAAGAGTTGCGATGTCGGAGTGACAAGTTCGAAGACGATCGATGGTGATTTTCTTGCCGATAGGTAAAGAGTGTTGAACCTCACAATATTTGATCAATTGTCTGTTCTCGCTGTGCACTCCTCATCATACTGGTATCAGAGCTAGCAAGATTCTGATTGGTTGGTTAAGTTATTACTGAGTTATTGGTTGCAGGTGCTTGATCCATCTTAAAGCCGCAAAAGAGAAAGAGTTGCCATAGAATGTGTTGGCTACAGACAAGGAAAGGTATGTGTTTACTATCCTCCAATAGAGGTTAAGCTGGGGAGAAGGTGCAGAGAGAGTGACACCACCAAGGAGAGAGTGGTAGGTGCATCTTCCAAGATCTACTATTGGGTAAGATGGATGGTTTGCTGAGTTGGTGAGTTGTGTGGTAAGGTAGTGAGAAAGATGGATACCTGACTGAAGAAGCACTTGAGGTTGTAGCCTAAAGAGTACTCCACTGATGGGAGTAGATGAGAAGATGACAAGACAGAAGATGAAGTTGAGGACCAAGATGAAGGCAAGACTGAGACAAAGAATCAACTCATGTGGCATGAGTTCTTTTCTAGGTGGGGAGTATGGTGCAGGAGCACCTAGAAAATCCTATTTTCTTTTGTAATAAGGTCTATTTGACCAATGCATTTTCATTTCAGTTGTCTCTAGGTCCTTCAAGACCTAGAACCCATTTTGTAAGTCCTAAGTGACTTAAAACACACTTTTGTCATATTGTAATCGCATAGTGCCAAAACAGGGCAGTAAGACAGTTTGAGGTAGTTTGGATCGGCTGGTCTCCCAACTATTTGCATCAGTTGGTTTTCCAACTACTGGCAGGTTGAGATGATAAAAACACCAAAGGAAGGAACTACCGAGGGAGAGGAGAAGAAGAAGTGTGAATGTAATTATGCATTGTTCTGAGGAGAAATAAAACCATTTTGTTCTATCAATTTGGTTCCTATTCCCTGTAACTACAATTTGCATAACTGTAGATTTCTATTCTTTCTACGTACTTTCCATCGCTATTGTATGTTGACATGAAGCATTCCACTGGTACGATTTCTGTCGAAATCAGTGGAATGGCTTCATTGTACAAGTATTTGTTTTTGTTTCTTGTTTTGTTTTTGTGTTCGACGGTGCAGAGGATCCAGACAGAATGTTTTGCACAGTAGGTCAGCCTAGCATCTCCATGTGCTAGGGTTTGGTTGAAAGACTAGATGAACTGCAGAGTTGGAGAGACACAAAAGTCATCATCAGTAAGACCAGAACCATCAGGGAGAGATTTCTATTGGCGTGAGTTCTATCTCATTTCACCGAAGAAAGTTCCAAGTGAGCCATCCGTGTGTCTCGAACCAGCAGAGTGAGTTTTGGGGTTCTGGGCAACAGTGATTTTCTTGCCGATAGTGGTCCATCGGCCAGATTTCGTAAGTGCTCACTGACGAGAAGAGTCTCACCAAAGACAAAAGTCATTGGCGTATCAGTGAAGCAAATTCTGACATGGTCAGTAGTAATTGTCTTGCCAACAAGTGAAAGTCAAAGGTGACATTGGAGTGATCGGTGTATCGGCGAAGTAGAATCTAAAGTAGTCGATAGCACTTTTCTTGCCGATAAGCAAGAAGCATAGAGTCACCCATCAGGAAGAGTTGCGATGTTGGAGTGACAAGTTCGAAGACGACCGATGGTGATTTTCTTACTGATAGGCAAAGAGTGTTGAACCTCACAATATTTGATCAATTGTCTATTCCTGCTATGTGCTCCTCATCACTATTAGTGAGTTGCGAGAAAGATCCAACTCTTCAAGTTGTGAGAGATTTCCAATAGAATTTGGAAGATTGCATGTTAATGAAGTTGCCAGAAAGATATATCCTTTTAAGTTGTGAGAGATTTCCAATAGAACTTGGAAGAGTGCCTTCAATATTGTTATCATACAAATATAAGCGAGTCAACGAAGTCATATTTCCAATAGAATTTGGAATCAACCCTCCCACATTTGAATATGCAATCCAAAGGATGCTGAGCTACAAAGAGTGTTGCATAATGTAAGAGAGGTTGAATTTGAGATCTGTGTTGTTGTCCAAGTAAAGGTCCCTCAAGTGTGGAAGGCTTAAAACAATAGAAGGGATGGAACCATGGAAGTCACAGTTAGTGAGCTCAAGGGAAACCAAAGATGTAAGATTTGAAATCTAGATGGGAAACGACTGTTGTTGAGTAATAGTAAAGTAATTGCCAACAAGGACGAGATGGGACAGGGAGGTGATGTTTAGAAGAGGAGAGAGAAGTGTACCTAGAAGCTTAGACATGTAAAGTGATGTAAGATTGGGGAGGGACGCAACATTCTCTGCCACATCAATTATCACATTCACATAGAAGAGTCCAAGGTACTCCAACCCTCGCAACTTTCATATCCATGAGCACGACTGCCTCATCTCCAGATCAGAATTATCAGAGATGTCTAGAAATTTCAAGCTAGACATGTTGCCAATCTCACTGGGAATTTGGCTGGTAAGACCACATCGATGCAAGCTCAAATGCATCAATTTGTTGAGGCTTGCAAGATGCGTAGGGATGGGAAGAGGGGACAAGTCAATATAACTGAGGTCGAGGTACTCCAAATGTTGCAGTTGGAATAAAGCAGGGAATATTTTGTTGCTTGAATTCCTAACTAACAGCGACATAGTATGAGCATAGCCATCTTGAAGATCCAGACGAACCACGTGGCCAGTTCTCCTATGGCAGGTGATTCCCTTCCAAGAGCAGTAGTATAAGCCTTTCCATGACAGGCACATGCCCAACATGACCAACAACACCATCACCCAATATATTGTTTTTTCCATCTTCAGACAGTGTTCAGACAGTCCCTCTCAATACTTAGCACATTCCCACTCTACAATTCAACTTCCCAAATGACGCTTCTACTTGATGGAATGGGTTGAAAATTGAGGCGTATTTATAGGAGCTACAAACCTTGTCAGTTGAGTTCTTAGAATTTTCAAGGGCAACCAAAGTCTTCATAGTGGAAAATGTAATGAAACTTCTAAAATGATAATTTTCAAAGTCCTTGTTCACATGTAGAAAATATAGAGAAGGCCCACATGTTTAATTTTCAAAGTCTTTCAGTGTGGAAAATTTATAACTGTCATAATCCATTTTGAATGGTATATATGACTAGTATATTTATATTTAAAAAAATATATCTAAAGTACGCTGAGGGATCTCTCTTTTCCATAGTTTATTTGAAAAAGAAATTGGAAAAAAATAAAAATAAAAACCGAAAAAGAAATTAGAAAAAATAAAAATAAAAACTAAAAAAAAATTAGAAAAAATAAAAAACAAAAAAGAAAAAAGAAATTGAAAATAACAAAATAACAAAAACTAGAAAAAATAAAAAATAAAAACCCAAAAAGAAATTGGAAAAAATAAAAACTAAAAACTAAAAAATAAATTGGAAAAAATAAAAAAAACTAAAGAAAATCACAAAAACTATGTCATTGGTGTGGAAAGAAATAAGAAACATTGACAAAAATAGTTATTCCAACAAATTATTGCAAGTTGTAGTCTTGGAAAAATGTTAAAGAAATGAGAAAGATTGACAACTATTGATTTAGATTTTTAACAACCCTTCTTTAATTTTTTTTAATTATTATGTCATTTTAATTATTATATCAAAAGTTATGTAATGACATGTCAAATTATTTAAAATTTAATAATACACTTAGTACACTCCCACTCTTACAATTCAAGTTCCCAATGACGCACGGAATAGGGTGGAAATTGAGGAGTATTTGGAAATGACGTTTCTTACAAACTTTCAACAACCACCGAAGTCTTTGAAAATGATAGTTTCCAATGTCTTGTTCAAAGTCGGTAATAATTTTCGAAGTCTTTCGAAAGTCTACAAAATATAGACAAGGTAGGCAATAATAATTTTAAAGTCTTTTGAAAATTGTGGAAAATTTAGATTAATAATTTACAACTGTCATAATCCATTGTGAATCATATATATGATTGAATTTTATTTTTTATTCATTGACGCGGAAAGATTAAGAAAGATTGAATATGCACTCTTTGAGTATGGAAAGATGCTAAAAAACATGAGAAAGACTAACAATTCTTGATTTAGATTTTTATGAAATCTTCTTTCAAAATTCTTTTAAATTAATTCTCTTAGCACTAATATTTTTTTAATAATTTCTAGTGTTTTAGAGAAAAATGATTTTTTAAATAATTCCCCATATTTTAGGAAAGGTTTATCTTTTTTAATAATTTCCTTTTCTTTTAGGAAAGACTAATCTTAAATGTTTACATATAATATATTTTACAATCCTTTTATAAAATAGAAAATGATGAAACTCTATAATATAAAAAAGCTAGATTTTTCTTAATTTAATATTCTTAAAAAGAATATATTTACAAATTTATAAGATTTATATTTTAAAAAGGCATCATATTCATTATTGAAAATGTTTAAATTTATTTAAATAATTGATATATTAAGAATTTAGTTCTTTTAATGGAAGATTTTATATCATATTCAAATAGTTTATATATTATGTGATAATAAATTTATTGAATTATCTATCTATTTGTATTATTCATTATAATATATAAATAATGTTTTTTTTAATTATTACTTCAAGAGTTATGAGAGGTGTGACTAAGTAGTAGCAATGGGTAGATTGTAATGGCATGGACCTTAACTTAAATTTGATAGCCATTTACATGTCAAATTATTAATATTTAATAATAAACATAATAGTAAAAACAATTATAAAGTGGAACAAAATATATTGATTTAATTATTTTATAATTGTTTGTATGGATTGTCTTATTTATTTTATTACTATTGAAAAATAAAATAACTCAAGTAAATGCTAAAGTAAATAATTTCTTTTCTTTTAATTTATTTGAAAATTATTAAAAATAACATAGCTTTTCAATTAAAAATAAAGTAATTAATACTTAAAATAAAATAGTTCTTAAATAAATGATAAAATAAATAGTTCTTAGATAATTATAATTTTAGGACATGCACAATTATCATAATCCATTTTGAATGATGCATGGTTAATTTTTTTTTTTCATTGATATTGAAAGAAATAAGAAAGATTGACAAACATAGCTATTCCAACACATTATTGCAAGTTGTAGTCTTGAACATGGAGAGATGAACATTATTGCAAGTTGTATTCTTAAGCATGAAAAGATGTTAAGAAATAATAAAGATTGACAATTATTGATTGAGATGTTTAACAACCCTTCTTTGATTTTTAACAATCCTTGACAATTATTTCAAGTCTTGAGCATAGAAAGATGAAGAAATGAGAAAGATTAACAATTATTGATTTAGATGTTTAACAACCCTTCTTTGATTTTTAACAATTCTTGACAATTATTTCAAGTCTTGAGCATAGAAAGATAAAGAAATGAGAAAGATTGAAAATTATTGATTTAGATGTTTAACAACCCTTCTTTGATTTTTAACAATTCTTGACAATTATTTCAAGTCTTGAGCATAGAAAGATAAAGAAATGAGAAAGATTGACAATTATTGGTTTAGATGTTTAACAACCCTTATTTGATTTTTAACAATTCTTGACAATTATTTCAAGTCTTGAGCATAGAAAGATAAAGAAATGAGAAAGATTGACAATTATTGATTTAGATGTTTAACAACCCTTCTTTGATTTTTAACAATCCTTGACAATTATTTCAAGTCTTGAGCATAGAAAGATAAATAAATGAGAAAGATGGACAATTATTGATTTAGGTTTTTGACAACCCTTCTTTGATCAATTATTGATAGTTATTATTGAAAATATTTAAATTTATTTAAATAATTGATATATTAAGAATTTAGTTTTTTTTTTAAATGAATGATTTTTATATCAAATTCAAATAATTTGGCCGATAGACCATTCTCTATGCACACACATCTTGTAACGGTTAAAAATTTGGTAATCATTTAATTTTTTTTTTGTTCATCTAATTTAAAAAAAAATTGGTTGAATAAGTGTTAAAAACAACAACTAAAAAAATAGCAAATAGGAGGAGAAGACCCAAAAATAGACAATGGAAGGAGACATCATGCAAGAAAGGTTGGCTATAGGGAAATAAATCAGAGAATGAAACGCCATGAGGAAGATGATTCTTGTAAAGACCTAAACAGATCTCAAAACAAGAGGAAGGGTCATGGGTTACAAGAGCCTCGAAATCATTTATCGATGAGCTCTGCTGCTGCCATGGATGATAACAGTGATGATGCTGAAATGGGCAGGTCTGAGGATGATGATGACTTGCCACCATCAACTGTCTGACATTCTTGGAAGCTAAAACTTCATGGGAAGGTGATTGTTTTGATGAATAGGAAATTTGTGTATCTTACATATGTGGTTTTGACTTTGAATGTTTTCTTGACATTTCCCTTGAATTTGGTTTCATCCTTTGGAAGATTTGAGTCCCAATGGCTTAACAACAATTCCTCGCAAGCTACGAACAGGTTTGCTAAAACTCATCCAATTTTGGTCATAGGTTCTAATCTGTTTGGCAAAGTTTTTGTTGCTTGTACATAAATCACCAGCAATTGTGTTTCGAATTGAAACAATTATGACAAAATGGCAACAAGAATCCACATCGCATACACTCTACTTAAATATCATCCACTTCAATGGTCAAACACTCAATAGCAATTTTACACCTCATTCACAACAAAAAGTGGTAAATATTTGTCCTATTTTTATTGGTCCAAATTAACCTTTGATTGTTGAAGTGGATGATATTTAATAATAGCCCATGGCATATGCATGTAGCTAATATTTCAAAGCAACACCTTCAGAATGATGCTACTACAATGTCTACTCCATTTGGTTCTAATGTAGTTGTTACAACTTACTTCTAGTTGGAAGGAGGTCAGTATCCAATATTTTGTTTCATAATGTATCTGCAGAATTATGAGTGTATTTCTCTTTAGTTTTGTCTCAAGTTTTCAGTGCCTTAGGATTCTTTCATTGCAGAAGCCTAACAATCTGAAGCCTTCAACTACAAATATGGTGAAGGTGTGCACCACTGACTTTAATGGAGAGCTCAAATATTGTTGGATGGAATTTATTTTATGGTGATTCTAAACATTGCACTATTATATGCAAACATCTTCCTTAAAGTATCTAAAGTAGATGTAGAGGTTGCAGAAACTCAATATGATCTTGCAAGAATGTTTGCAGCTGAAATAGTTTATCCAGAAAAATAACTAAGCTAGGCTTATTAGCAGCAAAATCAGGATCAACAAGTAGTTCTACAGAACCTGATAGGATGCAAAGCCCTAGAGCAACAACTGCTAATGTGGCTTTCCCATCTTCCAACTTGCCTAGAGCCAATTGGGAGGTATTGTTTTACTATTCATTTGATATAATCTCAAAGTTTGGCCAAGGGATCATGTCTAAAGGATTCCCATATAACCAATTTTCTTCTACAATTGTAGTTCTAAAGAAGCATCCACGAATGAGTTTGACAACAAAGGATGAGGAGCCTATGTTACTAGTAATAATGATAACAGAAGGCAGTAATCCACCATCAATTGACATCCGAAGCACAACTAACCCATAAGAAAAGCTCACTATTTCAAACTCAGTTGTACCAGTCAATGAGCCCAATAAGGGTACTAAACTCAAAGAAAACCTGTAAAGTAGGAAAAAAATAATTCTTAAGATTGTGAAATCTTACTAAAATATTGATAATAAGTGTGGGAAAATATTAGTAAAAATGCATGACCTAAAGTTTATGTGATTAACTAATAATCTATTTTCAACTTTTTGTTATAGGGCATTAGGAAGTCTAGATCCTCATACTAGAAGTACATAGGTTTAAGTGATAGAATATTTACAACTTAAAAAATGGAAACTAGAAAGTCTCTATATATGATTCCCATTGTACCTTTATATAGTTCTTGTGTGTTTTTAATTAACCTACAATTTAAAAATAGTTATAGTCCCTAAGTTTCTATGTATTTAATGGTCATTCTATATACATGAATATGAGAAAAAATAACAATTCATACCCACAATCTTACGAGTATTCTAGGTAAACGATGTCTACTGAGTGGGAAACTAGAATTTTGAACCACGATGTTTGCAAATCACGGGGCACTAAAGGGGGGGTCTGTGGCACTCAAGCCTGGTGGGTTTGTGACGCTCATGTCTGAGTCGGTTGGGGGGTAGCCTGGTGGTTTGGCCACCTCCGTCTTGGCTGGGGGTGGCTCCGTGGATGCTATGGGTGGGCAAGGGCTTGGCCCCGAGAATGCTGGTCCTGGGGGTCTTTCTTTTGTCCCTGACTTTGGTGTCGGTGGTTTTTCCACTGTGGTAAATGTTGGAGGTGGTCCTGTGGTAGGGTTTCGGGCCCCGGGTGGCCCTAAGAAGACCTTTTCTGCTGCTGTTGCTGAATTTGGTGCTCGGACCTCTTCCCGGCCCAGTTCTTGACTGATCCTTTGCACCTGTGAGTCGCCCATTGTGGTTTGTGGTTTGAAAGTTGCTGAGAACGAAGAATTATACCACAACATTGGTGTGATTTGTAGATTCAATGGTTTTTGGCCCTCCTTGCCCAATCTTCACCATTGGGTCTTGGAGTCTTGGAAGCCACTGGTTAAGAGAAAGATTGAATTGTTTCCCTGTGCTAGAGGGTTCTTCATAGTGACATTTGCTTCTTGTGAGTAGAGAGACTTAGTGCTCGATGGCAAAGTTTGGTTGTGGGGGGATCACTCCCTCTCTATCAAGCCCTGGACTCTCTCCTTCAATCCCCTTACAGAGCCTCTCAACATCAGACCTGTTTGGGTCCATCTCCCTAATCTCCCTCTTCAGTTTTGGGAGGATTCGTGCTACGAGGGCATAGGCAATGCCATTAGCCATTTCCTCAAGGTGGATTCTACTACCTCCTTCATGGGGCATTCCATGGTAGCGCACATTCTTGTGGATATTGACATATCTAAACTGCTCAATGGGGATGTGGTCTTGATGGTAGGGGATAGGCCCTGGAAACAATTATTGGATTATGAGGGTATTCCTTTTAGATGTAGAAAGTTTTTTACCATAGGTCATCTGGCCTCTGGTTGTCCCCTCTCGCACCATAAGGGTGCTGCTACTTGGTGGAAAGATGCCCTCCCAGATCACCTTACTATCAGCGCTTCGGAGGATGACGGTTCATCTCAGGGGGATGCTTCCTCTAGTGATGCTGACCCTTTTGTGACTGTTATTGAGGATGTGGTGTCGGTCGCTATTGCAGTTCCCTCTCATTCTCTAAATTCTCCTGACCACTTGGCTGCTCATCTACCAGCTCCTCCTGTTTCGAGTAGGCCCATTTCTTCTATTCCTGATTCTTCTACTTCAGTTTTACCCTCTTCGAGCTTGGCTTCCCCTCGTGGGGCTTCCTTGATGTCATCTGTAGTTCATTGCGAGCCCTCTTTCTTGGTGGTTTCAGGGGAGTCTCCCCTCTCTCCATGTGCTGTCGATCCTGGTTCTGAGCCCTCCTGGACAGTAGTTCAGCGTAGGAAGAAAGGTCCCTTGCCCCCTTGTGGCAAGGGTGGTAGGGTGTCTAGAACGGGATCGGATGTGTTGTAGATCCCTATTGTTCTCCAGCTAGGCTGCAGTGACTATGCTGTCGGTCTACCATTCCTGGTCTGCTGCTTCTAGGGTCAAGTTCTATTGGCTTTTTCCCCTGTTCTTCTGCCCTTTTGGCCTTGTTTTTCGCCCCTTTTCTGGGCTTTTTTGTATCAGGTTCAGCTCCCTTGTTTAGCCGCTTATCTTTATCAAAAATAATGCATACCCTCTCAAAGTGTTACTTATATTGGATCTTGCAAGATGTATTGCTAAAACAATAGGTTATGGGAGAAAAAATATATATTAATATTATACACAAGAAAAATCATAATTAATATTAAGTTATTATAATTTTTAAGTATGTTATCCCTTAGATCATCAAGCTCACCTTTCAATTCCCTAACCTTGCTATCCTTAGTGGTTTTTTGGACAAGAGAATTCTTAATTCAAGCCATCTAACAAAACAAGATAACTGAAATAAACATACGCACATACCACACAAAGTGAATACTAAAACTAATTTTAAACACACACACACAATGCCTAAATTAACTTCCCCTGCCCCCAACACACACAAAATTTAAATAAAAAAATTGAATATACCAATGTTCAAACATAAGTCATTCACACAAAGTTAGTACAAACATGCATGAACACTTAAGTTCAAACATTTAAAAGTACAAACCTACACATAAAGTGAGTGCAAAAGTTCTAAAACATGGTAAAGTCCAAACACGCACACCACATAAAGTAAATGACAAACTTAAATTTCAGATGCAAATTCAGACAAAATAAACATCAAAATTAAAACACACACTTCAAAAAGAAAGTGATCACATGCCAAAGTTTAAACATGCTTCATGCACAAAGTTAGTTCAACCACATATGAAGTAGACACTTGATTTCAAATATGTCAAAGTGCAAACATACAAAGTGAATGCCAACGTTAAAACACTCTTCACACAAATTTAGTTCATTCACTTCACACAGTTTGTTCAAACACACACTTTATACATATACAAAGAAAACTATAAAGTTCAAACATACAAAAGTTCAAGCAAGTACATAAAGTTTTCATGTCAATGTTAGTACACTCTTCACACAAAGTGAATGTAAAATTTCACACACACAAAGTGAATGTGAAATTTCACACACACAAATTGAATGTCAAAGTTAAAACACACTCTTCACACAAAGTTAGTTCAATCATTTCACATATAGTTTGTTCAAAAAACACACTTCTTACATACATAAGGTAAACACTAAAGTTCAAAGATGTCAAAGTGTAAGCATGCAGTGAATGCCTAGTTAGTACACTCTACATTGAATGTGAAAGTTCACACACACACACAAACACACACACACAATAAGAATGAATGTCATACATAAGCACACACTCACACAAAATGTATGGAAAAGTTAACTTTCAAATACACACGCGCACACTTCACATGAAGTGAATACCAAACTAAACTTTCAAACATGCACACAATGAATGGAAAAGTTTATTTACACACACACGCATACACATAATGAATGCCAAAGTTCATTTGTGCACTCCACACAAAAAAGAATGTCAAATATTTCAATTTCATTCCACACAAGTGAACATCAAAGTTTCTTCATGCACTCCGTGAAAAGCAATTTCTGAAGTTCATTCATAAACCAAAAAATCTATGTCAAAGTTCAAGATTACACACACACAACAAATGCCAAAGTTAGTTCAAACACACATACCACTCAAAGTGAATATCAAAATTAATTTTTAAACACACACACACACAATGCCTAAATTAACTTTCTCACACACACACACACATAATTTACATTTTAAAAAAGTGAATATACCAATGTTCAAACATAAATCATTCACACAAAGTTAGTACAAACATGTATGAACACTTAGTTCAAACATGTCAAAGTACAAATAGACACATAAAGTGAGTGCCAAAGTTATAAAACATGGTAAAGTCCAATCACACACACCACACAAAGTGAATGTAAAAATTAAATTTTAGACGCATAATTCACAAAAAAATGAATTTCAAAGTTAAAACACACACTTCACACATAGAAAGTGATCACGTGCCAAAGTTCAAACATGCTTCATGCACAAAGTTAGTTCAACCACATATGAAGTAAAAACTCAATTTTAAATATATCAAAGTGCAAACACACACAAAGTGAATGTCAACGTTAAAAAACACTCTTCACACAAAGTTAGTTCAATCACTTCACACATAGATTTTTCAAAAAAACACTTCATACATACACAAATTAAACTATAAAGTTCAATTTCATAGCAAAGTTCAAACAAGAACATAAAGTAAATACCAATGTTAGTACACTCCTCACACAAAGTGAATGTAAAAGCTCTCACACACAAAGTGAATTCTAAAGTTAAAACACACTCTTCACACAAAGCTAGTTCAATCATTTAACACATAGTTTGTTCAAAACACACACTTCATACATATATGATATAAACACTAAAGTTCAAACATGCCAAAGTTCAAGCATATAGTGAATAGCAAGTTAGTACACTCTACACAGTGAATGTGAAATTTCACACACACACACACACACACACACAATAAGAATGAATGCCAAAGCTAATTCAAGTACTTAGGAACACACTCACACAAAATGCATGGCAAAGTTAACTTTCAAATACACACACACACACACTTCACATGAAGGGAATGCCAAAGTTAAAATTCAAACATGCACACAATGAATGCCAAAGTTTATTCACACACACATATCGAATGCCAAAGTTCATTTGTACACTTTGGACACAAAAAAGAATGTCAAATCTTTCAATTTCATTCCACACAAAGTGAACATCAATGTTTCTTCATACATTCCACAAAAAATGATAGTTGATGTTCATTCATAGATAAAAAAATCAAATGTCAAAGTTCAAGCTCACATACACACATACAACAAATTCCAAATTTAGTTCAAACACGCAACCACACAAAGTGAATACCAAAATTATTTTTTAAACACACACAATTTATATTAAAAAAGTGAATATACTAATGTTAAAACATAAATCATTCACACAAAGTTAGTACAAAAATGCATGAACACTTAAGTTCAAACATGTCAAAGTACACACACCACACAAAGTGAATGCCAAAATTAAATTTTAGATGCATAATTCACAAAAAATGAGTGTCAAAGTTAAAACACACACTTCATTGTATAAAAAGTGATCACATGCTAAATTTTAAACATGTTTCATGTAGAAAGTTAGTTCAACCACACATGAAGTAAACACTCGATTTCAAAGTGCAAACACACACAAAGTGGATGCCAACGTTATAACACACTCTTCACACAAATTTAGTTCACAATTCACACATAGTTTGTTTAAACACACACTTCATACATATACAAAGTGAACTATAAAGTTCAAACATACCAAAGTTCAAACAAGAATATAAAGTGAATGCCATTGTTAGTACACTCTTCACACAAAGTGAATGCAAAAGTTAAAACACACTCTTCACACAAAGTTAGTTCAAACATTTCACAAATAGTTTGTTAAAAAACACACACTTCATACATATATAAGGTAAACATTAAAGTTCAAACATACCAAAGTTCAAGCATGCAATGAATGCCAAGTTAGTACACTCTAAACAGTGAATGTGAAAGTTCACACACACACACACACACACACACACACACACAATAATAAGATTAAATCTAAGTGAAAGGTAAAATTCAAACACACTTCATATAAAGTGAATGCCAAAGTTAGTTCAAACACTCACACACATAGAAAGTGAATGCTAAATTTTAAGCACACACTTCACACACACACAAAAGTAAACATAATTCAACAGACCAAATTTTAATTTACACTAAGTGAATGTGAAAGTTCAAACTTACCTAAACACACAAATAGTAAATAGACCTAATATATGAATGACAAAGGTAGTTCACTCACATTTCATACAAAAAAATATGCATCCACAATTAACACAAACAAATTAAGGGGATGTCAAAGTTCAAACATATGCTTTACATAAGCAAAGTGGATGCTAATACACAAACAATAAGTGGCTCAAATCCAAGTGAATGTCAAATTTAGTTTACACACACACACATACTTTGGAGTGAATGTGAAAGTTAGTTCATACATATTTCACATACATAAAGTGAATGTCAAAAGCTCACTCAATTAATAAAGAGATGTTAAAATTCAAATGCACACTTCACACAAACAGTAAGTGGATGCCAACGCACTAAATAAAGTGAACTCCAAAATTCAAATAAATAAGTGGATAACAAAGTTCAAACACACATATAAAGTGAATGCCAAAAGTTCAAACAATAAGTGCATACAAAGTAATGGCTATTAAAGTTCAAACACACTTCAAAGAAACAACAAGTGGATTCCAAACTGAAACACACTAAACAAAAAAAATTCAAAGACTCTTTAAACAAACAATCAATGAATGTCAAAATTTAAGTTACACAAACAAAGTAAATGCCAAAGCACAAACACACACTTCATACAAACAATAAATGCAAGAAAAGTGAATTCAATTTTAAACATACAAAGTGAAACAAATATAAGTGATTGCCAAAGTTCAAACCCGTACTTCACACAAACAATAAGAATATCAAATTAAAGTGAATTTCAAAGTTACACTACACACAAACAATAAATAGATTCCAAAGTGAAACACACTAAATAAACATGTATAAAACACAACTTACAAATAGTATAACACTAATTATGGCAATGTTAATAAATTGCATTGTGGTTGAATGGGAGGCCATAATTGTCAAGGTTTCTTTATGATTTAGTTCTCTAATGGTTCATTCACAATTTAGTTCATGTGGTTATTAATTTAATACCATTCCATTATTTTTATTTACAAAAGAAATTTTAAATTTCTTATAGTATTTATAGCTTTGTCCACCAACTACTACATGTAATGACTTTCCAGTTAAAATATAAATATAAACCTTTGGTGCTTTTACTAGTTTATATATTATGTGATCATATTTTTTTTGAATTATCTATTTATCGAATTATACAATTCATGATCATATATAAATTTATCCCCTATTAATGGGGTTTCCCAGGATAATTTGAAGGCAAGTCATGCCATGGCAAGATGGAAGGAACAATAGAAGGATGGGCTAAACTCAATTTTGATGGGGCTTCGAGGGGAAACCCAAGACAATCCTCCATTGGATGTATAATCATAAATGAGTCAAGGGAACTAGTGGGTGGTGCATCAAAAAATATTGGTTTCCTATATAACAACGAAGCAGAGTTTCAAGTTTTCATTTTGGGTCTTCAGTTGGGGTTGTCTTCAGGGATTAGGAGAATCCACATAGAAGGAGACTCTCATATCATGGTAAGTGCTATTCAAAATGGCCATAGCCTGAATTGGAAATTGAACAATTTGTTGGTTAGGGGATTGGAACTTTTGGCCAAATTTAGGGACTACAAGGTTAACCATGTCTTTAGAGAGGTGCGTAAGGCAGCTAATTTTTTGGCAAATGTTGCATTTAAAACACTCAGGGACCTCCAAATTATACACTCAGTGGAAGAGATGAGAAACCTAGCCCCCAACTTAGAAGCTCTTATTGTTGAAGAGGTGAGGCTTGCTTGGGAAGATGTGGCTAGGAGATAGATTGGATGTGGCAAGTGAGGTGGCATCCTGGGATTACGTGGGAGGTGATGGAGATTAGATTGTCAAGATTGCATCACTGTCTAGAGTGGCTTGATAGTTTGCATGCTTGTTGGGTTTATTCAACAATCAAGAGAATTTATCTCTCTTTAATTTTGAAGTCCTTTGGATTAAGGTAAATTTGGTTTGGTACTCGGGAACATGTGAGTTTGGTTGGCATTACTGATTGGGGTGCTTTTATTGGAGATTGGGATGGAAATTCATCATTTCTTCTCCTCATCGGGCCGAGCTTGCTCTCACTTTACAAATCGAGAAGCAAGGAATCCACTATGCCTCTGTTGGCTGGGAAATGCTAGATGGCCTTTCTAGGGACCATATCAAACCAGAGGTTGATGAAGGTGTTCAAAATGAAATCTCCCATTGGTTTGAACGCCATCAGATCAGTATTGGGGGAGTTATTTTTGGAGGTGAAAAATAAATACAAGTGAACTCAGACTTGACTTCTATGTTCATTGGAGTGCTCTTGGGGTTAGGAGAGTTGAAAGAATTAGTCTGGGCTCTTAATATGGCTTTAATCAAATTGGAATGGCATTGAGGGTTGAAGGATGTCCTGGACTTGGCCATTCCTGGCATTGGAATGAGGCATCATAAGGGGGTGTGGCTAGATGTTTTGCCAACCTATTGTGGTCCTCAGATCCCTTTCATTATCCCTATGGCTGGGGTTGACAAGGAAGTCGCTAAGACTGCTATGAAGGATGGAGTGAACCTTCTCAAGTATCTGACTAGTGTAGATGACCCAGTGAAGGAGGTTGAGATGGAAGTTATTCTGTTGGGCCCAAAGGGAGATGCATTCGAAGATGAGGTAGCGGTGGATGGGTAGGATGAGCTGGAGTAAGGAGTAAGTTTATGTTTAGATTCAGTATAATATATATGTATGTAAATGTCGCTAGTATATACATTTTTGATAGTGGATGTATGAAGCTGATAAATTAATATAAGTTTATACTTTCTATTATTTGTCCCTCAGTTGTGAGTAGTCTTCCGTTATTTTAATTTTAGATACTTTATATGGGCTTTGGCGCCCTTACGCCGTATTCAACCATCAAAAAAAGAATATATATATATATATGTATATATATATGCGTGTGTGTGCGTTTTAATTATTATGTCAAAAATTACATAATTTCAATAGTAACAAGGAATAGATTGTAATGGCATGACCCCCTTAACTTAAATTTGATAGTCATGTACATGTTAAGGGTGAAAGTTGAGAGTTGTGTCCCACTTTTAACCAATTAAATAGTTCTGGGCAGAACGGTTTCGGGTGGTAGGAAGTCGACTGACACCTTTTCACCCAGAACCACATGGCGCATATGTGGATGTACCTTTCCAGGTGGAAAGGTATCAGGTGGTAACATTCTGCCCGATAGGTTTCTAGGTGGAACTATTAAAATAAAAAGAAAAAAAGGCAAAAATGTCATTTTCACTTGGATTCCTGTCACCTCAAACTCTTCTGCATGAAGCCCATAGTGCCTGCGACCAGATAAAATGACCATTTCCCTTCCTACTGACAACAGTGGTAGGGAATTTGATAGCTTTTGTTGTTTTTTTCCTTGTTTTTTTGTATATTTTTAATTTCCTTCCCTATCAATCATTTTTTTATGACAGTTATGTATTCAATGGTGTGTTTCAAATACTATGACATGCATTAGTATAAGTAAATCATATAAAAATCAAATATATAAATCATCATAATCCTATATAAATTTTGACAGTTTGTCCAAAATCCCTCCTTTTATATGATACAATATTTTAAAATTTTTGATTGTATTTTATAGTAAAAATGCCTAAATACAGCTATACAGCTATGAAACCCTAGTTCTTGAAACCCTAGTTCTATGTTTAGTTTCAATACATACTTTGTGAATTTTTCATGTACATAAAATTTAACCCTCCTCAAGCATGAATCTAACATGAGATTAAAATTTTAATCAAATCATTCATAGACATGCATTAAAGCAATATACCTTCAATTTCAAATACAAAAATGTAATTTTTACTACAATATAAAGTCCCAAATCCATTACCATTACATGAAAATAGAATAAAATGTCATCTACATAGCACGCATGCTAAAGAATAGAAAAATCTATTACCATTGAGCTTGTTAAATATGAAAAGCAACTGAATGATAGCTAAAAGGTTAATTCAAGTTGATAGTTAGAACAAGCCAATGACCTAAATCATCTAGACATAAAATTCAAACTTGCCTCAAGAATTAATTTGGTCGCCAATATTTGCATTCTATCATGCAATTTGACAAAGAGACCAATGGATTTAATCTTTAGAGTCAACTACTCTAGTTATAGTAGTCAATTTTCTATTGGCAACAAAATCTTTTAAGCCATGCATTTGGAATAGCCATCATGCACTATGGTTTAAGTGACCCACCAGATTAGTTGTGATTGTCAAACTGCTTAAAATTTTCTAAATCCTTTTCAAAAATTGTATTTTGTGTGTATGTTGCAATCATTGTATACCATGAGATGACTACTAACATTTGCTTTACCTAGTAAGCATTGCTACAAATATCTTCAATATCATGCATAGTTGTTCAACATACTTTGCTCAAAATAACTAGGCATGCACCTACCAAAAGATCATGACCTCTCCTATATTTTCTAATCAAAGATCAATCAGATTGCATAATAAGGAGAATAGTTGAAGTGGCTTACAAAACTAATACAATAGTGGGTAAATAGGCCCTACAAAATTGATGGTGGTGGGGGTTACTACTTATAGTGATAAAAACATAAGAAAAATAATACCTAGATGAAAGATTAAAATTAAGATCTTTAAATGAATATTCATATTCCACACAAAGTTGGTGAATGAAATCCAAAATATTCTTGGCATTCAAAATCTAAGAGCTCAATTGAAGTCTCTTCTTAGATTTTTGTATAATATCTATGTAAAATATGTCCCCACAGTAGAAAATATAGAAATAGAAATAAAGATATGATCATGTAAACCCCAATAATCATGTAATAGGTTTCATCAATAGCATCAAGTGACAATTAATGAACAAATGAGGATGTAATCATATAAGCTCATATAGAGTGAGGGGAATTTATGATGCCCTTAAAGTTTCCCCCAATGATGAGAAAACAAGAGAGAGAAACACAAAAAATATAGGTCATGAAAGCACAAAGTAAACCTCATAAAATATGTAGTCATGTCCAACCATATACATAAAAGAATAATAGATTAACATGTAAACATAAAAGTCTAATCTAGTATGCAAGGATAAGATAACCTAAAGCAAAAGATATAGAAATGGTGGAACATACATGAGAGACAAAAATTTAATTGAGGATGAAAAGGCCAAGGTATTTGTAATCCATGTGAATTTTCCCAAGTGTAATTTTTAGAAACTTTAACAAGTAAAATATTGCCCACCAACTTCAAGCACTTGAATAATTTACCTTGGTTATGCAATATCATGTCCAAGTGCTCAATCAAACAATCTAGGTGAACCTCCACCTACTCTTTGTTGTTCTTAATATATTTGTGCATGTTCATGAAGGAACCCACAACCAAAGAAAACATTCTAGTACCACTTAGAGAATGAGCAACATCAAACACTTTTCTTCACCCTATCGATTAACAAAGATCAACCATCAACTTAACCATGACCTCTCAAATTAATACATAGTTATCTATATCCATTTCCTTAGCCATCCCCCATAGGTGTAACATCCAAATATGGATCTTAGGGTTAGTAAGATCATGTGAAATAGTCCATGAACTAATCTAAAACTTTGCAAGCATCCACTCTACCACCAACAACAATATATTTCACTTCTAACTCCACCCTGCACACAACTTCTTTCCTTTCCCACCTTATACTATAACCTTCCTTGGATGCAAAACCCATACCGCCATCTACTTTCCTCGACATCAAGAAATGACTTCAAAATATTTAACAATGTATATTGTTATATCCAACATGCAAGTAGTAAAGATGCCACCTATTGGCATGCTTTACAAACCCATTGCCAATTCACCAAACCACTCAAGATAGTGCAGTCATGCCCTAGTCAATGGTTTAATGATGTCAAGTAATTATTACAAATAATCTCTACAAAATTATGAGGTGGCATACCTACTTGGCCACATGCCCCTTAATAGGTCCACTCTATCCTCACTTATTATTATTGTTATATTAATTATTTATTAATATTGTTGTGCTCATTTTAATTCATGTTACTACTAATAATAATAATAACACCACCACCATGTTTAAGGTTATGAATTAAGGGTGTCCATTAGTTCTTTATCATCCATCATTCATCTCTCTTGATATTATTAGTGTGTTGCATTCAATGATTGCTCTAAGGTGTCTATTCATAGAGTGTGAACTTCACAAATGAGTGTTTTTATAGTGTTGATTTTTCTACTCTATCATATTGATATTATATTAGAATCTAATTTAGAAAATAAATAACTAAAGACCACGTTTCAATAATTTATTGCCAATCAAATGTATAGTTTTAACCAACACAGTTAATGTAATATTTGAAACAAGCAAAGTAATTATACATAAACATAAGATTAATTTAAAATGCCAAAAACGTTTCAGCAACAATATGCACAATATGAAATAGTTTATGGAATACATTTTAACTTAAACAGAGGGTTGAGAAAAAATTTCAAAACTTGCATTGAAACCATAACCCACTATGTTTTCTTTAGTTTTTCTTCTTTAGATTTAGAATATATTGTTCATCAATGTTATCTTGTCCAAACAAATTCCATTGAGCTAAGTAGTTCCTTTATGCTTCTAAATTTTTCTAGGTAGTACATATCTTAGAATGTAACATTAATTTATATGTGTCATGTTGGCTCTCAAACATGTATCTACACTAATCCTAAAGACTACCAGCAATGAGTTTTATACCCAAATGCATGATAAACCCAAAATTCTATCACTAATTTTAGGACATACTAGCTACTAATAAAGCCTCTAATTTAGTTGATAATACACTCTTTTATATGTAGAAAATCTGACAACAATATGCATATCTCTTAGAATGAAAATGCATGACTTTCATACACATATGAAAGAGGGAAAACACACTTTCATTATCTTCTAATAGTTTATCCATATTTGCTTGTTTAGATGAGACACTATACATGGTAAGATACAAACAGACCATATAAAGAGATCTAGGTAGGTTGATCTAGGAGGTCCCTCCAATTGTGTAAAATTCTATTTCATTTAACCTCAAAGTGGCTTTTTTCCTTTTGAAATAGCTCTCATGACTTCATTTAAACACCTACAATTTCTAATTCAAATACCTATAATCACATGCATACCCATTCACACATGCCATGGTATGGATAGAAGGTCCTAGAATTAGTTTTTTTAATCAAAATGTAGTTTTCTTCATAATGAAAGCATTTCAGTACAGGAAAATTAAAATATGATATTTTACTTCAAGGTATAACTGCGTAGTTTTTTAATTCAAACACATGACCCATATTTCATGAGTAGTGGTTCACTTGAACCCATCTCTCATGTTAATGAATATTCCACTTAGCACTCATTGCATCTAGGTGATGCACACAAGGATGAAGCATCGAAACTTCCCAGGAGGTCACCCATCCCAGTACTACTCCGACTCAAGCGTGCTTAACCATAGAGTTTCCCCCAAGATCAAGCCCACTTAGCTTGCTACCCCATTTGCAAAACCTTTATCAAGTGTTGTGCCTTATGAACCATTCATTAAAGAGTCCCTTTATCTCATCAATTGATAAGTAGGAGGTATTTTTGCAGCATGTCAAATTATGATATTTTATTTCAAGGTTTAACTCCGTAGTTTTTTGAGTCAAACACATGACCCATATTTCATGAGTAGTGGTTCACATGAACCCATCTCTCATGTTAATGAATGGTCCACTTAGCACTAATTGCATCTAGATGATGCACATAGGGGTGAAGCATCAGGACTTCTCGGGAGGTCACCCGTCCCAATACTACTCCGACTCAAGCGCACTTAACCATGGAGTTTCCCCCAAGATCAAGCCCACTTAGCTTGCTACCCCATTTGCAAAACCTTCAACAAGTGTTGTGCCTTATGAACCATTCATTAAAGAGCCCCTTTACCTCATCAATTGATAAGTAGGAGGTATTTTATGTAGCATTTCAAATTATGATATTTTATTTCGGGGTCTAACTATGTAGTTTTGAGTCAAACACATGATCCATATTTCATGAGTAGTGGTTCACATGAACCCATCTCTCATGTTAATGAATGGTCCACTTAGCACTCATTGAATCTAAGTGATGCACACAAGGGTGAAGCATAGGGACTTCCCGGGAGGTCACCCTGTGTGCATCACCTAGATGTAATGAGTGCTAAGTGGACCATTCATTAACATGAGAGATGGGTTCATGTGAACAACTACTCATGAAATATGGGTCATGTGTTTGATTAAAAAAACTACGCAGTTAAACCCTGAATTAAAATTTCATAATTTGACATGTTGCAAAAAATACCTCCCACTTATCAAAATCAAAATAATTTATGTTTTTAGTTTTGTAACTAATTTAAATGTGTAGATTGAATGTATTTAATTTTTAAATTTTAAATTTGTTTAGTTTTGTTAATTTAAATGTGTAGATTGCATGTATTTATTTTTTTAATTTTAAATGTTTTTAGTTTTGTTAATTTAAATGTGTAGATTGAATGTATTTAATTTTTTAATTTTAAATGTTTTTAGTTTTGTAACTAATTTAAATATGTAGATTGTTCATGTATTTTTTATTAAATTTTAAATATTTTTATTTTTGTTAATTTAAATGTGTAAATTGAATGTATAAATAACTTTTAAATTTTTCTTATGTTTTTAAATTTTATTAAATTTTCATTTTATAAATTAAAGGTATGCACATTTTCACTTTTAAATGCAAATTTGCATACACGCATGTACATATGTTTTTCATAGATCATGGATGATCAGGCTTCTCCTCATAGTGTTGATCATACACATAGTGAGCTGATACTGGTGATGCACATAGTGCTAGGGGCAACTTGTATGCAGGCACTCTTGATAGACTAAATAATGCTTTGACACATTTAGATCAAACGATCCATAGTACACCAAACCTGTCTAATAGAGATAGGTTGGTGGAAATCCGAGCACAGTTTACCCATATGATTAACATTATCAAATCATATAACCCATATGTTGATTTGAGTATTGAGGATTTCTATGCGTCACTTGCTAGTACTATTATTGGGACAGTGAAATGGCCAACAGGTAATAGGGCAGTGAAATCTTTTCATGGTCTTCAATACTCAACTTCCATTTTTGTTGGCTACATCCTATTTTCATAAAGTTTCCAAATTTAACCTTGTTGCTATAACTAAGTGACTGTAATGTAGAACCTTTTGTCCTGGTAAATAATCAACAAATATAATACCACTTTTATCTATCTTCATTTGTTGCTAATAAGTACCTCAACCACTACAAATCTAATGGGATACTCTTGTCCATCACCATCTATCACAAATTTTGTCAACTTGTATTTTGGTTGCATGCATTTGAGTAGATAGTAATCTACACCTTCAATATTATCAAGATCTGCAATCACATCAAAGATATCTCCTACAACAAATACACAGATTCGAAAGTCAATTCAAATACAAGTAGTTACTTTAAAGACAAAGACAATTTCACTAAAATAATCAATATACATATAAATAGTTCATTTACCTACAACAACTAGATTGGATACATGTTCAAAATCAGCTGAATATAAATGATCATATGGGGATCTATATTATCATCTTCATAAGGAGACATTGAAACTAATTGTTTCATCTCCCATTCTGAAACATATCCATCAATAATATGTTGACATTGTAGAACATTTGCATTGTTCTCAATGCAGTCAACATAAAAACATGATTTTTCTCTAATTTGGTTTGCAAGTGGTTTGCTATGTCCAGTCATCATCACTTGATGAAGTCTTCTAATACCGATAATTTTTTGACAATTATAAGGATTTGATCAATCAATATCTACAATCATGGAAATTTAAATTTGTATGAACAAAAAATGTACATGTACTAAACATAAATAAATGTAGATGCAAGAATTACAAGAAATACCTTTGACTTCCCAAAAATAGCGTTTGGTACTTATTGATCCACTTTTTCCTTCACAAGCCCCAAAACGAGTCTTATACCATTCAACAATTTCTCTTGCACTACGTATGGTGTTACTAGCAAGCTCATGTTGGCGAAGTTCACGCTCCACACATGCACTAGCTCCATCATGCTCACCTTTTCCATGTCCACTTTCAAAAAAATTCCACACAAATTTTATGGTACATCTCGCTTGTTGTTGGATTAACCAATTAAATGCTTTAGAGGATTTGAATTGTCCTATAAAGTAAACAAATGAGCATTAAAAGTTGTTTAAAAGTTGGAAAGAATTTTAAAAATTTGAAATATTTAATAAGTTCAACACTAACCAGCACATCCATCTGACGAAATCCAGTGACTTAAAGCATGTATGCCATGTTGTCTCAGATCATCAAAAAACATTCCAAAACAATGGGCTACATAGCTTTTGTCATGACCAGTATCATCACTAATATAAAAATGAACCTCTTTGATGATAATTTGTTCATGAGGGCTACTTTGTACACCATCCAGTTGTAACTTAGCATGTCTATAACAAACATGTACAAAGATTGCAACCTTCTCTGAATGATAATATTGACTCTGAATCTCTGTTTGAGGACTAACTGTATAGTTCTCAGCAAAATCCACAACCGATATAATACAACCTTATGGAAAACAATTCTTTAATTCACGAAACTGATTTGTCTATCATCTTGCACCATGACAATGTTGGATGTACAGATATATGAGACTAAAATTTGTTCAAAAACTCATTGCAAGGTAATTCACTTTCTTTCAGAATAATTTTTTTATTCAACTCTTGACCTATTTGTGTATTTCTCATATTCAAATCTCTTCCACATAATATCCATAGATTGATCAATATTTTCAATCAAAGGAAGCTTCTTCAAATCTCCACAATTTACACAATTATTTTTGATACATTACACATTGAATTCATTAGAACATTCTATTTTTTCACATAAGAGAGACTTCATAAATTGTGTTGTACTTGCATGGATAATAACATTTGGATGAGTCATTGCCATTGTGAGGCCGACTATTTTACCTCCCATATTTTGATCATTATGCTACTCTGTAGATGACACTATCAGACCTTAGTGACTATGTTTCATTATGCAGACTTGATGTTTTATCTCACTAATTTGATACATGTGATTTGATTCAGTCATATTGGATGATATGTTGTGGTTTGATATATGGGATTTATATTAGATGCTATTTTGTTATGAGATTCTAGCTATTTATGTGATGTGAACTATTTGACATGTGATGGAAAATGCAATTTAATTTGTAGTTATGTATTGATGTTTATTTTGATTGCATGAAGTTAATTTCAGTTGCTTTGGCTATGACTTTTCATGACAGGACTGACACTTGATCGAGATGTGCAGGTTTTACATTCCCTAGCCATGGGAAAACAGAGGTCGGATTCACACCACGTTATTCCCTGTAAAGCTGATCCATTCCCAAGAGGGATAAGGATCACATGTGTAACTGAATGATGATTTATTGTGTTTTGTTTAATTTTAATTATTTTTAGCCTTAGTACCCTTTCTTTTTCTTATTTTTGATTAATATTAAGTGTTGTAAAATTTTATTTGATTTATGCCACTTGGTATTTTTATTAATTTTTTTAGGCCATTTAAATGTGGATTTTTAACCCTTTTCATGAACCCTAGGGTCCCAAAAGTTACCCTAGGTGGTCAACCATGAGTCTAGGGTCAACTTGGACTACCTAGCCCTAGTTTTGACTCACCTTAGGTCACCCTAAACCATGGTTGAGTATAAGTGACGAATTTGGAAAGAGGGAAGATGGGGGATGGGCCTTGCCTTGGGAAGAACTCATCTCCCACCCCTAGGTCTTGGCAATCATTACCAAGGAAGACTTGGTAGTTCTCCAAGAGTCCTCCCAAACTCCCAAGTGAGTGGGAGCACCACTCAAGACCATTGTCTTCTTGAGGTGTGAGTGGCAATCTAACTCACCATTTGTTCCCCTCCCACTTGTGTGGAAGCACAAGTGGATGAGGTGGAGATGGAGGTGGAGTGAGAGGAGGACATTTGTCATCCTCTTACCTTCTCACTCTTACAAGTGGCTTTGGAGGAGGGAGGAGATGGTGACAAATGTCACCTTCTCATTCCCTTAAGGCCAAGTTGATGGCCTATAATAGCTCCTCTTGGAGAGGAAAGGGGGTTCTTCTCTTCTAGTCTTTTTCCTTGTAATTTGGAGACTTCTTGGAAATTTTAAATTTCCTTTCTAGTTTGGAGGAGTTAGAGAAGGTTGGAGAAATTCTAAAAGTTGGAAGGCTTGGGAAGGCTTGGAGCTCTTCACCAATTCCACTTCCATTATCAAGGCCTTGAAGGTAGGCCTCTTAACTTGCTTCTTACCTTGCTTGTATGATGTTCCATGTTTTGGATTTTGGTTGTAATTTGTTTGCATTGTGATGTTTGCATTTGATGTTGGGTTGGGCGTTATGGTGAGAGCACCTCCAACGGAGGTAATGCTCAACTTGTATGGGTAGGGGAAATGAACCTCCTTGAGGTCTCTCCCACAGTTTGTGTTTGTGCCTTGAGGGCTCTTATTTGAGGAGTGAATTAATTGGATGGCAAGAGTGCCAGGTGATTTATTTGTGAATCTTGTGGATTGTGGTGTTTTGGGGAATTTGGCTTGAGGCCATGAGTAGAGATTTTTATCATTTGGGAGGCCTTTTAATTTGAGGGGTCCATTCCCTACCCTCACCAAACTCATTTTTATGGGTTGAGTATTGTGTTAATCCTATGGGGTTGTTCTATTTTTGTGTTATTGTGAGTGCTTTTATTGTGGAATGAAACCCTATGTGAAAGCCCTACCTCCCTAGCTCGGGGATGACCCACTTGCAGGTCTATGGTAGGGAGGAGAGCTTTCCTTTCATAGTGGCTATCTTTTGTTGTCTTGTTGTTGTGTTTAGCTGCAGGTTATTAAGTGAAGAGATGTGATGTGTAGGAGCTCTTGTTGGTGTTCAAATAGTCTCCTTGAGTTGGCTGTTGGAGCCATGGTCATTATGGCCTTATTGTATTCATTCTAAATAGTTTGTAGACTTATGAAGTTGGCTGTCCAAAGAAATTGTGGAATGCAAACATGATTTCAATCTATTTAAATGCTGTTTATTTTCCTATTTCTGTGAGTTAAGAGTTGAGAAATATATGAGAAAGTGTAATTATATATGCTGTCACTTTCTGTTTCCAAACAAAAAGGAAGGAGAAGTGTGCATATGATAATATGTTGCTGCTGTAAATATTGTTGTGTATGAGAGAAAAGAAATGCATTTTTTGATTGTTAAATGCTGTCAAAAAAAAAATTGTGCATTACAAACAAGGTCTATAAACTATTTAAATGTTGTTTATCTTCCAATTTTGTGAATAAAGTTGTTTTCAAAGGGAAATATGGAAGATGTTATTTGTGTATCTATTATTAAACTTTCAAAAGAAAAAAAAATGCAAGAGATGTCATTTTGCTGTCTAGGTTCAATGTAGAAAAAAAAGAAGAGGAAGAGGAAACTGAGGTTGTTATCTGATGTGGTTGAAGTTTTCCATTGCAATAGTTGTTGTTGAAGGACCACAAGCTAGAATAGATTGTTTTCCTACTTTAATTTGTTGTTCAAAGAAAAGAATGTATTTCTGTACAAACTAAATGGCTCCAAACAAATACTTGAATTTTTGTTCAGAAGAAAATTATAAGTTAATACATCATTTTATGAAGCAATTATTGGTATCATATTTTAACATACATATAAACATATAGAATCATGTAAATGTGTGTATTTAAGTATGTGTATATCCATCTACATCAATGATCCTAAATCTTAGTTGCTGATGTGTGTTAGTTCTGTGTATGCTCAAAGAGTAGCCTTGTGTTTCAAAAAAATATATATATAAGTTCTATATCTATTTATACAAGTGTAGATACTCAGAAATAGTACATTACATCTGCTAAATTATTAAGAAAACTGGAGATAATGATTTGAGTATATATATATAAATAACTGGCAATACAAATTACATATTTGAAGCTGCGGACTTTGAGATTCATGGCAGAACTGTTAGAGGGAACCGCAGAGTATATGTCAAAAAAAAAATTATAATAAAAAAAAATTGTTTCTTGTTTGGTGAGACTGTGGATTGTTAAGTCCATAGCCCCACCCCCGTAGTTTGTTGTAGATGGTGTGGGGTGGAGGCGTAGGCTCCTCCCCACACCCCGTTCCCCTTAAACCCGCCAGAGACCACAGTCCCCCTCTCCCCTTCGCACCGCCATTACCTTCCCTCTCGGCTAGGACGGTACCCGCCACGGTCACGTCCTCCCTCCCTTCCTCTGCTGTTGACCCTCTAGCGGCACCTCCATGCTCTGCCCCTTGTCAATAGCGCTGCCGCCACCCGAAACACCTCCGCCCAACCTCCACCCCACGGTCCTCCGTCCCCTCACAGTTCACTGCCATCGTTGGCCCTCTTGCCTTAGACCTATTTCATAGTGGTTTCCACAGCGTCATTTAGATATTAAAATCTCTCAAAAATAATAATGATACACTTAAATCTTTAACCACATTACAGACTAGCTGTATTCCTCACCATGAGAGGAAATAACCAGCACTATCATGGCCTCCATTGGCTTCCCTTGTCCACGAAACCCTAACCTGCACATGGAAAAACAAACACACAAAAGAAAAACAAAAAAAATAAGAAGAGAAAATAAGCTAAGGAAGTTAGGGCGAAACAAATTTAAAAAAAAAAGAGATTAGGGCATAAGAGGATAGTAAAAGAATATGACAAGATTAGGGCAAACTAGTCATTAGAAACCAATATTAAATTTATTAGGTTTTTCCTTGAGGATTTTTTTTTAGTTGAGAGGTTATAATTTTTCCTTTCTTTTAAATTTGCTCCTTGCCTTATTTCTTTTCAACTTAGCAATTTTTATTTAACCTTGTTTAAATTTTCAATGAGGTTTGCATTTAAATTAAATGCCTTGGAAATTATTCTAAATTGGAAATTATTTTATTCGCTATGGGAAGAATTTATCCCTAGTAGTTAGAATTTACTATAATGGGGCTTTTAATTCCATCTCCTTTTACTTGGCGGGAATATTTACCGTTTGAGACTATTGAGTTATTTTATCATTAATTCTATGTAGGGAATAAATTTGACTCTTCTCCCTCATCCTTTTTATTTTTGAAGGAGATATTAAACATTATGCCAAGATTATGTTTAATGACAAACCCAGTTTTTCGATTAAAATTTAACCAACGGCTTGACATTTTAAATTTTTTTTTTAATTTTATTTCATCTCATTGATTTAAATATTTAATTGTATATTTTAATTGTTTACCTATTAGAGTTCTATCTGAATTTTATTTTTGCATTATTTGAAAACATGTTAAGCCGCCAAAATTTTGTTAGATTATTAGGGCTTATTTTATGCATTGTTTTGATTATTATCAATTGCGTTCCTTCCATCTTTCAACTTAATCACGTGCCATCTGGACATCATATTTTAATTGCTTGTCATTCCAAGTTTAATTAGGGTTCAATGCAGACAAATTCATCATCGCCTAGGAGACTTAGGGTTTAGGCTAATTTAGTCTAACCCTAGAAGCGACACCTTACATGTCGCATACACCCTTGACGGCCTCCACCTTCACGATACGTCGACATGTCTACACCTATGCGTATTGCCACTGAGCACGCAGATGTGTGCGAGGGGGTTCCTAGGGATAGGTAGAAAAAAATTTCGTAGTTCATGTCATGACCACATGGCAAATATGGACATGACATGTGTGTTTGTGTGTCATGACCGCATGGGAAATGCAGGCATGACATTTGGTATCAGAGCGAGAGTTTTTAAAACACTGGGCTTGTTTTAGGCACATTATTGTTTCCGCAATTATGATTGACTTGTGGCTACCTCGTTTTGTAGGATGCCTCCCTGACAAGTTTGGCGAGCACAGTTCCGCCGCACTCCACCCGCCGAGGTGCACACTGATTCATCAACTATGGGACTGGGTCAGCCAGTTCCATAGGTACAACTAGTTCCATAGGTACAGCGAGATCCACAGGTACAGCCACTCCTACAACCACAGCCAGTTCCTCAGGTACCGCAGGCACCACTGGCCCCACTAGATATTGGTCCACAGATTTTATAGGCCTTATAGGCAATCTTAGATAGGCTTCCACTGGTTGTAGTTGAGCCACGTGCAGAGCCATGTGTCAAGCCCCCCGAGGATCCACGAGAGGAGCCACGCGTGGAGCCACGAGCTGAGTCTCATGTCGAGCCACATGTGGACCCCCGCATAGAGCTGCGAGGGGTACCACGTGTGGAGCCTTACGTCGAGCTGCCAGAGATAGAGGAGGTTGGTTCAACCAACAGGGCTCGTAGCAGGAGCCCCCCACATCAGGCTAGGCAGGATGAGATAGTGTGTGTAGAGCACTTGGGTCACAGGCCTTATGAGTATCATACAGATGAGCCTATCAGGGGGCACAGAGATAGAGGGGATCCCATTAGGGACATATTGAGGTTGAACCCTCCTACATTCATTGGGACCATAGAGGGAGCTGAGGCAGAGGACTGGCTTATCAGTTTAGACAAGTGCTTCACGTTGCATCCTTACGAGGGCAACATGAAGGCCCGAGTGGTAGTACACTTATTGTGGGATGCAGTAGCTACCTGGTGGCGCACTGAGGAGTGCAAGTGCCACCTATCTTTAGACACCCTCACATGGGAGACCTTCATTGAGCGCTTCAATGCGCGCTACTTATCAGACTATTATAGACAGCGTCGTATAGACGAGTTCCATGACCTTCAGCAGAGGGGACTTTTAGTGGCTCAATATGAGGCTAGGTTTACAGAGCTATCTAGATATGCAAAGTATCTCCATGATGAGAAACTCCTGGTGCATAAGTTTATCAGAGGACTTAACTACAGTATAGCAGAGCCTGTTCGGATGGTAGATCCCTAGACTTTGAGTGATGCTGCCGAGAAGGCTTATATCGCTGAGGAGATTTAGGGACGAGGGCAAAGTTCTCACCTTCAGTTTTAGGATCAGGGACAGCAGTAGCATTAGCAGAGTTTCCGTAGACCATCGCAGCCACCTCACAGAGGAGGATTCAGTTTAGCATCATTACCTCCTAGACCCTCACAGCAGCAGTAGCAGAGAGCTAGGACACAACAGAGGACACAAGGGGGACATAATAGAGATTGGTAGCAGCAGGGCCCACACAAAGATCAGAGGCAGCAGGGACCACCTGCAGGTCTCGCGAGGTCATAGCAGTCTTATAGGGGCTCGCAGGGGTCTATTGGTAGATTAGGACAACAGCAGTCGAGTAGGACTCAAACTGTATAGGTACAGGTTAGGGGCCCTTGTTATGTTTGTGGTGGAGCAGGACACCTAGCTAGAGAGTGTCCACAGGGTTATACTGTAGGGGGACAGCCTCGTGCAGAAGGATCTGAGCAGACAGTGGGTGATGTGGGTAGATCCCACTAGATGTATGCAGCGGTAGATAACTGCCACGTAGATTTTCAAGCGTCAATGATTGAGACATCAGGTATGATTGGGGGTAACCCCATTTCTATTATTTTTGATTCTGGCGCTACTGATTCATTCATATCTACATCGTTAGTGGAGCATAGCAGGTTGGTGGCCTCTAGGCAGGGTGATAGGTGGGTAGTTGAGTTGGCATCAGGAGCCAAACTAACAGTAGATGCCTTAGTTCAGGATTCTGAGATTGCATTAGGACCCTTCACTATAGTATGCGACCTTAGAATCATGACATTAGGATCCTATGATGTGGTGTTGGCTATGGATTAGCTTATGGCTCATCGAGCCAAGCTAGATTGTCACCGAAAGGCGATCAGTTGTTTAGACGATCACGGCACATCAGTTGAGATTGTGGGCATGCAATAGCCCACCACAGTGCATATGATATCTGCTCAGTAGCTTAAGCACTGCATGCGGAAGGGATGTCAGATGTTCACCATCACAGTGAGCAACAGATTAGATGACGAACTAGAGGCATCTTTGGATGATCATCCCATCCTTAGAGAGTTTGCCGATGTATTTCCAGCAGAGTTACCAGGGATGCCACCTTGACGTGAGGTAGACTTTCACATAGACCTAGTGCCGGGTGCCGAGCCAGTGTCTCGTGCACCCTACAGGATGACCACACATGAGCTCACTGAGCTCAAGCTACAGTTGGAGGACTTGCTTGAGAAGGGACACATCCGACCGAGCATTTCACCTTGGGGCACTCTTGTCATCTTCGTGAAGAAGAAGGATGGGTCTCTTCATTTGTGTATGGACTACAGGTAGTTGAATAAGGTGACGGTGAAGAACCGTTATCCTCTGCCCAGGATTGATGATCTTTTCAACCAGATGCAGGAAGCTAAGGTGTTCTCTAAGATAGACCTGAAGTCTGGGTATCATCAGTTACGTATCGCAGAGGAAGATATCCATAAGACCACCTTCTGGACTCGTTATGGACACTATGAGTTCACAGTGGTTCCGTTTGGCTTGACGAATGCCCCTGCAGTGTTCATGAGTCTCATGAACAGGGTGTTCCATGCATATTTAGATCGGTTTGTGATCATTTTTCTCGATGACATTTTGATCTACTCACGGACCGAGGAGCATGAGAAGCACCTTCGTCAAGTCCTACAGTGTTTGCGAGAGTAGAAGCTTTATGGGAATTTGATGAAGTGTGCATTTTTCAGGACAAAGGTTTAGTATCTAGGGCATATCCTTTCCAGCGATGGAATCTTAGTAGATCCATCGAAGATCAGGGCTATCAGGGATTGGCCAGCACCCACTAGTGTGATAGAGGTCAGGAGTTTCATGGGGTTAGCTGGTTATTACCGTCATTTTGTTGAGGGCTTTTCTCAGATTACGCACCCCATCACTTCCCTCCAGCGAAAAGGGAAGAGCTTTCTTTGGACTAAGTAGTGTGAGAGGGCCTTCGAGGTCCTCAAGGAGCATCTTACCAGCGCTCCTATTTTAGCAGTTCTTGATCTTACAGCAGATTTCATGGTTTGCACAGATGGATCACTTGAGGGATTAGGAGCTGTACTTATGCGGGGTGGTAGAGTGATTGCGTATGAGTCATGAAAGCTCAAGACTCATGAGCTGAACTACCCCACGCATGACTTGGAGTTAGCAGCAGTGGTTCATGATCTAGTCCGTTAGAGACATTTCTTGTTGGGTCGTCACTTTGAGCTCCATTCTGATCATCACAGCCTCTAGTATATCTTTACATAGCCAAATTTGAACACCCATCAATGGCGTTGGATGGAGTTCCTATGCGAGTATGACTTTGATGTCCACTACATCAAAGGGAAGGAGAACGTGGTTGCTGATGCATTGAGTCAAAGGTGCCACAAGCTCTTGACCTTAACTTTGCGAGTGGACTTGAGGGATCACATTTTACATCATCTGCTAGAGGATGGATGGTTTCTTGAGGTGTAGCAGGAGATCAGTTCACAGAGGGCCCTTGTGGGCAAGTTTGTAGGGTATACACTTGACACAGATGGTTTACTTCGTCATCGACAGTGCATCTATGTACCCCGCATAGGTGACCTGCGTACTGTAGTGCTATTAGAGGCTCATAGAGCACCATATGCGGCAAATCCGGGGGTGAAGAAGATGTATGCCGATCTTTGACAGTTGTACTATTGGGAGGGTATGAGATGAGATATAGCAGAGTTTGTTGCTTGATGCCTTGAGTGCTAGAGGGTCAAGGCCGAGCATCAGCATCCAGCAGGTCTCTTATACCCACATGATATACCTGAGTGGAAATGGGACACCATTTCCATGGATTTTATTATTGGTCTTCCTATGTCTTCATGTCGCCATGATGCCATCATGGTGACAGTCAACAAGTTGACCAAGGTGGCTCATTTCTCTCCTGTACGCATGACGTACAATGCGCTAGCTGTGGTGAAGGTATTCTTGGATGATATTGTGAGACTACATGGGGTACCCCGTCGCATCATCTCAGACAGAGATCCAGTGTTCACTTCAACATTCTAGAGAGCCTTACAGTAGGCATTGGGCACATAGCTCAATTTTAGCTCTGCTTATCATCCTGAGACAAATGGACAGACAGAGCGGGTGAATCAGGTATTGGAGGACATGCTTCGGATGTATGTTATGGACCATCAGTCTAGATGGGAGGAGTATCTTTATCTAGTTGAGTTTGCCTACGATAATGGGCATCATAGCTCGTTAGGTATGCCTCCCTTTTAGGCTTTATATGGTAGACCTTGCAGGACAACATTGAGTTGGGATCGGATTGAGGACAGGGTCGCCGTTGGTCCAGAGCTAGTTCAGGATATGGAGCAGTAGGTCACACTGATTAGACAGAGGTTGCAGGAGGCACAAGATAGGTAGAAGAAGTATGCTAATGCTAAGAGGATAGATTGGAGCTTCTCAGTGGGAGACAGAGTATTCTTTAGAGTGCGACCACACAAGAGTCCAATCCGTTATAGAAAGGGTTCTAAGCTCGCACCATGGTTCATAGGACCCTTTGAGATTTTGGAGCGAATAGGACCAGTTTCCTATCATCTAGCATTGCCACTGAGCCTGTCACGTATCCATGATGTTTTTCATGTTTCTGTTTTGAGACGATATATATCTGATGTATCTCATGTACTAGACTGGAGTGCTTTACAGGTAGAGGCAAACAGGTAGTTGGTACTGGAGCCAATTTGCATATTGGCTCGTCTAACGCTGGGCCTTTGAGGTCGAGAGCTGGACCAGGTTAGAGTCCAGTGGGATCAATATGATGAGGTCACGACGACTTGGGAGGATGCAGCTAGTTTGAGGGCACTCTATCCTCACCTTTTTGACGACTTCCAGGAGGAAGTTCAGTCTTAGGGGGGAGGATGTGAGGCCGACTATTTTACCTCCCATATTTTGATCATTATGCTATTCTGTAGATGACACTATCAGACCTTAGTGACTATGTTTCATTATGCAGACTTGATGTTTTATCTCACTGATTTGATACATGTGATTTGATTCGGTCATATTGGATGATATGCTGTGGTTCAAAATATGGGATTTATATTAGATGTTATTTTGTTATGAGATTCTAGTTATTTATGTGATGTGAACTATTTGACATGTGATGGAAAATATAGTTTAATTTGTAGTTATGTATTGATGTTTATTTCGATTGCGTGAAGTTAATTTCAGTTGCTTTGGCTATGACTTTTCATGACGGGACTAACACATGATCAAGATGTGTAGGTTTTATGTTCCCTAGCCACGGGAAAACAGAGCTAGGATTCACATCACGTTATTCCCTGTAAAGATGATCCATTCCCAAGAGGGATAAGGATCACGTGTGTAATTGAATGATGATTTATTGTGCTTGGTTTAATTTTAATTATTTTTAGCCTTAGTACCCTTTCTTTTTCTTATTTTTGATTAATATAAAGTGTTGTAAAATTTTATTTGATTTATGCCACTTGGTTTTTTTTGGGCCATTTAAATGTGGATTTTTAACCCTTTTCATGAACCCTAAGGTCCCAAAAGTTACCCTAGGTGGTCAACTTGGACTACCTAGCCCTAGTTTTGACTCACCTTAGGTCACCCTAAACCATGGTTGAGTAAAAGTGACGAATTTGGAAAGAGGGAAGATGGGGGATGGGCCTTGCCTTGGGAAGAACTCATCTCCCACCCCTAGGTCTTGGGAATCATTCCCAAGGAAGACTTGGGAGTTCTCCAAGAGTCCTCCCAAACTCCCAAGTGAGTGCGAGCACCACTCAAGACCATTGTCTTCTTGAGGTGTGAGTGGGAATCCAACTCACCATTTGTTCCCCTCCCACTTGTGTGGAAGCACAAGTGGATGAGGTGGAGATGGAGGTGGAGTGAGAGGAGGACATTTGTCATCCTCTTACCTTCTCACTCTTACAAGTGGCTTTGGAGGAGGGAGGAGATGGTGACAAATGTCACCTTCTCATTCCCTCAAGGCCAAGTTGATGGCCTATAATAGCTCCTCTTGGAGAGGAGAGAGGGTTCTTCTCTTCTAGTCTTTTTCCTTGTAATTTGGAGACTTCTTGCAAATTTTAAATTTCCTTTCTAGTTTGGAGGAGTTAGAGAAGGTTGGAGAAAGTCTGAAAGTTGGAAGGCTTGGGAAGGCTTGGAGCTCTTCACCAATTCCACTTCCATTGTCAAGGCCTTGAAGGTAGGCCTCTTAACTTGCTTCTTACCTTTCTTGTATGATGTTCCATGTTTTAGATTTTGGTTGTAATTTGTTTGCATTGTGATGTTTGCATTTGATGTTGGGTTGGATGTTATGGTGAGAGCACCTCCAATGGAGGCAATGCTCAACTTGAATGGGTAGGGGAAAGAAACCTCCTTGAGGTCTCTCCCACAGTTTGTGTTTGTGACTTGAGGGCTCTTATTTGAGGAGTGAATTAATTGGATGGAAAGAGTGCCAGGTGATTTATTTGTGAATCTTGTGGATTGTAGTGTTTTGGGGAATTTAGCTTGAGGCCATGAGTAGAGATTTTTATCATTTGGGAGCCCTTTTAAGTTGAGGGGTCCATTCCCTACCCTCACCAAACTCATTTTTATGGGTTGAGTATTGTGTTAATCCTATGGGGTTGTTCTGTTTTTGTGTTACTGTGAGTGCTTTTGTTGTGGAATGAAACCCTGTGTGAAATCCCTACCTCCCTAGCTTGGGGGTGACCCACTTGCGGGTCTATGGTAGGGAGGAGAGCTTTCCTTTCATAGTGGCTGTCTTTTTGTTGTTTTGTTGTTGTGTTTAGCTGCAGGTTATTAAGTGAAGAGATGTGATGTGTAGGAGCTCTTGTTGGTGTTCAAATAGTCTCCTTGAATTGGCTGTTGGAGCCATGGTCATTATGGCCTTATTGTATTCATTCTAAATAGTTTGTAGACTTATGAAGTTGGCTGTCCAAAGAAATTGTGGAATGCAAACATGTTTTCAATCTATTTAAATGCTGTTTATTTTCCTATTTCTGTGAGTTAAGAGTTGAGAAATATATAAGAAAGTGTAATTATATATGCTGTCACTTTTTGTTTCCAAACAAAAAGGAAGGAGAAGTGTGCATATGATAATATGTTGTTGCTGTAAATATTGTTGTGTATGAGAGAAAAGAAATGCATTTTTCGATTGTTAAATGCTGTCAAAAAAAATTGTGCATTACAAACAAGGTCTATAAACTATTTAAATGTTGTTTATCTTCGAATTTTGTGAATAAAGTTGTTTTCAAAGGGAAATATGGAAGATGTTATTTGTGTATCTGTTATTAAACTTTCAAAAGAAAAAAAAAATGCAAGAGATGTCATTTGGCTGTCTAGGTTCAATGTAGAAAAAAAAAGAGGAAGAGGAAACTGAGGTTGTTATCTGATGTGGTTGAAGTTTTCCATTGCAATAGTTGTTGTTGAAGGACCACAAGCTAGAATAGATTGTATTCCTACTTTAATTTGTTGTTTAAAGAAAAGAATGTATTTCTATACAAACTAAATGGCTCCAAACAAATACTTGAATTTTTGTTCAGAAGAAAATGATAAGTTAATAAATCATTTTATGAAGCAATTATTGGTATCATATTTTAACATACATATAAACATATAGAATCATGTAAATGTGTGTATATAAGTATGTGTATAGGAATCTACATCATTGATCATAAATCTTAGTTGCTGATGTGTGTTAGTTCTGTGTATGCACAAAGAGTAGCCTTGTGTTTCAAAAAAAAAAAAAAAGTTCTGTATCTATTTATACAAGTGTAGATACTCATAAATAGTACATTACATTTGCTAAATTATTAAGCAAACTGGAGATAATGATTTGAGTATATAAATATATATATATAAATAACTGGCAATACAAATTACATATTTGAAGTTGCGAAGTTTGAGATTTATGGCAGAACTGTTAGAGGGAACCGCAGAGTATATGTCAAAAAAAAATTATAATAAAAAAAAAATTGTTTCTTGTTTGGTGGGACTGTGGATTGTTAAGTCCACAGCCCCACCCCCGTAGTTTGATGTAGATGGTGTGGAGAGGAGGCATTACATTTGCTAAATTATTAAGCAAACTAGAGATAATGATTTGAGTATATAAATATATATATATATAAATAACTGGCAATACAAATTACATATTTGAAGTTGCGAAGTTTGAGATTTATGGCAGAACTGTTAGAGGGAACCGCAGTGTATATGTCAAAAAAAAATTATAATAAAAAAAAATTGTTTCTTGTTTGGTGGGACTGTGGATTGTTAAGTCCACAGCCCCACCCCCGTAGTTTGCTGTAGATGGTGTGGGGTGGAGGCATAGCCTCCTCTCCACACCCCGTTCCCCTTAAACCCACCGGAGACCACAGTCCCCCTCTCCCCTTCGCACCGCCATTACCTTCCCTCTCGGCTAGCATGGTACCTGCCACGGTCGCGTCCTCCCTCCCTTCCTCTGCCGCCGACCCTCCAGCGGCACCTCCGTGCTCCGCCCCCTGTCGACAGCGCTACCGCCACCCGGAATACCTACACCCTACCTCCACCCCACGGTCCTCCATCCCCTCACAGTTCGCCGCCATCATTCACCCCCTTGCCTTAGACTTGTTTCATAGTGGTTTCCACAGCGTCATTTAGATATTAAAATCTCTCAAAAATAATAATGATACACTTAAATCTTTAACCACATTACGGACCAGCCGTATTCCTCACCATGAGAGGAAATAACTAGCACTATCATGGCCTCCATTGGCTTCCCTTGTCCACGAAACCCTAACCTGCACATGGAAAAACAAACACACAAAAGAAAAACAAAAAAAACAAGAAGAGAAAATAAGCTAAGGAAGTTAGGGCAAAACAAATTTTTAAAAAAAGAGATTAGGACATAAGAGGATAGTAAAAGAATATGACAAGATTAGGGCAAACTAGTCATTAGAAACCAATATTAAATTTATTAGGTTTTTCCTTGAGGATATTTTTTTTAGTTGAGAGTTTATAATTTTTCCTTTCTTTTAAATTTGCTTCTTGCCTTATTTCTTTTCAACTTAGCAATTTTTATTTAACCTTGTTTAAATTTTCAATGAGGTTTGCATTTAAATTAAATGCCTTGGAAATTATTCTAAATTGGAAATTATTTTATTTGCTATGGGAAGAATTTATCCCTAGTAGTTAGAATTCACTATAATGGGGCTTTTAATTCCATCTCCTTTTACTTGGCGGGAATATTTACCGTTTGAGACTATTGAGTTATTTTATCATTAATTCTGTGTAGGGAATAAATTTGACTCTTCTCCCTCATCCTTTTTATTTTTGAAGGAGATATTAAACATTATGCCAAGATTATGTTTAATAACAAACCCGGTTTTTCGATTGAAATTTAACCGACGGCTTGACGTTTTAAATTATTTTTTTTAATTTTATTTCATCTCATTGATTTAAATATTTAATCATATATTTTAATTGTTTACCTATTGGAGTTCTATCTGAATTTTATTTTTGCGTTATTTGAAAACGCGTTAAGCCGTCGAAATTTTGTTAGATTATTAGGGCTTATTTTATGTGTTGTTTTGATTATTATCAATTACGTTCCTTCCATCTTTCAACTTAATCACGTGCCATCTGGACATAATAATTTAATCACTTGTCGTTCCAAGTTTAATTAGTGTTCGATGCAGACAAATTCATCATCACCTAGGACACTTAGGGTTCAGGCTAATTTAGTCTAACCCTAGAAGTGACACCTTACATGTCACATACCCCCTTGACGGCCTCCACCTTCACGATATGTCGACATGTCTACGCCTACGCGTATTGCCACCGAGCACGCAGATGTGTGCGAGGGGGTTCCTAGGGATAGGTAGAAAAAAATTTCGTAGTTCGTGTCATGACCACATAGCAAATGTGGACATGACATGTGTGTTTGTGTGTCATGACCGCATGGGAAATGCGGGCATGACATCCATAAATTATTTATATGATTGAAGGTGTAGATGAAATTCAACGTGATTCTGACAAGAAGTTTCACGCACTTTATTTATGCGTACAAAACATGGATGCAACTTTTCAAACACCCTTTGAGATATCTTTACCTATGGAAATTCTTGTTTGAATGATTCAAAACATTCACTATTTGTTGTATCTACAAAATGTTTTGGATGAGGATACTTTTTACCATCTTCACCTGTTACTTGTATAGTATCCCTTCTATTAGAGGAAACATGAGAGTGGTTGATCTAATATTCAATGACTTGTTTCTTCACATCTTCTAGGATTCTATCTTTTTTAGGAACCCTTACAATATTTATCCAAATTTTTTCTATGTTTTCATCAAGCTTATTTCTCTTTGAAATATATCTGTGAACAATTCTCCTGGATACATGTAGTAACTTTCCAATTGCTTTCACCTATCTCATATGTGATAATTTTTTACTTGAAATCACTGTCATCAATGCCCTACATGTCACACTTAAATCACTTGTTCTACTTGTACTTTGAATAGATTTCAAGGATTCTTGCAAGTTTTCAACTATTATCTATTTTGCTAGATTTGTTTTTTCTCCCTATTATCAACCCTTAGCAACTCCAAAACATGGGTCATTTCTTTTCGCCTAAATAACTTAGCACATAATTGTGCTCTTCCAAGTAGTGATTTGTCTTCAAAAAATTCATCCCAAATTCTTTTGGAATGCAATTTTATTGCACTATCAGGTAACATGTCCTAGGGTGAAATCTCACTGAAAAGAACATCTTCATCTAAATCCACTAGATTTTCCATAACCTTAAAATAAGTTTTGTCATCAATTTCCTCCTCAGTCACAATGTTTTCTACACCTTGTTGAATTTCTTCTTCGATTTGTTCAAACCTGAGATGTTCTTCCTCTTGTTCATTAGTAATTTGATCTTGTGCTTCTTGACTATGTTCAACCAATCCTTCTAAGGTTGAATTTCTCCCAATTCTTCTTCTTAGAATTTTATCTTCGTCAGACCTTCTTCAATCAAAAATCCTTGACCTATTCCTTTTGTTCCCCATCACAAATTACCTTTTAATTTGTGCCTGCACAAATATGTATATGTGAGGGCAAGGTCAACTAGTGTGCAAGTGGTAAACTTATAGCTTGTATATTATGGTTTAACTAATACAATGAATGGTCTTTATCTAAGAGTTTGAATAAACTATTTGAATATTACACACTCATGTGTAAGGACAATTTAAACTGAGGATCTAGTTCTAATATTCCTAAATGATTCTTGTTGTTAGGTGGAATGGTCGCACTTGACTACTTCATGCAAGGAAAGTCTAAATTAAATGAATAAATAGTCATTTTTGGATGACACGTTGTTTGTTTTAACATATGGATTTAAGTATTTAATGAATGGTCTTTATCTTTTTTTTAATAAACTTCTTGAATGTTACACTCGTGCATGTAATGACAAATTAAACTTAGGAGAGGTGTCTAATATTGAGATTGGGATTGTCAATTTGAAGAGCTCCTTTCAGTATAAATTTAGGTTTGGGATGAACTTGTTGGCCATATGTGTTGTCATTGATGTCAACATAGCATACATTGATGTCAACATAGCATACGAGTAAATGCACAAAGATGAGTCCACTTAAGGTGGAAGTTTTGGATGTAGAAAAAAACCCGAAATTGGGTAAACCAAAACAGGATCCTATTTTTTATGAAACGGGATCCCGTTATGCTTCGAGATCCCAAGCCAAAAGCGGGATCTCGTTTTCAAGAAACGGGATCCCATTTCATAAAATTTGAATTTCTGACTCGATTTGTGCTATGGGTTTTGGGTCAGAAAAAAGGCTTGGGAACCCAACCCTTGGCTTTGGACCTAGTTTGACCTACAAGTTGAAGGTCCTGTCAATGTCACAACAAAATAGTGACTTTGAGCATATGTCTGAAGGCCTTTTTTGCAGAATTTTTTGACGAAATTAAAACCCATTATAGATGAGACAGTGTAGATTCCAAATATATAATTTTTTTACAATTGAATTATTTTTCTATTTTTTAATTAATTTATGATGAAACAGGTCAATAAACTTGAATTATCAAGGTTTTTTAATATTTTAATAACTTTTTATCAAAATAATTTTTTGTAAAAAAAATTGTATGAAAATGTACTTCAGACAATTCTTTTCAATTTGAAAAAAAAATTCAAAAAATGATAAGTTTAGGTCATCTTATGCGTGACGTACACAATGATTTTTTAAAACACCAAAAACGACCATTAAAAAATTAACAAAAAAAAATTCAATAAAAAATTACAAAAAAATATGGAAAATGTGTTTCATTGAGTCACAAATATTTTTCCAAAAGGATTTAGAAAAATATGATTATTTAGGTAAAAATATGGATGACATACACGTGCATGGTATAGTAAAAAAAAAAGTGACTTTTAAACAGTGGTTTTTAGAAACGCCTATTAAAAATCAATTTCTATTATCTAAGTATTTAAAAAAATTACATATTTGGAAACTAGACTCATTTCATATTTACTAACTTTTTTCAAGATTCCACCTTTAAGTGCTTCAAATTTTTAGGTCAAATGTGAAAAATTCTGAAAATCAGGGAAAACACTACCACTTTTTGGCCAAAAAGTCGACTCAACTTCTTGCACACACCCATACAATGATGCATACACTAATGTCAAGAAAGTAAGATACTGTTCTTGGTTGCATATTCCTACGAAAGAGAAAGATCATGATTGAAGTCATAAAAGCTATATCTCTAATCGAAGTAGAGTTGAGTTTGAGGCCTTATTAATATGGGAATTAGAAGCATTAAAAAAATTAGATGTTAAGGATGCCTGATGGTTTGAAGCATGTTTTATGGTCCATCCTACTATTCTTGAGTTGCATATGGTGATGCAAAGAATACTTGGCCTCTGGAAGAAGATGATAGTCCTTGTTTTAGAATATCTGCTCTTTGAAGACTGTCTGGAAGATTGCTCCGCATTTTCATCGTTTTGCTATTGAGCTTCTATGGTTTGGAACATAGCTTCATACAGTGTTATTTATGTATGTTCCAAGTTTCATGATGTTTTGGTCACTAGAAGGATATTTTGGTGCAGTCATGGTCAAAGGGTCCAAAGAGTGAACTATCCAAGCCGTGCAGCAAGAGTAAACACAACAGAAACAACTCAAAGATATGAAGAAAATGTAGATTCAATCATTTAGTATATCAAACAATTCAAATACAAATCAACTGGCAACATGCGGGCTCACAATAGGGCTCACAGGCCTAATTATAGAATACCAGAATATACACAAGATGTGTCTTTGAAGTTCCTTCTCTCTAAAATCTAGACTAAGGATTATGAATCAATTTTTAACTACTTTCCTAGGGATCTATTACATCCTTATATATCATCTTTGGAATGCAAGATTCCTCTACGTCGGCCAAGGAAGATCTCAAACTCCAATGAAGAGCTGTAATGTGTGTACTCAGATAGGTTAGACCTAAATGCATAGAACTCCTCTGCAAATGATTAGAATGATATGTGAATCTCAAGGAAGGTCAGCCACAAACCAAAGATCATTGAATGTTGTGTCATTAGGTTCCACAAGTCAAGAGATGCTCTACAGGTATTCCCCTTTAGCTGATGTGTCTGAGACTGTCAGGAAGCTCTATTATGAGAAAATAGTCAATCTTCTGATAGCGATATCTTTCTGGTACTTAATTCAAATGTTCTGAATTCATAATATAATGTAGATGAATGAATCTAGATGGTAAGTCTAGCTCTGCAAGGTCTGAAATGCAACTGTGGCAGAATGTGGACCAAAGTACTGAGACTTCTATTGACTGAACTACCTAAATTGAACTAGAATATGAAAAGAAACAAACTGAACTGCAAATAAACTGAAATGCAAATGTTTTTGGTTGATTCAAGATTGCTCTTGAACTAGGGATGATCCTGCATCATACAACTGAGGTTATTAAAAAAAAGTGAGTCCCTCACTTTATTGGGGCTAGGGGAGAACCAAGATGGTCCACCTTAGCCTAAGAAATCCAAGACGAATCTTCTTCCAGTCTGCCTTTCCACTTCACAAGATATTCTTTGTATTGTTTGCCTCTAGTGATGCGTCCAACTCTGCTATCCAAAATGTCTTCAATCTATTCCAGTGTTTTTTGTGGTAACTACTTCCTCAAATCTTCTTTTGGGTTGTCATTGAACTCTACTTCATGATACTAATATAGGTCTACAATGTTGAAAATAGGTGATATACCCAATGTCTCTGGTAACTCCACTTCATATGCGTTTCCTGAATCAAATTTTCTGAGTATCTTACAAGGTCCAAACTTCTTCATCTTCAACTTGTTATATGTTCCAACTAGAAATATTTCTTTTCTCAAGTACACCATCACTTCATCTCCAACTGTAAATTCCTTTTGTCTTCTTTTCTCATCTACCTATTCCTTATACTTACTGTTCATATCCTCCAAATGCCTCTTTACCTAATTATGTACTACCTTCATGTGTTCTCCAAATTCTTCTACTTCTACACTTCTCTTGTCTTCTATGCTAGTATCTCTCAACTCTATAACTCCTCTAGGATTTACTCTGGTAACAATCTCAAAAGGTGTTCTTACGGTACTCTTGTTCACTAAATTATTGTATGCAAACTCTACTTGTTAAAGAATCAAATCTTAACTTCCAGTCTTCTCTCCAACCAAACATCTTAACAAGTTTCCCAAACTCTTATTCACGACCTCTATCTATCCATCAGTCTATGGATGAAATGTTGAACTGAACTTCAAATCTATCTTCATCTTCTTCCAAAGTGTCTTCCAAAAGTATCCAAGAAATTTGGCATCTCTATCTAAAATTATGTTCTTAGGTAATCCATGCAATCACAATCTCCTTAAAAAATAGGTCAGCTACATGCACTGCATCAGTTATCTTCTTACAAGCTATGAAATGAGTCATCTTTGAAAATCTCTCCACCACTACAAATATTGAATCATGTCCTCTCTGTGTCTTAGGCAATCCCATTACAAAATCCATACTTATATCTTCCCAAGGTCTCTCTGGTACTGTCAAAGGTTTATACAATCCAGTATTCTGACTACTCCCTTTTGCAACTTGACAAACTCTACAACTCTGCACAAATTTCCTAACATCCGTATGTATCTGAGGCCAAAAGTAGTTTTGACTTACCAAAGCCACTGTCTTGTCAATGCCAAAATGTCCTGCCAATCCTCCACTGTGTTTCTCCTTGATCAAATTGTCTCTCATTGAACTTCTAGGTATGCATAACTGACTTCCTCTGAACAACATATCATCTTGAATGAAATAATCAAACCACTTACTCCTATCTATCACAATAGGTTCCTTACATGCTTTCCAAGGTTCTACAAAATCAATGTCTCCCTCATACATATTCTTCAATTCATCAAAACCTAACACTTCAATTCTCATCTCTGTCAACAAGTTTCTTCTCCTACTCAAGGCATCAACAAATTTGTTTGATTTACCACTCTTATGCTTCAACACAAAGGTATAACTCTGCATGAGTTCTACCCATCTCATGTGTCTTTGATTCAACTTACCTTGACTATTTAAATATTGCAATGCTTGATGATCTGTATACAACACAAATTCCTAAGGCAACAAGTAATGTCTCCACTTCTTCAAGGCTTGAATTATGGCATAGAACTCTTGATCATAAACTGAATATCTTCTCCTTGCATCATTCAACTTCTCACTAAAATATGCTACAGGTTTACCATCTTGACTTAACACTGCTCCAATTGCATTTCCACTTGCATCACAATCTACTTGAAATACCTTATTGAAATCCGGTAATGCCAAAACAAGTTGCTTTGTCACTTTCTACTTCAACAATTCAAAACTTTTATCTACTCCTGCTATCCACATGAAATCTTTTCGGTCACCTCTCATTTTCTCTATCATGGGGTTACAAACTGAAATAAATTTTTTAATGAACTTCCAGTAGAAACTAGCTAATCCATGAAATAATCTGACTTCTTCAATGCTCTCTAGTGTAGGCCATTCAACAATTGCTCTCATTTTCTTAGGGTCCATCTTCAATCCTTCTGCAGAAATCACAAATCCCAAGTACACCAATTCGTCCTTCATGAAACTACATTTCTTGATGTTTATCAACAACTTCTCTTCTCTCAATCTCTACAATACTTGTCTCAGGTGCTACAAATGTTCCTCTTTTGTCTTACTAAAAATCATAATTTCATCCAAATATACAATAACAAACTTACCTAAGAATTTCTTCAAGACTTCATTCATCAATCTCATGAAAGTACTCGATGCATTTGTCAATCCAAAAGGCATCACTAACCACTCATAAATCCTTCATTTGTCTTAAAAGTAGTCTTCCATTCATCTCCATCTCTGATTCTGATCTGATGGTATCCACTCTTCAAATCTATCTTTGTGAAATATATTTCTCCACTCAAACAATCCATGATATCAGCCATCCTAGGTAAAGGAAATCTATACTTAACTATGATCTTGTTGATTTCTCTAGAGTCAGTACACATTCTCCATTCTCTATCTTTCTTAGGTGCTAACACTGTAGGTATTGCACAAGGACTCAAACTTTCTCTGATCAAACCTTTCATCAACAACTCTTGTATCTATCTATTCAATTCTTCATTCTCTACCAGTGTCATTCAATGTGCTACTTTGTTAGGCAAACTAGCTCCAGGTATAAGATCCATGTGATGACTGATACTCCTGATTGGTGGTAATCCTTTAGGTACATTATCTAATATGATATCTTCATATTCTGTCAGTAACTCTTTTATTTCCTCTAGTTGTGATTCTTTAGTTTCCTTCTTCAATGTTTCCGGCTTCTTAGGGATCAAAGCATAACACATATTCTCATGTCTCAAACCATCTAGAAATTTCCTTCCATCTACCAAACAGATTCTAGCATTTCCACATACTTCACTCTTAGGATCATCTTCCAAAGGAATCAAAGTAATTCTCTTTCCATTTTTTGTTATAGTGTATGTATACTTTCTCCCATCATGTATAGCTTTCCTATCATACTGCCAAGGTCTACCCAACAAAATATGACAAACATCCATAGGCATAATATCACACAATACTTCATCATGATATGATCCAATATGAAATTTTACCAAACACTGTTCACTCACCAGTACCTTATGATCATCTTGAATCCATGCTATCTGATAGGGCTTAGGGTGTTTCCATCTTTTCAACTTCAGCTTAGTCACCATCTCCTCTAAAACTAGGTTATCTGAACTACCACTATCATTTACAACTTTGCAACACTTACCTCTTGATTTGCATCTAGTTCTGAACAAACTCTTCCTCTGCGGTGGTTCTTCATTTGTCTCTGCTTGAAATAATGCCCTCCTCATCACTAGTGATTCTCCTTTCTCAGGTTTTCCAGCTGAACTAGGTGATCCAACATGTTCTTCTTCAACATAACCTGCTCTCCCACTATTCTTTGTCCTCTTGTTTGTACTACCCTGATTATATTGAAATGATTTATGTCCTTTACCTCCACAATTGAAACAAGTACCTCTAAATGGTCTCTTATCCAATCCTTTTCCCTCTCTTCTGTATCCTTCATTCTAGTATGAATTATAATTACCTCTATGATGAAAATTTTTATCATTGCTTCGATAGGTATTATTATCTTTGTCCTCCTTTAATAGGCTATCAAGCTTTTCGGATGTGATTTGTCTCCTCCAGAAAATGTTCTACCTCTCTAAAATTTACCTCCTCTTCTTCTCTGTCTCTGATCATGCCTCTTATTCAACTTCTCTTCAACTTTCAGGGCAAACTGATATGCTTCCTCTAAAGATGCCATCATTACCAAACTTAGTTCTTCTTGAATGTTCAATCTCAATCCATTGATGTATCTAGCCACTTTCTCCTTTCTTGCTTCACTATGTCCTATCCTTATGATCATCTTATGAAATTCTTCAGTATACTCCTTCACAGATTTCTCCTTTTGTCTCAAGTTTTGCAATCTCTTCAATAGTTCCAACTCATAGTCAGCAGGTATGAATTGATTCTTCAATTTTGTCACCATCCTATCCCACTTTGTAATCTTTTCTTTCCCTCTCCTATTTTTTCCAACTAAACTTCCTTCCACCATATAGCAGCATGTCCTTTCAACTTTGTCTTCACAAATTTCACCTTCTCTAGATCCTCAATTTCTTCATATTCAAAGTATTCTTCCATGTCATTTATCTAGTCAATAAATTCTTCTAGGTTCAAATTGCCAGTGTAATTTGGTATATCAAATCTAGGTCTCTTTCCAATTTTTGAAATAGCTCGCAACATCTTCACTTGATTTGATTCTTCCTCTTCATCACCTCCTAGGGTTTTACCAATTTGTTCAACAGATTGAAATTCCTCTTCATCATCACTATCAACATTAGGTCTAGGTGTCAATCCTCTTCGCCTATCTTCTTCAACAACATCCAATCAAATTCGCATTGTTTTCATCATTTCCATCATTTCATCCATCCTTCCAGCCATTGTACCAATAGCGACAACTCTCCTCGGTGACATCTTCCTAGGATCAAGTGTAAACTACCTCAGGTTCAACAATCTGGCTACAACGTGACAACTGCCTCACAATTAGCGATCAGTTGTGACACAAGTAACCTACCTCAATTGGGTGATTTGTCCAAAGAAAGATCTTATGGAATTTCTTCACCACTCGCTCAATTCACTCCCAAAGATTTAAACTTTTGCTCTGATACCACTTGGTGCAGTCACGGTCAGAGGGTCCACAAAGTGAACTGTCTAGGCCGTGCAACAAGAGTAAACACAATGGAAACAACTTAAAGATATGAAGCAAATGTAGATTCAGTCATTCAGTATACCAAAGAATTCAAATACAAATTGGCCGGCAACATGCAGGCTCACAATAGGGCTCACAGGACTGGTTAGAGAATACCAAAATATACACAAGATGTATCTTTGAAGTTACGTTTCTCCAAAATCTAGACTAAGGATTCTGAATCAATTTATAACTACTTTCCTAAGGATCTATTACATCCTTATATATCATCTCTAGAATGCAAGATTCCTCCACATTGGCCAAGGAAGATCTCAAACTCCAATGAAGATCTATAACATGTGTACTCAGATAGGTCGGACCTAAATGCATAGAACTCCTCCACAAATGATTGGAATGATATGCAGATCTCAAGGAAGGTCAGCCACAAACCAAAGATCATTGAATGTTGTGTCATTAGGTTCCACAAGTCAAGAGATGCTCCATAGGTCTTCCCCTTCAACTAATGTGTTTGAGACTGTCAGGAAGCTCTATTCTAAGAAAATAGTCGATCTTCTGATAGCGATATCTTTTTGGTACTTAATTCAAATGTTCTAAATTTGGAATATGATGTAGATGAATGAATCTAGATGCTAAGTCCAACTTTGCAAGGTCTGAAATGCAACTATGGTAGAATGCAAACCAAAGTACTGAGACTGCTACTGACTGAACTGCCTGAACTGAACTAGAATATGAAAAGAAACAAACTAAACTACAAACAAATTGAAATGCAAATGCTTTTGGTTGATGCAAGATTACTCTTGAACCAGGGATGCTCCTGCATCAATTTTTCTACTGACAGCTTGAAGATAGAGTTGGTTTTTGTAAAGAGGTTCCTAGTAGGGTGATGAAATGCTCTGCATTCCTCCGCAGTTGTAGATATGGCTATGTGGTTCTGAAGTTGTGTCAGGAAGATAGTAAAGGTATTATTTCTACATTTTCAAATCATATTTCCCTCCACTATGAAAGTTATGTATGATAGAACACCGGTATGTGCTCTGGCAGAATGGTGCAATGTTGAAGACCCACTAGAATGCTCTGCATTCCTCTAGAAGTCAATGATTGACCTTCCAGTTTTGTGAACATGTTCTTGGATGTGCATGGCATGCCTCTTTTCCATTTCAGGCTTCTTGGTGGTCTACAACTCAGTTTTTCAATTGACAACTTGGTGTAGTGTGTTCTAGATACCAGAGTATTTACAGAGTAAATGTTTGAAGTTGTAAGGCATAATTCTTTGATGTACAGTGGCAAAGGTGTGTATGGGGGTGTTTTATGAGTCATGTGAACTCATCTAGAAAATTTTCATGAATATTTTTCTTGTTTCCTATACCGCGCAAGGTTTTCAAGTTGATGTGGCCATTATTCTTCAAGGCTTTATGAGTTTTCCTTAAAGATGTCCAATTTTCAAATGAATGGAGTGTATGGATGTAATTCCTTGATGTTTGAAGTAGTGAAGGTTATTTTTGACCTGGTTAACAAAGTTTTTGGGTCTACAAGGCCTTGATCTTCTGTTGGTGTAATGTGTTGTTTCATTTAGGAACTATCTTCTACACGTTTCATAGTGTCTATTGTCTAGCCGTCTTGTAAATGTATTTTTCATATTGTATATGGATGAAAAGAAATGTAATCAATGTAATATCATGTATAATTATTGAATCAAATTGAGTTAGGAATGTATGATTGCAAGTTCATTAAAAAGATTTGTAAGCAAATAAAAAGCAAAATAAATGTATTATTGATGTGCAACTAAAGGAGAAAGAGTAGATGTTGTTGATGCTATCCCAATTCATCTTGAAGACATATTTGTGACACTAATCAAGTATAGAGTGTGCCTGATTGATCAGATCTTTAAAAGAAAGTGTGTGGAGGTAGAAGTGCAATCATCAAGGTGTGAGCTTCAATGATAGTTTTTAGATAGTAAGAAAAGACTATTATATTGTAATCTTTTGTATTCTTTTCAGGGAGTAGAAGTTTCCTTGGGAGTGACCCTAAAACAAAGTCATCAGAGAGTAGAAGCTTCCTTGGGAGTGACCCTAAATCAAAGTTACTTAGGGAGTAGCAGCTTCCTTGGGTTAAAGCCCCTAAAGCAAAGTTATTATTTGAGCTTCATTCATTGCGAGTTAATCCTCACCATGGTTTTTCCCTTCTAGGGTTTTCCATGTATATCTGATGTTATGTGTTGTGGTGCATTGTGTTAATCCTTCATGTTCATGTTAATGTTGTGATTCTTAAGTTCTTATTTTCTCTGGATAAGTTAAATTTGTTAAAGTTGAAGATTGATTAGATATTGATTTACCCCCCTCAGTATCTTGGTGTGTCTAACAGAACTTCATGCATAAAGGATGGGACATAGATGTTGTAGGTTGCATAATGAATTTATCAAACCATCTTTGATGTTTGTATGTGGGTGTTGGATCTAGGATTAGATGATGTCTTGGATGGGGATTTTGATTGGATGTGGAGGAGTTTGATTTATATATATATATATAGGATGATGTCTATGAAATTGGATTCTAATAGTGGATTAAAATCTAGATTATGGATGGAAAATGGATAGAGGATGGATTATGATATGGATTAAATGGATCTAACAAATGGATGAGAGATGAATAGGATTGTATTAAGAAAGTGGATTTTGATGTGGATTATGGGTGAGAAATGGATGAAAGATTTTTAGGATAAGGATGAAAGATAGGATTGGATGAGGAATATGTATTATATAATTTAGGTTTTGGTTTTTAAATTTTCTATATATAACTCTTTTACACAAAGGGAGAGACAATAAAAACAACCTATACTACTCAGGTGGGAGTGTTTGGTCTATGAGGTCACCAATATGATTATCATGTTCGTATATAGTGTCAGGCCAATGTTTCAGAGTGCTAACTATGGAGGATTGGGATTGTACTCGTAGCCCACTATACCATCTCCAAGAATGCATGGGATGAGTAACTTCCTAGGGATAACCACTTATTGGTGCATCACAGGTTACAAATGGTCGATGGCTTCCTAATCTAGGTTTAAACAAGGCTCCGCTAAGGGAGTCCTTGATATACCTTACGATACATGAGGCCCAAATACGTGATTCAAGGGTGTTGTCTGAGGCTTAGGGATTGGTGGGACAAAGTCACCTCACTTCATGATGCACTTAAAACACACAACCACTTAGCCAAAAATTGACAGCTCCTCCTTGGAATTTATATAGCCTACTAGAACACGGGCTCTGGCCAAGCGCTTGGTCATGAAATCTAAGTTGCTTAAACCTCTAAAAAATAAAAAATAAAAATCCACACCATTTCTAATTTCCAAGATTGTCTTATGACATGAGGAAAGATCATACGCGAATATGGACTAGTGAAGTTCACATAAACCACACCGTTTCTGATTTCCAAGATTGTCTTATGATGCGAGGAAAGAGCATACGTGGATATGGACTAGGGAAGTTCACATAAACTGCACTGTTTCTAATTTCCAAGATCATCTTACGATGCAAGAAAAGAGCATATGCAGATATGGACTGGGGAAGTTCACATAAACACACATGGATTATGTAGATCTAAGATTGTTAATTGTATTTTTAAGTTTATTTTTTGTTAATTTGTATTGCATATTTTTTTATTATTAATCCAAGAGTCTTTTTGTATAGTATTTATCTTTTTATAAACCCTTATTAACAAAATCAATCAAACCCTACTTTAAAAAATTAAACCCTACTTTAAATCAATTAAACCCTAATAAAAAAATTCAATTAAACCCTAAAATATAATTTTTAAAAAATTAAACCCTACTTAAAAAAATTAAACACTAATAAAAAATTTAGTTAAACCCTAAAATATAATTTTTTAAAATTAAACCCTACTTAAATAAAAAAATTAAACCCTAATTAAATGAAATCAATTCTAAAAATATAAACCTTATTATTGTTCATAAAAAAAAAGTATACCTCTTAAATATTTTGTTTTCACTGTCTACCTGTCTGTAAATTTTTTAGTCATGTCACTGTTGTACGAAACCTACATTAAAAAATATTTATTTTAAAAATTTGATGCAGGAGCATCCCAGGTTGTAGAGCAATCTTGCATCAACCAAACATATTTTTATTCTTTCTTTCTTTCATTTTTCAGTTCAGTTCAATCAGTTGTAGTTTCAACATTTTGTATTGCATTTCACCACATCTTCATATCAGAGCATGCAGAATAGGACTTAGCATCTACATATCATCATCTACATCATATTCAAATTTTAGGTCATTTGGATTTGTCTGCTAAAAGTTATTGCTATCAGAAGACCATCAGTTTTCACAAAATAGAGCATTCAGACAGTCAATTGAAGGAGAAGGTTTGTGGAGCAATTCCGTGACTTGTGGAGCTAAATGAAACATCATACATGGTACATATGGATCAAATAGACCTTCCTTGAGGTCTGTACCAAGTTTCATGCATTTACAAAGCAATACCAGATGTTGTAGGCCAACCTACCTTGTTTCTATACATTACATCATTCTTTGGAGGTTGTAACCTCTTGTGGCCGACACAAAGAATTCTATAAGCTTGAAGATGATATATAGATATCTAAGATGTATTAGGAGTTATTAGTTCTTGGTTAGTAGTTTTAGAATGTGATTTAGAGTTTAATTTCCTTTTTGGAAGGCACTTCAATGCCATATCTTGCATATCTGTTGTAGCCCAAAAAGCAGGCCTGTGAGCCCTTTGATTGTAGCCCGTATGTTGCTAACATATGAGCATTGTAATTCTTTGATATTCTAAATATATGAATCTTTCATTACATTCTATGATTGTGTTGTTTCCGTTGTGTTTACTCTAGATGCATGGTTTGGACAGTTCATTCTGTGAACCCTCCGACCATGACTGCACCAAGTGGTATCAGAGTGAAGTTTTGAATCCTTTGGGAAGTGAAGCCATTCTGTAAGATCTTGTGGAAAATAGATCACCAAATTAAGGCAATCTACTTGTGTTTGTCAATAGAGTGCTAATTGTGATGCAGTTGCTACCTTGTAGTCAAATCGCTGAATTGAGGTAATTGCACCAGATCCTAGGAATTGATGTCGCCAAGGCAGATGCCTACTATGGCCAATGTTGCTGGAAGAATAGAAGAGATGATCAAGATGATGAGAAAAATGAATGTTAGATTGGATGTTGTATAAGAAGATAGAAGAAGAGGACTAAACCCTAGACATGATTTTGAAAGTGATGATGAAGAATTTCAATCTGCTGATCAAAATGAAGAAGCCCTAGAAGAAGAAGAATCAGATCAGGCAAAGATGTTGAAAGCTATTTCAAAGATTGGTTAGAGACCTAGAGTGGAGGTACCAAACTATACTAGAAATTTGAATCTGGGGGAAATGATTGACTGGATAAACGACTTGGAGGAATACTTTGAATATGAGGAAATTAAAGATCTAGAGAAAGTAAGATTTACAAAGACTAAGTTGAAAGGACATGCTACTATTTGGTGGAAAGAAGTTCAATTGGAAATAAATAGGAGAGGAAAAGAAAAAATCAATGGGATAGGATGGTGATAAAGTTGAAGAATTAGTTCATACTTACTGCCTATGAGTTGGAATTGTTGAAGAGACTACAAAATGTAAGGCAAAAAGAGAAATCTATGAAGAAATATACTGAAGAATTTCATAAAATGATCATAAGGACTAGACACAATGAAGAAAGCAAGGAGAAAGTGGTGAGATACATAAATGGGTTGAGGATGAACATTCAAGAACTCAGTCTGGTAAGGATGACAACAATAGAAGAAGCCTACCAATTTGCATTAAAAGTTGAAGAAAAGTTCAATAAAAAGCATGAGCAAATACAAAGAGGTAGAGGAGGTAAATTTTAGAGAGGTAGAACATATTTTGGAGGAGAAAGATCATATGCGGAGTAGAACAAAGAAAGTAGACTATACCAGAAGGAAGAAAAGGACAATAATTCATATCGGAGAGATGATAGAAATTTCTATCTATTTAGTGTGAAGTTGTAGACTTGTCTAAACTAGGTCAAATACCACAATCTCACTACTAAGCATTGGGAGGATAAGGATTGAGCTTATGGATAAGCTTCTAATCACTTTGTCTATCCCTTATCCTCGCGTGGTTGTGAAACCTAAGGCCCTAATCAAGATTTTATCAAGTGTTTTCCTTTTAACCAAGTAAAACCCTAATTATGCCTTAAATATAAAATATATAAAAATTGATGAAACAACTGGCAAAACTGATTACAGAAGTGCAGAGATAGGGTTTTAGAGACTATGCACCCAAATTTTGAGGGTCACTTGGACTAGGGCACCCGCTCCAGTGTCCCGCAAGTTTCAGAATCTAGAAATTCAAAAGTTTGTCACGATTGTGTCTATAATATCTTCCTTTCTATAGCTTCTTTCCATCAAAACCTACAAACCACAATCTGCACATACAAAGGGAGGAAGATGTTGTGGCTATATAGGAGCTTGCCTCAGTCAAGCCCCATTTTTGGTATTTCTACCTCAACAATAGCTAAAGAAAAAGATTTGCAGAAGTGTGTGCAAACCTAGCAATGTGTATGTAGAAATTCAAACCCTAGATGTCTCAATCAAGGGAAGATCAACAACTTCCTTTTCATCAATAAACACATACAAATTCACCTCAAGGAGATGAAAACAAATAAAGACTTGCATGAACAACAAGGTGAATCAGTAATGTCCGTGGAGGATCTCCAAGCTTGCTGTTGGAGGCTTCAACCCTTCTCCTGATCATACAAAGGGTGTACAAACCCTAGGAAGATCAAGATAGACTCACGATCTTGATTCCTAATCTCCATCCATTTTCTCCATGATAGCAAATACAAGATACTTTCAAGAGCCTCAACAAGTCATTGATCTTCAATAGTAATTGTCACAGAGTTTTGGCATAAGGATTGCATAAGAATTGTGTATGATAAAATGATTTTCAAATGTCTTTTTATACCTAGCTTTAGGGAAATTCAAATTTTGAAATAGCATCTTGATATCACCTGAAAACTGAGAATTTAAAAATGGAATCCCGAGGCATATGACGGGAGACGACACCCTGCAAAAATTTAAAATGCCGAGAAACAGGGGAGGACTAGGGCACAGATGCCCAAGTCCTAGCCCCCAATTTCAACTCAGATCTGCATTTTTCGGGGTCTTAGGGGCCCAAATCTCAAATTCCTTTCCGTGTTCTATCAAAAAGTTACCTCAAAAAGTGAATAATTAACTTCTAAACCTAGTTAGTCAAGGTTCTAGGAAGGTTGAAAAAGAAAAGGTGTTAGAACAATGCAAATAACTGAGAGGGGGGGTGAATCAGTTATTTTATGACTTTTCACTTCCTTGCTTTCTTTTATTATCTTAACATTTAGTGTTCTAAAACATGGAAGCAAAAACAAACATAAGAACCAAAAATGAAATCAACTCAGAACACAATTATTTTTACATGGAAACCCTGTTAAGGGAAAAACCACGGGGTGACTACCCTAAGATTGTATTCTCTGTTAAAAGAATAAGGAGTACAAATTTGGCACTTGCCAATTAGGACTCACTGCCTGAGCACACTACTCATAAGAGGCTCACTGCCTACAAGAGACTCACTATCTACAAAAGCTTACAGATGATAACAAAGTGTTTGAACTAATGAACAACATCCGCATATGCAAGAATTTAGTTCCAGTTAGGCACAGTATACCGATCTAGCACATTTCATCCTTCCTCTTCTCAATATTACTCTTCTGTCACATTCTGAGCTTGGATTACTGCCTTCACACTTATCTCTTCTTTTCTTCACACTTAATCCATCACATTGTCATTTCCTTGCCTTCACAAGCTTGAATCCATTGGGTATATATATCTGCATCAAGGATTTTCATCAACTTTATAATCGGCAACAAGAACACTCAAGATATTTGCAAGTTATTGATCTGTCAGCTAAATCCATGCTTGATTTGTGATGTGTATCAAAAGCTTAAGCATAGAAGTCATTAATCATGTCGGCCAACAATGTAAGATACCACAAATTGCTTGATCAACACATTTTGCACATCTGGATTGAAGTCTGATACTCTATCGGTCAGTTCTTCCTCTATCAGCTCTACCTGACTGGAACAAAACACTCAGATGCTCATATCTTTTCCATTCTTTATCACCGGAGGCTAAATCTCTGGGATATAATAGTCATGATACCCCTCTTGACTTGTCCAAGTCTGCAACTTACTGAGTTACATCATCTGAGAGATCCAGACCTAATTGTCAAACCTTGTTACATACTCTGTTCTTGCTCACCGAACCAAAATAATCTTCAATCTGACTTCCAGTATAGGAATATTATGTACTGTGAATGTCTGGGATTGACTTTGTTGCCATCAATGACAACACTTATGAAGCCACATAGTGTCTCTTGGCAACAAAAGGTTGAGAGGTCACCAAGAGTGAGGAGCTAAACTGAGGGAAATTGTTGATCAACTTTCTAGTCAAGCCACATTTTTAGTATTTCTACCTCAACAATAGCTAAAGAAAAAGATTTGCAGAAGTGTGTGCAAACCTAGTAATGTGTATGTAGAAATTCAAACCCTAGATGTCTCAATCAAGGGAAGATCAACAACTTCCTTTGCATCAATAAACACATACAAATTCACCTCAAGGAGATGAAAACAAATGAAGACTTGCATGAACAAGAAGGCGAATCAGCAATGTCCGTGGAGGATCTCCAAGCTTGTTGTTGGAGGCTTCAACCCTTCTCTTGATCATACAAAGGGTGTACAAACCCTAGGAAGATCAATATAGACTCACGATCTTGATTCCTAATCTCCATCCATTGTCTCCATGATAGCAAATACAAGATACTTTCAAGAGCCTCAACAAGTCATTGATCTTCAATAGTAATTGTCACAGAGTTTTGGCATAAGGATTGCATAAGAATTGTGTATGATAAAATGATTTTCAAATGTCTTTTTATACCTAGCTTTAGGGAAATTCAAATTTTGAAATAGCGTCTTGATATCACCCGAAAACTGAGAATTTGAAAATGGAATCCCGAGGCATATGACGGGAGCTGACACCCTACCAAAATTTAAAATGCCGAGAAACAGGGGAGGACTAGGGCACAGATGCCCAGGTCCTAGCCCCCAATTTCAACTCAGATCTACATTTTTCGGGGTCTTAGGGGCCCAAATCTCAAATTCCTTTCCGTGTTCTATCAATAAGTTACCTCAAAAAGTGAATAATTAACTTCTAAACCTAGTTAGTCAAGGTTCTAGGAAGGTTGAAAAAGAAAAGGTGTTAGAACAATGCAAATAACTGAGAGGGGGTGGTGAATCAGTTATTTTATGACTTTTCACTTCCTTGCTTTCTTTTCTTATCTTAACATTTAGTGTTCTACTAAAACATGGAAGCAAAGACAAACATAAGAACTGAAAATGAAATCAACTCATAACACAATTATTTTTACATGGAAACCCTGTTAAGGGAAAAACCACGGGGTGACTACCCTAAGATTGTATTCTCTGTTAAAAGAATAAGGAGTACAAATTTGGCACTTGCTAATTAGGACTCACTGCCTGAGCACACTGCTCACAAGAGGCTCACTGCCTACAAGAGACTCACTATCTACAAAAGCTTACATATGATAACAAAGTGTTTGAATTGATGAACAACATCCACATATGCAAGAATTCAGTTCCAGTTAGGCACAGTATACCGATCTAGCACATTTCATCCTTCCTCTGCTCAATATTACTCTTTTGTCACATTCTAAGCTTGGATTACTGCCTTCACACTTAATCCATCACACTGTCATTTCCTTGCCTTCACAAGCTTGAATCCATCGGGTATATATATCCGCATCAAGGATTTTCATCAACTTTCTAGTCGACAACAAGAACACTCAAGATATTTGCAAGTTGTTGATCTATCAGCTGAATCCATGCTTGATTTGTGATGTGTATCAAAAGCTTAAGCATAGAAGTCATTAATCATGTCGGCCAACAATGTAAGACACCACAAATTGCTTGATCAACACCTTTTGCACATCCGGATTGAAGTTTGATACTCTGCCAGTCAGTTCTTCCTCTGTCTGCTCTGCCTGACTGGAACCCAACACTTAGATGCTCATATCTTTTCCATGCTTTATCACCAGAGGCTAAATCTCTGGGATATAATAGTCATGATACCCCTCTTGACTTGTCCAAGTCTGTAACTTACTGAGTTACACCATCTGAGAGATCCAGACCTGATTGTCGGACCTTGTTACATACTCTGTCCTTGCTCACTAGACCAAAAAAATCTTCAATCTGACTTCCAGTATAGGCATATTATGTACTACGGATGTGTGGGATAGACTTTGTTGGCATCAATGACAACACTTATGAAGCCACACAATGTCTCTTTCCAACAATCCCCCCCTTTGGCATTGATGGCAACACTTAATGAAAAATGGCTAAGTGTCACAGTAACTCCCCCTTTGCTGATGCTTTATCTCTTTACTACTTTCTCAGAGCTCCCCCTTTGCTGGATTCCTCATTTTTCACTATTCTTCACTCCCCCTTTGACATCAATGGCAAAGGGTGGAATTCGCATGCCAAAATTTTGCAAAAAATGTTCTATACATGGCCGCATAAGTATGTACAAGTCTTTTTATGTTATACTTACATATACTTAAGTATATCCACAAAGGTTGTCTTCAACTGGATGAATTATGTGGCCCAACTCCTCTTCATTCTATCCAAAATGGAGATGTGTCCACTTAACAAAAATGCACATGCTTCTGCTCTCCTTAAGTCTGTTGGATCACTAGTCTGGATTGTATTTTGTGCCTCTGTCAAGGCATCATGCATTGCCTCTAACTTAGGAATGATTATCCCTCTGAGCTCACCCATTCTATCCATTATGTTCTTTTTCTCCTTAACTAGTTCTTTAATTTCATTTATGAAAGCAATAGCTTGACATTCATGATTCACAAGAGAGGTAGTAAGGGGATCAAAATTCTGAGATAAGCTTGGCAGCTTTCCTTCTTGTTCTTTCACTTTCTTTTCAATGTCCTCTGTCACTTTGAGCCAAGTTAAACAAAATTTGTAAATGTCCCCACAATCTTTAAGAGCATTTTCAAGTCTCTTTATGCCAATGCCCAATGTTCTTCTATCATTAGTAATTAGTCCTTGTACTTCACTAAACCTCTTCCCTAAGAACTCTTTCCAAACCTTAGTTTCTGCAGATTTCTCTAAGGATTCAAAATGAGTGTTAATAGAATTGACTAAGTTTTTCAGATTACCGGATGGAGAGGTAGAAGGATCCTTTTGATAGTTTGGCATAATCTTCTCCAGTATCCCAGATGCAATCTCCAATAGCTCACAGTCCTCCATATGAGATTTTAGAAGTTTCTCTTTTGCTTTGGCTTGAGCAAAAGATGCTATTTTAATTGTCTAAATCAAGGAGAGAGAGTCAAAATTCAGTGGCCCTTGAAATAACTCAGGTTCATCTAGCTCCATTATTTCTTTGTCTAGGAAGTTCTGTACTGTCTCTATGGTGTCTCTTGCCGATTCTACTTCCTTCCTTTTGGGGTCATCCGGACTGACTAGTTTTGACAAGTTAACATTAATCTTTTCTACTTGTTCTTCTTCTTTTCCCTTATCCTCTTTTTCTTGATTCTTCTTTTCTTCTTTTTTACCTTCCCCTTTAGCTTCAGTATCTGGAACATTTGTCATGGCTGCAGTGGGATCCAGAGAGATATTACCTGTGTTTGCTGCTTTATGAACTTCTTCTGCCAGAATAGAGGAGTATAAGTCCTCAAAGATTTCTTCATTTATTTTCTTTAATCCTTCAACATCCTTGTTAGAAGGTTCTTCATTGTTATCATTTAATCCTTCAACATTCATGGTAGAAGGTTCTTCATCTAATTCCTCTACAATAGGAAGATTGAATCTCTTCAAGGCATTCCGGAGGATATCTTTTGTTTCACTTGCTACTTGGTCTGTTTCTCCAAGCATGAGTTTATTCATTCTTGCCTTACTCCGGAACTCATCCTTACAATCCTTGAAAATCATGTCCATTTGTTTTGGAGTGATAGAAGGGTAAAGTTGTATCATTATTTGCTCCCAGATTTCTAAGTCTTTAACCTTTACATTCACCTTTCTTTGTTCCAATACTTCTTCTAGGCTTTTTGGAATTAATGAAATTATTTCAATGAATGCTTTGTTATAGATATTCAAATACCTTATAGTAGCTTCCTCCAGAATTCTCTTGTCAGCATCATTGTATTCATCATAGAACTTTGTCATCGGCTGCAAGTTCCCATCCATAGTAACTAACTTGATGATGTCATCAATGGAAAGAGTGGGCTTTTCAACAAATTCCTCTACCTTCTCTTCCTCATTTCTAAACTTTTCGGATGTTTTCTTCTTCATTTTCTTGATTTCTTCATCTGATTCTGTTTCATCATCATCCTTATGGTTTGTATATATCCTTGTGGCTTTGGTCTTCATCCGCTTTTCTCCTTTTCCAGATGAATTGATCTCTGGTTTGGTGGATTTTGAGCTTTTAGAGGTGACAGGAGCAGAGATTTTGGAGGATCTAGTCTAAGAGGAGGTTTGCATAGGAATACTTTCTTTCTTTGCTTCTTGCTTTTCTTTCTCTGTCTTCCCCATTTTCTCTCTGTTAGTATCTACAACCTCCTTTGATAAGCCAAATATTTTGGCAATTTGTTCAACTTCCTTTCTTACTTTTCTCTTCATCTTAGGTTGTCTTAAGTCCACATGTATCTTTATGCTTAGCTCTTCAAAGGTGCCAAACCTTTCTACTTCAGTGTCCTTAGGTTGGCTCAGCAGATGTTGAATGTGTAGCTCCAAGATTTTTTCATTGACCTCATAACCCATAGGCATTATCCATACAGTTCTTGGCTCAACTGCCTCCATTAGGCATTGATCTATATCAACCATGAAACAGACTGTATCTTTGTACTTATCAACTATTGTTTGTGGTATTCTTTCTCTGGTGTGCATCATGATTTGGAAATTCTTAAAGTAACCCTAGAGGGCTGTGTTTTGTGCTTGAGCATCACCAAGTCCATATATGTAATCTCTAATCTAAATTGCAACGGGTTTATCATTTTGCCATACCCAACCAATTGATCCAGGAAGCTCATTCATATAATAGAAAAATAGACACAAAATTAGACTACCATATTTCAAGGAATTTTCTTATCCCTTTTGATCTTCTGCAAGTTCTCCATCAGCTGATTTAGTAGAAGCTCACATAGATCATAATTTGCATTTTCCCTTAATATTTGATATGCAACATAGATTGTTGTACTGAACATAGAATTCTCCCTGCTCGAGTGGTAGATTTTGTAGCCAATTATCATTGAATCAAACTTGACATCCGGATCCATGATGTCATCTATTGTCATTGCTCTTTTGTCAAATTTTGATCTGGTGGCATCAGTTACCGTTTGGTTCTTCACAGATTTGAGTGCGGCTAACCCACCTGATGAATGTAGTCCAGTTACTACCCTGATGGCGTCTTTAGTTATCTTGAATGGCCTCATCAGTCACATAAAATTATCATGCATCCTACTTAGAACATATCGGACCCAGTCGTCTTCTGCAAAAGATGGAAAATGTATGCAATGTTCGTAGTGTTTATCCCAAAGAGTCTTGAATTCATGTCTAAATTCAAAATTTTCATCTATTAATTGATTTTGATAAATGTCGATGAGCTTTGAGTCCCCAAAATCTTCAATGTTTGCATGGATATAAACCTTAATATCTTCTACATGCAAGACTCCATGCAGAATACGAGAAAATACACCCAAGGGATCAACTTCTAGAGATTTGTAAGGGTGTTTCTTGAATTTTGGTCTCAGCCTATCAGAAATATTAACAACCATTGGAGTAGCCATTCTTGCAAGAGATTAGAGAGAGATTTATCAGAATGGAAGTACCTTTTCATGTTTTAGGGTTTGGAGCAAAGACCAGAGAGATTCTCTAGTTGAATTCGATATTCAGTTGAACTTAGGAGAATTGTAGGGTCTTCTTTATAGAGCTCTTCTTTTCTTCTTCTTTGTGAGTGTAAGTGTGTAAGTAATGAGTGAAAAATCCCTTTTATTATTTCGTAAACACTAATTTTCTTTTGTGATAAATGCACAACTTAAGTCACCTGATTAGCCTGTATTTGAGAGAGATTTTCTTGAATCACTTGCGGATCTTAAAATCATTGCCTATGAGGGTTGACAATGTAACTTCACCCTTTTTCAAAAATCTCATAGGTCTACGATTAAATCATTTCAATTTTGGATCATACTGGATCTATTTGTGAAATTATGTTTTACCAGATAGCTGTCGATATAGGATCTCCTCATAACTTGCTTAAATCTGCATGTAGATTTGCCAAATTTTGATTGAATGATGTTCAAGTGAATATCCTCAAACCCTTTAAACTGCAACCTCTTATTCTAAATCAATGTGCCAATTCAGGCACTCACTAGTTGGCTTGGGGAAAAAGATCTTCTCTGTAGCTCCCCCTAAGCCAGAGCTTACCTTTTAGTTTTTGGAAGGAATATCAACACCGGATTCTAGTGTGGATCCATCCCTAGTATTCACTGTACTCTTTTTTACCCAAATCTTGCTCATCTCCTTTTGAACTTCATCCGCATTCAATTTACCTTTGCCTTTATCTTGTTTCTGATCATGTTCCACTGGACCTTTTCTATCCTGATTTCTGCTTCTGAAGAATTTGGCAATATGACCGGATCTATTGCAATTGTAACATACAACATTTGATTGATATCCTCTTGATCTGCATTGATTAGCCATATGTCCTATTCTATTGCATGCAAAGCATCTACCCATGAATGAATTGTTTATTTGCATATTTCTACATTCATGAGATTTGTGACCATACCTTTTGCAATAAAAACATTGTCTGAAGAAGGAGGGATTATTCTGATTCATTCTCCTCCTGCACTGAGTTGGTTTATGACTGAAATTGTTGTAATTGAAGCAGTATCCATTGAAAGATGGATATCTTTGGGCATTTGGTTGCCTTACCGGAGATCTTCTAGGCTTGTTTCTTTGATTTCCTAATCCAGAGTTCTTCTGACTAGATCCAGAGCTTTCGCCTTTCTCATATCCTAAGCCACACTTATCATCTAACCTCTTTTGGTTTTCAAGAAGAACTTCAAGTTGGGCTGAGCTTATCTTGAATTTTTCTTTGTATTCATTTGCAGATTGAAGATCTTGTTTGAGAGAATCAATCTGGTTTTCAAGTTGTTCTTCATTGTATCTGGCTTCCTCAAGATCAGATTCAAGATGTCTGATTATTCTGTCCATTTTGTGGTAGTCCTCTGTTTTCGCCTTGAGAGATTATTTTAGGTTATCTTCAATCTTTCTTTTCTCTTCAATTTCTTGGGTGAATTTCATAACTCTTGATTCCATTTCATGTCTCATCATAATGACTTCTTTTGAGATTTTTTCACATAGCTTGGTTTTTTCATTCAGATCCTCATCAGTATTATTGGCTTCATTCTGATTTGCTAGTTTCTAAAGTAATTCCTTTCTCTTTTTCACAGAAATATTGAGTTTCTCTTTCAGCTCATTGATGAAATCATCATCTTCCCTAAGTTGCTCTCTCAAATTATTGACTTCAGAGTGAGATTGCTCAAAATCATCTAGGGCAGATTGTAGTTGTTCTTCTACCATATTCATCCATTGAGATTTTCGGATCTTCCTCAAGCTGTTAGAATTTTCAGAGGAACTTGGCTCTAATACCAATTGTTAGAATAATGCAAATAACTGAGAGGGGGGGTGAATTAATTATTTTATGACTTTTCACTTCCTTGCTTTCTTTTCTTATCTTAACATTTAGTGTTCTACTAAAACATGGAAGCAAAGACAAACATAAGAACTAAAAATGAAATCAACTCATAACACAATGATTTTTACGTGGAAACCCTGTTAAGAGAAAAACCATGGGGTGACTAACCCAAGATTGTATTCTCTATTAAAAGAATAAGGAGTACAAATTTGGCACTTGCCAATTAGGGCTCACTACCCGAGCACACTGCTCACAAGAGGCTCACTACCTACAAGAGACTCACTGTCTACAAAAGCTTACAAATGATAATAGAGTGTTTGAACTGATGAACAACATCCGCATATGCAAGAATTCAGTTCTGGTTAGGCACAGTATATCGATCTAGCACATTTCATCCTTCCTCTGCTCAGTATTACTCTTATGTCACATTCTGAGCTTGGATTACTGCCTTCGCACTTATCGCTACTTTTCTTCACACTATCATTTCCTCACCTTCACAAGCTTGAATCCATTGGGTATATATATCCACATCAAGGATTTTCATCAACTTTCTAATCGGCAACAAGAACACTCAAGATATTTGCAAGTTGTTGATCTGTCAACTAAATCCATGCTTGATTTGTGATGTGTATCAAAAGCTTAAGCATAGAAGTCATTAATCATGTCGGCCAACAATGTAAGATACCACAAATTGCTTGATCAACACCTTTTACACATTTAGATTGAAGTCTGATACTCTGCCGGTCAGTTCTTCCTCTATCAGCTCTACTTGACTGGAACAAAACACTCAGATGCTCATATCTTTTCCATGCTTTATCACCGGAGGCTAAATCTCTGGGATATAATAGTCATGATACCCCTCTTGACTTGTTCAAGTCTGCAACTTACTGAGTTACATCATCTGAGAGATCCAGACCTAATTGTCAAACCTTGTTACATACTCTGTTCTTACTTACTGAACCAAAACAATCTTCAATCTGACTTCCAGTATAGGCATATTATGTACTGTGAATGTTTGGGATTGACTTTGTTGACATCAATGACAACACTTATGAAGCCACATAGTGTCTCTTGGCAACAAAAGGTTGAGAGGTCACCAAGAGTGAGGAGCTAAACTGAGGGAAATTGTACCATTCCATACATGAGGACAATTTCTGACATTACATTCAGCCCCCACTTTAGTGGCCATATGACACTATGTGCATATGGAACTAAAGGAAAATAAGATGTATCAATCATGAAAAGGATACTATAGAGGAAGCCAAAGTGTTGTCACTGAGAATGAGGAAGCCCCCAAGTCTGCAATCCTGCAAGACCACAAGGTTAGGAACCACAACCTATAGAGGAACACTTATTAGAGAAATCAAAACCAAATCAACCTGCAACCACCACCAATGAGTCAGTATAAAAACACTAAGGGGGTTGAGTCATGGTGAGGGAGGAAATTGAGGGAGATATATGCTCCCCCTTGTTTCTACTTCCTTAGTCTGAGAGTAGAAACAAGGAGATATCCATGTGCATCGATTTCAAGGGAAATGTGTTATGAGGGTCATTTGAAGAAACAATGCTCCAACATAGCACATTGGGGAAGGAAGAGAGCGGAACCAGGATTCCAATGCAAGAAACGACACTGAAATTAGAGTTCTTTAGCTCAAGAAAAGGGCTCAGGAGTGAAAGAGCACACTTTTGCACCTACTTAGGGATAGGAATTCTCACTCACTTACTTTATGTAAAAGGGAGTTGTCACTTATCACTAACTCATTCTTGTTTCTTGTCAGTGTAGAGAGAGAAGGAGAATAGGAGAATGGCCATGCTGAACTGACATCCATATCATCCACCATGACTGGAGATGCTCCGAGTGTGGGTAGCGAATAGACATTTCGAGGCTAAGGTAGGGTCCTGATCTAACACTTCTATCATCTTTCATTGTACTTTTGCTTTTACGTTTATCAATGTCTGTGCCAAGAGGGGAAGGTGGATAGGTGTCCCAGATAGGGGTGCTCAGGTGCACCTAGGGCGCCAGAGTCTCTCTGGGGCGCCCTAGTCCCACAGGAGCTCCAGTGTTCTTCTGGGGCGCCCTAGTTTTCCTGGGGCACCATGGTCCACAGAGGACATAGGTCCTAGGCATAGGCATTCTTGTTCAGTTTTTGATAGCTTACTTTGGTTTCTAGAGGGGATTCTGATACTCTTTCTTTCTTTCCAATCTACAGGATGTTCTTGAGATGCATGAGCACATAGGTGGTCATCTAATGGCACTTCTATGAGAGAGCACTAGTGCTTTCATTGCCGCAAAGAAGGAGCATTTATAGATAATGGGCCTATGGTGGGTGTTTGAGATGCCCACAATCAGATTCCACTATGCTATGCTTATGGCATTAATGGAGAGGTGGGATGTAGATACTTCCACATTCCACTTACCGAAGGGTGAGATTACCATCACACTGGAGGATGTATTTAGGATCCTTCGACTGCTAGTTTGAGGAGAGACAGTGAGGATTGTTGGACATTGCTCAGTGAGGTACACCTGTGAGAGTCAGTTGTACTACTTGGGTCACACTATTTCAAAGGCAGAGTGAGGACACATTCAGCTCTGTTGGCTAGAGCGGGGTTGTAGAGACATTCCCTTACTACGGAGGATTATGATTGTCATAGTCCCATTAGCCATCATACCAGATGGATGAGGCACTCACCTTCATGGGAGTCTCATTCATACTATCAGAGCGATGGAGGGGCACTAGACTGTCTATGCATGGAGGCGCAGTATGCTTGCACACCTATATCACGACATAGGGCGATATGTCCACTATGAGATGCATAGTCTGATGGTCTGCACATTTCTACAGGTCTGGGCCTTTGAGCACATCAAATGCACACGACCGATGGGCTATCCTATAGAGGCAACATTCACCCATCTGTGTGTCTATGCCTATCCATTAGTTAGATGCTGGAGGCATGGGGATCTATTATACTAGAGAGTAGTATTTGACAGATTACAGCCTGGTGAGATTATTTGGAGACCATATTGCGGCTACATCAGATGTTCTGGCCAGCAAAGGCAATTAGCTCAAATGTAGAGGGGTCAACTAATGGTCGGTCACCTCGATCATATTGTATCTTGGTTCTACGTTGACAGGGTAGCAAGATAGTTTAGACAGATACAAGATGTTCCCGCAGTTCGTCTGAGCTATGCACATGCAACTCGATGTGCAATCAGGGCCAATACTATCTGATGACTAACGATAGCAGACATACCAGTTAGTGATGATGAGGGTCTTGAGGATGTAGAGCCAGTGTCGGATGCAAATGATATCAGGTGTACCCAAGCATATTGCACCTGCTGGCACATAGCACGGCTTGCACCTATCTTTCCACCTAGGCACCCTATAGGGGATGCCCGACCTTGGACCAGTCACACTAGTGACACAGCGGTGGAGGATGACATCAGTGATTTTGCGAGATACTACGATCTCAAGGAGGATACAGAGGAAGATGAGGATGAGTCTGAGGAGGCCCCATCACAGTACATTTTCCAAGTGAGATCGTGCAGAGCTAGTAGGAGGCAGACACTGACGAGGAGATTGAGTCGAGACCACGGTCAAAGGCTTGTGGTCCTACACCTACAGACGATGTGAGGCCTAGTCAGAGAGAGTGGGGGGAGTGTAGTAGGTCTGTGTCCCTAGCTAGAGAGTAGACAACAGAGCTCATCACACCTTTGGCGATTCGAGATCCATCCTGGCGAGATGGAGATCAAGGTGAGGTTTGTTTTATTATTTTGATGTTTTGTATAGTTTATTATTTGTGAGATATATATTTATATATGGGATTCTGACATCTATCTTATCTTTTGTTTTGCAGTTGCGACGGATGCATGGCGAGACTTTGTGAGTTGCATCATAGTAGACATAGTGCCTACTGTGAAGGGGAAAATAGGTTAATCCAAAAGATTATAAAACCCAAACATCTACAGAATTTGAAGATAAAAGTAGATTAAAACAAATAAACAACACTAATTACACCTTTACCTTGTGTCTTCCGTAGTTCACTTATCTTTCTTTGATCATGGTGATGAAGCCCTCAAAAGCTATTGCTCCCTTGCTTGTTAAAGATGACAAAGATAGAACGGCTATGATACTTGTGTGGTTGAAGATGAACTTCAAACACACTAACAAATGGATGTTATGAGGTACTTTAGGAAGTGGGGTGCCAAAGGCACGCTTGTATTCCTGCAGCGTAAGTTTGCACAAAATGAGAGATATGAAATGAATAGAAAAAGGTGAGGGAAGATCAATGGTTGAGAAGAAAAGAGAAGATCAACGGAGGAGGATTGTTGAGGAACGTCCAACAAATGGAAGAAGGAAACATGTCATTCGAAAAGCAACCTTGTTGAGTTAACTCCTCTCTTGATGAGGATGAGATTTGATTTTTTTAAATTAGAATTTATTTTTCTAATTTAAGAAAAGATTTGCTTTAAAGATGCTTTAAAACTGATTTTGCTTTTGTAACTCAGTTTTTGCTTTTATGTGACAAAAGGAAAGTATTTTTGGAAGATAAGAATGATTTTTGAAGATAAGGATGCATAATTAAATAAAAGATTTATTTAATTATCTTGTAGATAAATGAGATGAATAAAATATAAGAATATATTTTATTTTTGTGAAGATATTTGAAGAATAAAATAAAATATAAAAATATATTTTATTTAGTGGAGGATTTAGATTTTATTTAACTAAAATTTGTATTTTATTTAAATTTGGAAGAATAAAAGGTTTTAATTAAATAATTAAAATTATTTAATTATTTAGCAGAATGAAGGTGATGTATATGAATTTAATTAATTAAATAAATGTGTTTATTTAATTAAATGAGAGGAAATGAATCAGATAAATAAATGAATTTATTTACTTATTGATAGAAGAATGTGAAATGATGAAATAGATATTTAAAATATTTATTTAAGTAGAGTCATGTCAATTTTAGGTGTATACATTTTGCCCCTTTTTGATGCAATGTGTTTTATCACGTTGTTTCAAAGAATAAGATTTTCGACAATCATACATGCCCTAGTTTGCCCTTGGTACAAATTTAACGACAGGATGCCCCCTCGGGAGATTAGACGGGAAGAAGGAAGAAGGCGTGAGACGAACAATCTCACGAAGAAGAAGGTGAAAAATAGGTTAGGATGGAGAAAAATGGGATATGGTTCAGAGAAAACGACATGGGAAGTAGCCACAGGGTCATGCAGTCAAATACGGGTCACTTGCTACATATAGGAGCTAGGTCCACAAGTACTAGTCATTTCTACACTTGTCCATAGTTGATTTGTCCTCTAGAGAGCTTAGGAGAGCATGGCAGCTAAACAAATAGATATTCCGCGGGAGGAGCACTGGTTTGAGTGGATTCAACGGTTCGATCGGCTAGCAGAGGTAGGACCCTCGGTATGTGATTCTTCAAAACTTGTCAAAAGTCAATTTTTATGCATATTAATGGCTAGGAAAGACCAACTAGGGCAGATGCGCCGAAACAACCTTTTTGCACATATGACCTCCGAAGTGGTGCATCTGTCGCGTTATGGCGCATTTGAGCTGCGAAGCCGTGCATTTGATAAGATTGCGCATTTGATTCCGGAAGTGGTGCTTTTGATAGTTTTGCACATTTGAATCATTAATTGGCACATCTGTCTCCGTATGGGTTGGGAAATTGCGCACATGATGGGAAATAGTGCATGTGACCTAAGAATTGGCGCATGTGCCAGAACGGCACATACAAGCTATGGATCAGTGCATTCATGAGGAAGTGGCGCATGCAACCTTAGGATTGGCGCATTCATGAGGAAGTGGCGCATGTGATATGTATCGGCACATCTGCTACCTGGATTGGTGCATTTGCACTAAAAACTCAAATGACTTAATGAAATTAACCCAATTGGCACCTTGATCGATGCGTCAATTGATGAGCGATCTCTGAGATTGCCGAGAATCTAGTCGAGAGATGATATGTTGTTTCTGAGTAGGCTTGCTTGGTTATGGATTTTGTTGATGATATGCTTTGCTTGGTTGCAGGAGGATATTCGGACCGTCCTGACATCACGAGAGCAGTTCTTGTTGCCGTTGTTGCAATGGTATATGTTGACTGAGATAGAGCGCGAGGCTCTAGGCGCTATGGGTCTGCACTATGTTTGCTTTATGCCCGAGGTTCACATGAACCAGGCTATGCTAATGGTAGCGGTGGAGCAATTTCATAGAGAGGATGGCACATTCCATCTACCGACGGGGGAGATGGCGGTGACTCTTGAGGATGTGTACTCGATTCTGCACCTCCCGATTCAAGGAGAGCTGGTTGAGTATGAGTCACAGTAAAATGATGGCTTGGAGGAGTGTAGATGTGTATTTGATGATCTAGAGTTGGCGGGGGAGGAGATCTCGTGGCAGGACATGCATGATTGCTATGACTACTTCTCAGGCATAGTGGCTAGACTGATCGGTGGCGTGATATGCCCCGATAGTAGAGCGCACGGCTTCCCGATCGACTGGGGGAGGGTGGTGGAGAGTATGATCACAGACGGGACCCAGTATACATGGGGGGTGTGTGTGCTTGCAAACTTATATAGAGACATGCACCAAGTGGTTTATCACAGAGGAGCCAGTTTATTTGCGGGTAGATCGCTGTTGCAGTTTTGGTTGTGGGAGCACATTGCTATCACACGGCCGATATGTGTATTTCATAGGCAGAGGGGTGAGCCCTATAGTTACGACTATGCAGGTGTGATTTCCCAGCACAGGCTGGGGAAGTTGGAGTACTGGAGGCATGCTTTTGATGGCTTAGATGCAGTTGTCTGGCGTCCCTACATAGACTGCGAGGTATGGGATGATGAGGCAGATGAGCTTCCGTACTACTTCCAGACGCGGTGGCTTATTGGCAGGACTATGTACATTCTGGAGAGGCAGATTGTGAGCAAAATGCAGTGACAGTTTGGCCAAGTCCAGGGCAGACCACAGGGGGAGGCACACTTTGCCAAGACTCATGCAGAGAGGTACAGGTGGGGTCCTGTGGCATCATACGAGGAGGCCTTGACAGACTTTTGGCAGATTCCTCACGTAGCTTGGCCCATGCAGAGGGAGATAGTGGATGGTGGCATGACGCTAGACTACGAGGAGTGGTTCACGGCACACCCATTCCCAAGATATTTAGGGCCAAGAGAGTTAGCTCCTCATATAGATGAGGGTGCAACTGGCAAGAGGAGGGGAGGATGGAGGAGGAGGAGAGATCAGGGAGATGATGGGAGACTGAGACAGAGGCAGTGGGTCAGAGAGGGGCTTGTGGGCCAGTAGGTGGTTGGACAGGCACAGGTCTAGGTGCCAGTTCAGCCAGAGGTAGCACAGAGATAGATGTCACCGCCACAGTAGGTGGCACAAATGATACTAGGACAGGTGCCAGCGCAGCAGGTGGCACAGGTAGAGCAGGCTCCATAGCCTGATGTGCAGCAACAGATTATGGTTTCACTACAGAGTCAAATTAGGCAGTTGAGGGCTCATCTGAGAGCAGCAAAGTCACGGAGAGAGTCAGATGTGACTCAGTTATCAGAGTTGACCAAAGAGAGAGACACAACCTTAGCCAGTATGCGGGCTATGAGGGCAGAGAGAGATGCAGCCGTGATGGCCATGGGCACAGATGCGACATCAAGTTTTTTGGTTTCACAGGTGCAACAGGCACAGGCATAGGTGGTCCAGGTGCAGAGTGAGCTTACTAGAGCCTAGGCATAGGCTCAGTACTACAGAGGGTTATATCACAGAGCTGTGTCAGTACAGCACCATGCCCCTAGCTTCAGGAGCCAATCAGAGGCATTACTGAGGGTAGGTGGGTCTTGGTCTATAGGCTCAGTGAGGGGTCCCCAATAGTTAGGGGGAGGCAAAGGAGAGGCCAGTGTAGGGAGTAGCATTCCACGGCAGCAGAGTTAGTTAGACCGAGATACTTGTATCAGTTTTGATTGGATTGTAGCACATTCTTGATGGATGGCTAAGATAGCTGATATATGTATTTATTTTGCTCTAAGACATGTATCACTATTTTTTGTTGCACCTTGTATACATTTTATGATAGGACTCTAAGATATTGGATAGATATTTTTGATATGTTGTACATTTGGACATGTTTTTGATGATTATATGATGATGCAGTTGTTCGTGGTCTACATGCATGTGTTTTTACGTTTATATGTTATGGATGCAATCTATTTCATGATATTACTTGTATATGTGATGTATGCTAGATGGATTTGGGATGATTTGGTATGCAAATGTACATGTGTATGGATATGATTATGCAGCTCTATATGGCAATGTCTATTTTTTTGATTTTGTTGCTATGGATATACTGATGCAAATGTATGTGGATAACCTAATGTATGTATGCAAAAATGATTTAATCATGTGGATGACTATCCCATGTGATATGATATGCTGTCTATGCTATGTTTTTGAGATGTCCAAATGTACTCAATCAACACAGAGATGATATAGATAAGTAGAAGAAAAGAGGTGGAGGAAATGAGGATTGTGCACTTGATATGCTGTAGGATTTTACTTATTGCATGGATGATATGGATTTGCTGGATATGAGATGGATATGGGTGTGGATTGTCATCTTGAGATTTTTGCAAGGTTTTTGCTTTCATCATTGGGCACTTTTTGGTATTTTTCACTTTTTGAAATGTTGGAAGGAAGTACAAGTATCGAGGTATAATTAAACCAAGATGACCTGAGCATTCCTTACATGGATTTTGATATAGCAAGTTGATACAAGCATCTAGTCAAACTTGAATCTAGATTACCTGAGTACTTCTTGCATTTTAACAGATAAGGATTGCCCCTTTTCATGTTTAGACCTCGGAGTCCTCAATGATCTTTTGTTGATCACGTCGTTAGACAAAAGTCGTCACATTACTAAAGTTTAATCCACGAGTAGCAAACAAAGAAAACAATTATGCCCCCATCATAGCATCTCTAGCTTTTGGCATCTTTGAGTAGCATAGGAAGACAAAATGACAAAAATTCAAGACCTTGTAAATTAACCTGTTGATAAAACTTCTTTGCATTAGATGTGTCTTTTGCCATAATTGATATAGAATCATTTTGAGTGTTTTGATATGGTGCTGCACTTTTGTTTTTTGGACAAGTTGATGTTTTGTGTCAAGACTTTTGGTTTGGGTAGAGTGTACTTGCTGTGCTTGTTTGTCTAGTGAAAGGTATCGCAATCCTTATTGGTATCCTCTTAGAAAAGTGGCATTCGAGAATCCAAATCCACAACTAGGTCGAGGAGTTGCCCCTAGTTTAGACAAGGATCAACTTACTATGGGTGAGACAACAGACAGATATGGAGAGATGAACCCTAATGGATTGACCTTGTGCCTCGGGGGCTCATTACTAAATGGCCTTGCCTACGTGACAACGTAGAGGCAACGTAGTTTAGGCTAAACCCTAGTGGACCTAAGACCTAGGTGATAGAAAAGTGGTGCAGAAATAGCACGGACTTAGATTGATAGAAGGACTAGATATGGAACAGACGGGACAATGGAGTGGAGAGGAGTGAAGTGAAGCCTCGGGGGCGCATTAAGAATGGCCTTGCCTACATGATAACTCAGAGGTGATGTAGTTCGACAATGGTTCAAAGGACTGGGTCAAGACGGATGATATGATGGACACAAGAGACAATGAAGTCAGAATAGATGGAGGAAGTGGTTTGTTGCAGATAGCACCTATTTACCAGGTTTTCACCACTTGCTTTTTATTTGCACAAGAAGTTGAAAGTACACAGGACGCCTGTTTGCCAGGTTTTCATCATGGTACCTATCCTAGGCGCCTATTTGCCATGTTTTCACTATAGGACAATTTTTTTGTTATGTTCTCATTTTTTAATTTTTTTTTTCTATTTTTCTTTTATCACTTTTTCAAATTTTTTGGATTTTTTCAGGACTCCCTTACATTAGGGTTTTCAGGTATAGAACTTGTGAAGATGCATGTTGTTGATAGGATCATCGAATAGTTCACCTTGAGATGTGGCCAATTGATATGCTCCCAATCCATAAGCTATGATGATGACATAGGGACCCAGCCAGTTAGGTTCAAACTTTCCTTTCTTTTCTCTATCTTGCTGATTTCTAGGATTTTCTCTTAGGACTAGGTCACCAACTTGGAATACTCGGGGCTTTACTTTGTGATTGTAGCTTCTAGACATGCGTTGTTGATATGCTTTCAAGTAGTTAAAGGCCTGTTGTCTTCTCTCTTCAAGCAGTTCTAATTCTTGGAGTCTTGTCACTCTGTACTCTTCATCTGATATGAGGCCTTTTAATGAGACTCCCAAGGATGGGATCTCGACTTCAATGGGAAAGATAGCTTCAGATCCATAGACTAGGGAGTATGGTGTTGCATCTATGGGTGTGCAGATGCTTGTGCGGTAGGCCCACAGTGCGAGATTCAGTTGGACATGCCAATCACGGCCGGCATCATTGACAGTCTTCTTTAGTATTTTTAGAATGGTTTTATTTGATGCCTCAGCCTGGCCGTTGCCTTGTGGGTAATAGGGGGTTGAAAAGTAGTGCTGGATGTGGAATTTGTCACATAGTTCCTGGACATCTTAGTTTTTGAAGGGTCGTCCATTATCAGTGATGATGGACGAAGGGACACCATAATGACAAATGATATAGTTTAGGATAAATGAGGCAATCTGTTTGCCTATGATGTTGGCTAAGGGCACAGCTTCAATCCACTTCGTGAAGTACTCTGTGGCGGTGATAATGAATTTATGGCTGCTTGAGGAAGGAGGGTGGATCTTGCCCACTAAGTCGAGTCCCCACTGACAGAAAGGCCAAGGAGTTGTTAATGGCTATAGTTCCTACGCTGGTGCATGGATCAGGTTCCCATGGATTTAGCACTTTTTGCATTTCTTGACAAACTGTTAGGAGTCATGTTCCATAGTTGGCTAGTAGTACCCCATGCAGATGAGTTTCTTGGCTAGGGTAGGGCCACTAGAGTGAGCCCCGCATATACCGTCGTGTATTTCACTCAGGGCGGTTTGATATTCCTTCTTATTGAGACACCTAAGGAGAGTACCATCGAGACCTCTGCAATATAAGGTATTGGCGACAATGGCATACCGGGATGCCTAGCGGATGAAGGTTCTTTTTTGGTTACTAGAGAGGTCGGGTGGGAGGGTATTCTCTTTTAGATAGGCAAATATCTTTCCATAGAGAAGATATTTGAAGAATAAAATAAAATATAAAAATAAATTTTATTTAGTGGAGGATTTAGATTTTATTTAAATAAAATTTGTATTTTATTTAAATTTGGCAGAATAAAAGGTTTTAATTAAATAATTAAAATTATTTAATTATTTAGCAGAATGAAGGTGATGTATATGAATTTAATTAATTAAATAAATGTGTTTATTTAATTAAATTAGAGGAAATGAATCAGATAAATAAATGAATTTATTTATTTATTGATAGAAGAATGTGAAATGATGAAATAAATATTTAAAATATTTATTTAAGTAGAGTCATGTCAATTTCAGGTGTATACATTTTTCCCCTTTTTGATGCAATGTGTTTTATCATGTTGTTTCAAAGAATAAGATTTTTGACAATGATACATGCCCCAGTTTGCCCCTGGTACAAATTTAATGACAAGATGCCCCCTTGGGAGATTGGATGGGAAGAAGGAAGAAGGCATGAGACAAACAATCTCATGAAGAAGAAGGTGAAAAATGGGTTAGGATGGAGAAAAATGGGATATGGTTCAGAGAAAATGACATGGGAAGTAGCCACAGGGTCATGCAGTCAGATACGGGTCATTTGCTACATATAGGAGCTAGGTCCACAAGTACTAGTCATTTGTACACTTGTCCATAATTGATTTGTCTTCTAGAGAGCTTAGGAGAGCATGGCAGCTAGACAGATGGATATTCTATGCGAGGAGCACCGGTTTGAACGGATTCAATGGTTTGATCGGCCAGCAGAGGTAGGACCCTCGATATGTGATTCTTCAAAACTTGTCAAAAGTCAATTTTTATGCATATTAATGGCTAGGAAAGACCAACTAGGGCAGATGTGCCGAAACAACCTTTTTGCGCATATGACCTTCGAAGTGGCGCATCTGTCGCATTATGGCACATTTAAGCTGCGAAGCGGCGCATTTGATAAGATTGCGCATTTGATTCCAGAAGTGGCGCTTTTGATAGTTTTGGACATTTGAGTCATTAATTGGCGCATCCGTCTTCGTATGGGTCAGGAAATTGCGCATGTGATGGGAAATAGTGCATGTGACCTAAGGATTGGCGCATGTGCCAGAATGGTGCATATAAGCTATGGATTAGTGCATTCACGCGGAAGTGGCGCATGCAAGCTCGGGATTGACGCATTCATGGGGAAATGGCGCATGTGATATGTATTGGCGCATCTGCTACCTGGATTGGCACATTTGCACTAAAAATTCAAATGACTTAACGAAATTAACCCAATTGGCACCTTGATCGATGCGTCAATTGATGAGCGATCTTTGAGATTGCCGGGAATCTAGTCGAGAGATGATATGTTGTTTTTGATTAATTTGATATGTCAAGTCATTGATATGATAATTTGACTGTTATGAGTAGGCTTGCTTGGTTATGGATTTTGTTGACGATATGCTTTGCTTGGTTGCAGGAGGATATTCGGACCGTCCTGACGTCACGAGAGCAGTTCTCATTGCTGTTGTTGCAGTGGTATATGTTGACTGAGATAGAGCGCAAGGCTCTAGGTGCTATGGGTCTGCACTATGTTTGCTTTATGCCTGAGGTTCGCACGAACCAGGCTATGCTATGGTAGCGGTGGAGCGATTTCATAGCGAGAATGGCACATTCCATATACCGACGGGGGAGATGGCGATGAATCTTGAGGATGTGTACCTGATTCTGCACCTCCCAATTCAAGGAGAGTTGGTTGACTATGAGTCACAGCGGGATGATGGCTTGGAGGAGTGTAGACACGTATTTGATGATCCAGAGTTTGCGGGGGAGGAGATCTCGTGGCAGGACATGCATAATTGCTATGACTACTTCTCGGGCATAGTGGCTAGACTGATTGGTGGCGTGATATGCCCCGATAGGAGAGCGCATGGCTTCCCGATCAACTGGGGGAGGGTGCTAGAGAGTATGATCACAGACAGGACCCGGTATGCATGGGGGTGTGTGTGCTTGCACACTTATATAGAGACATGCACCAAGTAGTTTATCACAGAGGAGCCAATTTATCTGCGGGTATGTCGCTATTGCAGTTTTGGTTGTGGGAGCACATTGCTATCACATGGCCGATATGCGTATTTCATAGGCAGAGGGGTGAGCCCTATAGTTACGACTATGTAGGTGTGATTTCCCAGCATAGGCTAGGGAAGTTGGAGTACTGGAGGCATGCTTTTGATGGCTTAGATGCAGTTGTCTGGCATCCCTACATAGACTGTGAGGTATGGGATGATGAGGCAAATGAGCTTCCATACTGCTTCCAGATGCGGTGGCTTATTAGCAGGACTAGGTACATTCTAGAGAGGCAGATTGTGAGTAGAATGCAGCGATAGTTTGGCCAAGTCTAGGGTAGACCATAGGGGGAGGCACGCTTTGCCAAGACTCATGCAGAGAGGTACAGGTGGGGTCCTATGTCATCATACGAGGAGGCCTTGACAGACTTTCGGCAGATTCCTCACGCAAATTGGCCCATGCAGAGGGAGATAGTGGATGGTGGCATGACGCCAGACTATGAGGAGTGGTTCGCGGAACACCCATTCCCAAAATATTTAGGGCCAAGAGAGTTAGCTCCTCGTATAGATGAGGTTGATTCAGATGGGGAGGGTGCAGCTGGCAGGAGGAGGGGAGGATGGAGGAGGAGGAGAGATCAGGGAGATGATGGGAGATTGAGACAGAGGCAGAGGGTTAGAGAGGGGCTTGTGGGCCAACAAGTGGTTGGACAGGCACAGGTCCAGGTGCCAGTTCAGCCAGAGGTAGCATAGAGACAGATGTCACTACCACAGTAAGTGGCACAGCCGATACTGGGACAGGTGCCAGCGTAGCAGGTGGCACAGGCAGAGCAGGCTCCACAGCCTGATGTGTAGTAGTAGATTATGGTTTCACTATAGAGTCAGATTAGGCAGCTGAGGGCTCATCTAAGAGCAGCAAAGTCACAGAGAGAGTCAAATGCGACTCGGTTATTAGAGTTGACCAGAGAGAGACGCAACCTTAGCTAGTATGTGGGCTATAAGGGCAGAGAGAGATGCAACCATGATGGCCATGGACACAGATGGGACATCCAGATTTTTGGTTTCACAGGTGTAGTAGGCATAGGCACAGGTGGTCCAGGTGCAGAGTGAGCTTACTACAGCCCAGGTAAAAGCTTAGTACTACAAAGGGTTATATCACAGAGCTGTGTCAGTAGAGCACCGTGCCCCTAGCTTCAGGAGCCAGTCAGAGGCATTACAGAGGGCAGGTGGGTCTCGGTCTATAGGCTTAGTGAGGGGTCCCCAGAAGTTAGGGGGAGGCAGAGGAGAGGCCAGTGCAGGGAGTAGTATTCCACGGCAGCAGAGTTAGTCAGGCCCGGATACTTGTATCAGTTTTGATTAGATTGTAGCATATTCTTGATGGATGGCTAAGATAGCCGATATATGTATTTATTTTGCTCTAAGACATGTATCACTATTTTTTGTTGCACCTTGTATACATTTTATGATAGGACTCTAAGATATTGGACAGATATTTTTGATATGTTGTACATTTGGACATGTTTTTGATGATTATATGATGATGTAGTTGTTCGTGGTCTACATGCATGTGTTTTTACGTTTATATGTTATGAATGCAATCTATTTCATGATGTTACTTGTATATGTGATGTATCCTAGATGGATTTGGGATGATTTGGTATGCAAATGCACATGTGTATGGATATGATTATGCAGCTCTATATGGCAATGTCTATTTTTTTGATTTTGTTGCTATGGATATACTGATGCAAATGTATGTGGATAACCTAATGTATGTATGCAAAAATGATTTAATCATGTGGATGACTATCTCATGTGATATGATATGATGTCTATGCTATGTTTTGAGATGTCCAAATGTACTCAATCGATACAGAGATGATATAGATAAGTAGAAGAAAAGATGTGGAGGAAATGAGGATTTTGCACTTGATATGCTGCAGGATTTTACTTATTGCATGGATGATATGGATTTGCTAGATATGAGATGGATATGGGTGTGGATTGTCATCTTGAGATTTTTGCAAGGTTTTTGCTTTCATCATTGGGCACTTTTTGGTATTTTTCACTTTTTGAAATGTTGGAAGGAAGTACAAGTATCGAGGTATAATTAAACCAAGATGACCTAAGCATTCCTTACATGGATTTTGATATAGCAAGTTGATACAAGCATCTAGTCAAACTTGAATCTAGATGACCTGAGTACTTCTTGCATTTTAACAGACAAGAATTGCCCCTTTTCATGTTTAGACCTCGGAGTCCTCAATGATCTTTTGCTGATCACGTCGTTAGACAAAAGTCGTCACATTACTAAAGTTTAATCCACAAGCAACAAACAAAGAAAACAATTATGCCCCCATCATAGCATCTCTAGCTTTTGGCATCTTTGAGTAGCATAAGAAGACAAAATGACAAAAATTCAAGACCTTGTAAATTAACCTGTTGACAAAACTTCTCTGCATTAGATGTGTCCTTTTCCATAATTGATACAGAATCATTTTGAGTGTTTTGATATGGTGCTGCACTTTTGTGTTTTGGACAAGTTGAAGTTTTGTGTCAAGACTTTTGGTTTGGGTAGCTTGTACTTGCTGTGCTTGTTTGTCTAGTGAAAGGTATCATTATCCTTATTGGTATCCTCTTAGAAAATTGGCATTCAAGAATCCAAATCCAAAACTAGGTTGAGGAGTTGCCCCTAGTTTAGACAAGGATCGACTTACTATGGGTGAGACAACAGACAGATATGGAGAGACGGACCCTAATGGACTGACCTAGTGCCTCGGGGGCTCATTACTAAATGGCCTTGCCTACGTGACAACGCAGAGGTAACATAGTTTGGGGTAAACCCTAGCGGACCTAAGACCTAGGCGATGGCAAAGTGGTGCAGAAATAGCACGGACTCAGATTGACAAAAGGACTAGATATAGAACAGACGGGACAGTGGAGTAGAGAGGAGTGAAGTGAATCCTCGGGGGCACATTAAGAATGGCCTTGCCTACATGATAACTCAGAGATGACATAGTTTGACAATGGTTCAAAGGACTAGGTCAAGACGGATGATATGATGGACACAAGAGACAATGAAGTCAGAACAGATGGAGGAAGTGGTTTGTTGCAGATAGCGCCTATTTACCAGGTTTTCACCACTTGCTTTTATTTGCATGAGAAGTTGAAAGTACATAGGATGCCTGTTTGCCAGGTTTTCACCATAGGACAATTTTTTTCTTATTTTCTCATTTTTTTAATTTTTTTTGTTCTATTTTTCTTTTATCACTTTTTCAATTTTTTTGGATTTTTTCAGGACTCCCTTACATTGTGGTTTTTAGGTATAGAACTTGCGAAGATGCATGCTATTGATAGGATCATTGAACAGTTCACCTTCAGATGTGGCCAATTTATATGCCCCCGATCCATAAGCTATGATGACGACATTGGGACCCAGCCAGTTAGGTTCAAACTTTCCTTTCTTTTCTCTATCTTGCTGATTTCTAAGATTTTCTCTTAGGACTAGGTCACCAACTTGGAATACTTTGGGCTTTACTCTATGATTGTAGCTTTTAGACATGCGTTGTTGATATGCTTTCAAGTGGTTAAAGGCATGTTGCCTTCTCTCTTCAAGCAGTTCTAATTCTTGGAGTCTTGTCACTCTATACTCTTCATCTGATATGAGGCCTTTTAATGAGACTCCCAAGGATGGGATCTTGACTTCAATGGGCAAGATAGCTTTAGATCCATAGACTAGGGAGTATGGTGTTGCACCTGTGGGTGTGTAAATGCTTGTGCAGTAGGCCCACAGTGCAGGATTCAGTTGGACATGCCAATCACGGCTGGCATCATTGACAGTCTTCTTTAGTATTTTCAGAATGGTTTTATTTGATGCCTCATCCTGGCCATTGCCTTGTGGGTAATAGGGGGTTGAAAAGCAGTGCTAGATGTGGAATTTGTCGCATAGTTCCCGGACATCTTGGTTTTTGAAGGGTCATCCATTATCAGTGATGATGGACGAAGGGACACCATAATGACAAATGATATAGTTCAGGATAAATGAGGCAATCTGTTTGCCTGTGATGTTGGCTAAGGGCATGGCTTCAATCCACTTCATGAAGTACTCTGTGGCGGTGATAATGAATTTATGGCTGCTTGAGGAAGGAGGGTGGATCTTGCTCACTAAGTCGAGTCCCCACTGACAGAAAGGCCAAGGAGTTGTTAATGGCTGTAGTTCCTGCACTAGTGAATGGATTAAGTTCCCGTGGATTTGGCACTTTTTACATTTCTTGACAAATTGATAGGAGTCTTGTTCCATAGTTGGCCAGTAGTACCCCATGCGGATGAGTTTCTTGGCTAGGGTAGGGCCACTAGAGTGAGCTGATGAGTGTCAAATTGCACTCATAAAATACACTCTTTTTGCCTCTCTTTTCCTCTATTCAGTTCATCTTCCTTGTGTCTGCACTCAAATTAGTTAAGTAAGATTGTTCTAATTAGTGATTAATTAAGATAGATTACTTGAGATTAGAATTTCTGATTAAGTGGCTAATGTGCATGGGATTAATGGAAAAATGCAAAATTTCTCATTCTTTTTGAATCAGCAGGTGTACATATCAGAAGCAACGGTTTTGTGCATCTCTGAAGATCGCCTTCAATGATCTCCAAAGACCATAACAAAGAACAGTGACACCTGGGTTTTGAAGATTTGGGGAATATCTTCGGAGCTCTGCGAGTGTCTAGAATATCTTCGGAGCTTTGCGAGTGTCTGGAATATCTCCAGAGCTCTGCAATATCTCTGGAACTCTGCAATATCTCCAGAGCTGCAGACAGGAACAACTATCCTTGAAACCTCCTGAGCACAGGGCATGTTCCAGTCAGAGCTGCCAATCAGACACTTCAACAGCAATCCTAACAGCCCCTTACTTCACTCAAATCATCACCTGAGTGATGAAGGGTCAACTATCAGTTAAACTGCTGAAGTTTTATCTTTCCAAAGATTTTGCATAAGTTACGAATTGAACTAAATCCAATATTCTTATTTTCAGGGCTTTGATGCCCAAATGTATTAAGATCTAAACTTAGACCTTTGAGTGGACTTCTGTTCCACTCAATTCTACCCCTTTTGCATGATGATCTTTCATAAGTTAGACAATTAAGTACAAATAAGAGATGGTGTCATCTCCTAGAAAGACTGATAGATAAGTTCAGTGATATATCATCACTCTTTTTATATATACTTTCAGAAATAGTAATGAGACAACAATGATAAGATTATTCTGATTTTCGAAGATTTCAGTTATGTTATAGCCATACATTTCTCATAAACATAAAAATGAATGAATTGGATTGAATTTGGTTAGATCATCTTTAGTGTTGATTTCCTGCAATAGCCTTCAACCTCAAAGGTGCAGAGCAAGGGCCCACTCTCACCAATCAGGTAGGAGGCTAGTATCTCTGTTTTATTGTTTCAAGTTTCTTTTATAAAAGTATTTCCTATTTTAGTAGATAGATGCATGTGATCATTCTTTGCTTTGAGTACATTCCTGTTTTATTCTGTTTTACAGCATTCATTACATTTATTCAACAAGTAAATAGATTAGCCATTCTTTTAAGCTTAGGATTAGCTATAAACTGGTCACTTAGAATCCCTAGTTGCAGACAGCCATGGACACAGCCCTGGTTCTTTGACATCTGAAAATAGATTAAATGATGAGGTACAACGACAACCCATCATTTTTGGCGCCGTTGCCGAGGACTAGTTTGTGTTAATTAGGGACACTGAGTTAAAAATAGTTTTTAGAATAGATCTATATGGTTAGAGCTAGAGATCTTAAAGGAAGATATATTAAGCAGACACCCCAACAACACACCATAGGGGAAAGCAGTGAGGTGGTACACAATCCTGTTGAGGAAGGAAACCTAGATCTTAATTTGGAACCTGCACTTCAAACCAACAATCCCTTAGATCCTACAGATATTCCACTTGCCAATTATATCCAGGAATTACAACAAAAAGTTAAGGCAGATCCTTTGGTAGGACCTAATTTCCTAGAACCTCAGGAAGAAGAACTAGTATTAAACATGGAGAATGACAATCATGAGGAAGAGGAAAATCAGGCCCCAAGAACCTTCTCATATCCTATTCTTTTGGCTGCTGGAGACAATGCTCCCATGAAGAATATCTCACCAGCACATCTACCAAATTTCAGAGGACTTTCCTCTGAGGATCCAGATCAGTTCTTGTTTGAATTCAAAGTAGTCTGCCAAACTTATGATTATGGATCAGATAACCAGAAACTCAAACTGTTCCCTTCCACCCTGAAAGATTCTACGATGAGATGGTTTATGGGTTTACCCCAGGGTTCCATCTATTCTTGGGATCAAATGGAAACTAATTTTTTGGAAAAATACCAAGATTATTGCAGATCCAGTAATAAAAATGAAGAACTATTTAAAATTAGGCAGGGAGAGGAAGAATCCTTAGAAGACTATGTGGATAGGTTTAATTTTGCCTTGAGAAGGTATGGCAATTCGGTAAACCACTCCTTGGCCAGAACCCTATTTATAAAAGGATTGGATAGAGAATCAAAACAGGCACTGGACCTAATGGGAAAAGGGAACATTAACAAAATGGAAATACCTGACATAAAGGAGCTCTGCAGGAATTATTCCAGAACTCAAGATGGAGTAAGGTCATCCAAAAATTTTAAGGGGAAGAATGAGATAGGACAGTTAATGGAGGAAATTGCAAATCTAAAAACAAATATTCTAGTCCAACTAAATACCACATTGGATGGGATCCAAGCAAAAACTAGGACAACTAATCAAAACAGAGCAACTGAACCACTTTCCATTTATTGTCCTAGGTGTAGAAACAAACACCTGTTGAGAGAATGTCCCTTGGACAAATCAGAGATCTGTCAAATATGTGATAGGGAGCATCCTACCAGTCAGTGTAGTCAGCTTCCAGCCTTGAAAAGATTGAGTAAAAAGAATGTTGTGATAGAGGAGGAGTTGAACTATGTGGGACAAAAACAAGCCAGAAATTTCCCTTATAATTAGTACCCAAGCCAATCTTCTTACAGGGGTCCTACTAATTGGGGAAATAGTCAGTGGAATCCAGCTTGGTATGGCCCTCAAAATAATCCTCCTTGGGGACAGCAGGATTGGCAAAACCAAAATTGGCAAAATCAGCCTTGGGGAAATTAACAATGGCCACCACAGTTTGGGTCACAAGGCATGCAACCACAGTGGGGTCCTCAACAAGGATATCATCAACAATACCAAGGACAACCTAGACGTTTCCAACTTCAACAGCAGACTTTACTAACTAGATCCTCCAACACACAGGGTCAAACTCAGAATGAACCAATTAGTCAACCACCTTTACCAGCCCAGCCTATACCAAACCCATGGAATAAACAGGGAGCAGCTGTCTATATGACAGAGCAAGAAAATCTAGCTGGAATTAATGCTATATATTCAAATAATCTCCAGCTGCATTCTGGGAAAGCATTCCCAAGACCTTCTCCTCCAACTATAGTTGAAATAACCAATGATGAAGAACCTGAAAATCCATCCAATCAACCCCCAGAGGAGATTACTAACGAAAAGGTGCTAGAAAAATCAACCATAGACAACTCTGGAGTTACTCCTAAAAAGCCAGCTCCGGAGAACAGTCTAGAACATAATTCTGATAAGAGCTCCAGAGATGCTCCGGAGATGGAAAAACTAGCACCCTACCCAGAACGACTTAAACAAAATGCTCCCCAGAGAAAGGTTTTACAAAAACAAATCCAACCCAATCAGGAATCAGAACTTTTACAAGAACTCAAGCAGCTAAACATTGAAATTCCTCTCCTCCAGGCCATTAGAGATGTACCAGAACTAAATCAATTCATCAAATAGTATTGCATCAAAACACAGGGCAGAAAGAAAAGTTTTCCCTCCACAATACAGGTGGAAGGAAAGGTAATGGATCTATTGATGGGAGAAATTCTCCTCCCAAAATATGGAGACCCTGGAAACCCTATCATAACTGTTTTCATCTCAAGGGTAGAAATTTCAAATGTTCTGGTTGACTTAGGAGCAGCAATTAATGTGATGACAGTTCATACAATGGACAAATTAGCTTTGTCAGGTATCCAATCCATGACTACAATTCTTCAACTGGCTGATTAGTCAGTAGCTGTTCCAAAGGGAGTGATCACTGATGTACCTGTTATAATAGATTCATGGGAATTTCTAGTGGATTTCTTAATACTGGAACCTAGAAACCAAAGAAATGCTTATCCGCTGATTTTAGGAAGGCCATGGCTGGCTACTGCAGCAGCATCTATTGATTGTCGAACTGGAGATATGGTCATTTCTAATGGGATAGATTTAAAGAAAATATCTCTGTATCCTCCAACTAAACCATCGGTGCATTACACAGGAAGAGTATGGGTGGATGAACCAGATAACATGAACAACAGTGCCTCATTAGCTATGGTAACCATTAGGGAACATCTGGGAGAATTAGGAGAAGAAGTATACTATGATACAATGGAAGACTTCACTCACATCCTAATCAACAAAGATGTGATGGAACTCGCCCAAGACCCTCAGAGAAAACTTCTCGTTTCTTCTCATTGTACCCTTGCCAACATTATTCCTTGTGGGGAAACCTTTTACAGGGACTTAGCCACTTTCCACATGTTACTCCCACATTCTTGTCCTCTCAATGCCATGACACCAATGTATGGACCCACCACATCTATGGATCAAATTACCAAACAGGTCATGATTCTGCCAGGGAAGACACTTAATATAAATACTCAGTTAATAGCAAGTCAGGAAGAAAAACTTATTCAGCTTTTGGTTTCCCACTCAGCATCTTTTGCCTAGGAATACCAAGATATGAAAGGCATACCTCCTGAAATCTGTACCCATCATATCTACACTAAGGATACTAAACCTGTCAGACAACCACAAAGAAGATTGAATCCTGCCTTAAAGGACATTGTCAAAACTGAAATAGAAAAATTACTCCAGGCAGGGTTCATATATCCAATCTTAGACAGTCACTGGGTCTCACCCCTTGTCATTGTGCCTAAAAAGAATGGGAAATGGAGGGTGTGTATTGATTATAGAGAACTCAACAAGGCCACAAAAAAAGACTACTTTCCCTTACCATTTATTGACCAAGTTCTGGACAACCTTGCTGGGAGAAAGTATTTTTCTTTTTTAGATGGATTCAGTGGGTATAATCAAATTCAAGTAGCACCTGAGGACCAAGACAAAACAACCTTCACATGCTCTTGGGGAACCTTTGCTTACAAAGTTCTTCGTTTTGGGCTGTGCAATGCCCCAGCTACATTTTAGAGACTAGTTCTAGCTATTTTTGCTGAACTGGCTAATGAATGCATGGAAGTCTACATGGATGACTTTACTGTGTATGGGAATAACTTCGAGGAAGCTCTCACAAACCTTGGAAAAGTACTAAAATGTTGTAATAAAAATCAACTGTCCCTTAGCCATGAGAAATGTTTTATGATGGTGGAGGAAGGAATTGTTTTGGGACACCATATTTGAGAAAAAGGGATTAGAGTGGATCAGAACAAGATAGAAGTAATCACACAATTGCCTTCACCCAAAAATCAGACTGATGTCAGAAGTTTTCTAGGTCATGCAGGCTACTATACGAGGTTCATAGAAAACTTTAGCAGAATAGCTGCCCCCCTGTTTACCCTGCTTAACAAGGAAACATAATTTCTTTGGACAGCAAACTGTCAATCAGCATTTGAAAATTTGAAGGAGAAGCTTACTGTGACACTAGTTTTAAGGGGACCTAATTGGACTTTACCATTCCACATACAAACTAATGCTTCAAATGAATCCATTGGGGCTATTTTAGGACAAAAAGAGGAAGGAGAGACTATGCATGCCATTTATTACATCAACAAGAACTTTACCTCTGCAGAAAGAAATTATACAACAACTAAGAAGGAATTCTTGGCAGTTATCTATGCTATAAACAAATTTAGACATTATATTACCGGATATAAAATATTTATGCACACTGATCATGCAGCCATCAAGTACCTAATGAATAAACCAGTAGTAGGTGCAAGGATCATCAGATGGTTATTGCTCTTGCAAGAATTTGATATTACCATAGTTGATAATCCAGGAAAGTTTAATTTGGTTGCTGATTTTCTGTCAAGATTGCATACAGGAGGAGAAGATCAACCAGTGGAGGACAAATTTCCAGATGAACATCTTTTTGCCATATCCACTACTACACCTTGGTTTGCTGACATAGCTAATTTGTTAGCTACAGGCTTGTATCCATCCCATTTTACTTCAAAATAGAGAAAACATTTGCTTAAAGAAAGCTTATCCTACAAATGGTTGAATGGTTTACTATTTAAATGTGGTCCTGATTTCATTCTATGCAGGTGATTGAAGGCTGATGAGACTTTTGATGTGTTGAGGGCATGTCATGATGAGCCATCTGGTGGCCACTACTCTTTTCACAGAACAGTCCACAAGATCCTTGGAGCTGGTTACTACTGGCCTTCTCTTCATAAAGACACAAAGAAGTATGTGCAGCACTGTGACCAGTGCCAAAGGATGGGGCAGCCCACCTTTACCCAGGAAATGCTGCTACATCCTCAAGTCATGATGGAACCCTTTGAGCAATGGGGTCTAGACTTTGTAGGACCAATCTCACCACCATCATCAGGCAAGGAGTATATTCTAGTATGCACAGACTATGTTACTAAGTGGGCTGAGGTTCAAGCATTACAGTTTGCAAGAGAAGAAAAAGTTGCTGATTTCCTTTACAATAGAATTTTCTTGAGGTTTGGAGCCCCAAAATCAATAGTTTCAGACAGAGGATCTCAATTTACTTCACAGGTAATCAAGGCATTCACAGATTTGTACCAAGTCAAACACAGAAAAGCTTCACCTTACCATCCTCAAGCAAATGGGCAGGTAGAAGTAACCAACAGAGAACTTGAGAATATCCTAACAAGGACAGTGGCAATGAACAGGAAGGATTGGGCTAATAAACTACCTGAAGCAGTTTGGGCTTACAACACAACTTGGAAGTCCACAACAAAGTTTTTACCATATGAATTGGTTTATGGGAAAAAGCCTATACTATCTATAGAATTTGAACTCCAGACACTTAAAACTGTATTGGATGTTGGGCTGCCACTGTCTACAATTCAGCAGAACAGGATTCTTCAGCTCAATGAGTTGGATGAGATTCGGACAGAAGCCATTCAGCAAACAGAACTGGTTCAGTACCAAAGGAAACAATGGCATGACCAACATATCAAGAGGAGGACATTTCAACAAGGAGATTAGGTTCTTCTCTATGATTCTAAATTCAAAGAATTCAAAGGGAAATTACAGACTCACTGGCTAGGTCCTTATCAAATAAAGGAAGTGTTTGAAAATGGAATTGTATTATTGCAACCAATTGATGGGAGCACAAACACATTTCTAGTAAATGGTCACCAGATAAAGCTCTACAAAAGACCATCTACTAAAGAGGAGTTTCTTGATAATCTGAGTTTTGATACAAGGGATACCACCTCTGTCATAGTGTTGGAATAATAATAAAAAAAAGGTTGAAAACCAGCAATGGCTGCCTTCTGAAAAAATAAAAAATAAAAAATAAAAAAAGGTTGAAAACCAGCAATGGTTGCCTTCTAGAAAAAAAAGAAAAAAAAAATTAGAGAAAGATGGAAAACCAGCAAATGGCTGTCTTCTCGACCAAGGGAGTTGAAAACCAGTAAAATGGCGGTTCCCTTATCCAGGACAATTGTAATAATTGCATCTCCTGTGCTTTCCAATAAGGAGCATCTCCGGTGCTTCCCAATAAGGAGCATCTCCGGCGCTTTCCAATTAAGAGCACCTCCGGCGTTCTATTAATAATGCCGACAGTGTCCATAATAAAGGCGGGACCTACCTCGCCAGGTGGTAAGGTAGACAACTCACATGCTGAGGTCATCAAGACTCATCTTCTACTTTATCACATAGCATAAATAAATTAAGATACTAATAATTGCAGGAGTGACCACAAGCCGGCGCTGACATCACTGTGGGCGTGGATCTTAGTGCCACTCAATGCAATGATTGCAGGTCGCGTGCAAGTAGGAAGAGGATGTCATTTTGGCCGCCGTTTAAATGCCACAACGTGTGCAGTTTTCAAAACGGCGCAGTATTTCTCCCGCGTACGTTGCCTCATCATTAAAACTGATCCAGGTAAATCTATTTTTCATTAATCATTAATTAGTAAACTGTCCTGTCTTTCAATTTTGAGTGCTGCTGTGATGACACGTCCCTCCACCATCATTTCCTTTTTCACATCCAAGCATGCCACCATCTGTGCCTTAATGCCACCTTACCTCTGGAGCTCCCTGTCAGTCCGTTACAATTACGACTGCTTTGATCCCTTAACCCATCTGCATAAACCCAGCCTGAAAACAACAGCATCCCTCATTCAAACCTCTAGAATAGACTAAAGCATAAGATAAACAATTCTCCAGAGCCTACAGAGTAATTTGAACAGCACTCCGGAGCCTATAGAGTAATTTGAACAGCACTCCGGAGCCTACAGAGTAATTTGAACAGCACTCCAGAGCCCATAGAGATCAGAGGGACAGATAGACTGCAGATCGCAGAAGAAAAGAATAAAACACAGAAACTGCCATCAATTCAGGTATGGGGGTCAAGAAAAAGTCTGAGCCAGAAAGTACTGTGGGTCTTCTAAAGGATGCAACTACAGCAAATATTTTAAGGACTGCTGGATGGCTTGATTTCCTAGACAAGTTCGAGGGGTTTCAGGAGGACATTGTGGACGAATTCCTTAGGAATTTAAGAGACGACCAGACCACTGTGAGAGGGAACCAAATCAATCTCTCCTCCACAATTATTAGCCACATCTCCAGACTCCCCGAACAAGGTGAGAGGTTCCACCACCTGAAAATCTTGTATACAGAGTTAATTAAAAAAAATTCTGTTCGTGGTGAGCCTGCCATTCAATTGCATATGAATAAAAATGAGGTCAAAGGAATTTTGAGATCCACTCTCCCAAACCCTTGGGCAATTGTTGCCACCTAGTTAATGAAATATTTTACTTGTGATGGCCAATTCTCCATAGTCTTAGGGCCCATAATGAAAATGCTCATTTTTCTCAGACATGGAAATAGGCACCCCGAATATAACATAAATATCCCAAATTTCCTCTATTCTGCCATCAGGGCAACTACAGAAAAATACCAGCAGGGTAAGGGACCCATGAAGCATCATGGCCTCATCTTCCTGATAGTCAAGCACCATTTCTTATCTCAGGCCAATGGGGACGAACTATTACAGAATTTTCTTGAGCATAACCCTCAGGTCAGAGCACCAGAGATAACACAAACAGAGGATGAGAGTTCTCCCTCTCACCATGGTGAAGAAACTGATACTACAGCCTCCTCCACAGCTTCTCACAAAAGAACATCACCCTCACAGGAGGCTACATCATCTGCAGCCCCTGTTCCTAACAAGAAAAGAAAAGGCAAACAAATTGCAGAGCCTGCTCCTACACGGCCTCTATATATGACTCGGTCAGTCAGGCGACAAATGACTTCACTTGAGGGATTTAGGCCTAGGGAATTAACAGAGGAAAAAGCAGGGCAAGGAATTTAAGGGAGATGGTGGGTTGAAGAACTATCCCATGACTTTGATGAGGTACCTCTGGTCTGAAAGAGGAAACAAAGTAAAAATTCTCCAGCACCCTCTGTTCAGTTGGAGTCAAGTCCAGTCTCAACACCACAATATGCTCCGGAGACAGGAAGCTTACCAACTGTTACTATCTCCTCAGATTCTGAGGAAGGAAATCCTGCTCTGGAGGCACTAGTTCCACTTGTGCTCCGAAGAAGCAAAAGAAAGAGATAACTCTCACAGGCTGAGAAGGATACTGCCCTGCTCATTGAGGCACTCCTAGAATTGAGCACATATGAGGACAAGGCAGGACCTTCAGTTGTGCCAGCAGCAGCAGAGGATCCTCAGAACAAGGGCATAGCAGAAGAAAAAATAGGGCACACAGATACATTGGGAGAAGCAGAGCAAGTGGCCATGGATAATCTTGACAATCAGCCACCAGCCACAGAATTAGAGGCAGAAACTCTATCACATCCCTTTGACCAAGAAGATATAAAGATCTCAACAAAGCAACAATTAATGGAAGAAATTGAGAATTTAAAAAGGATGCTCTGGGGCAAAAATTTAATTATTACTGACCTCAAGAAGGTCAGGGTAGAAATAGAGATGGAATTGAAGCAAACTATTGCAGAAATCAAAATAGACCTCCAAAACAAGGACAGAATCATCCAAGAGAAGGAGGTAGAGTTAGAAACACAGAAGAGTGAGGCAACAAAGGTGGTGGAAAAAAAAGAAAAAGAAGCAGTACAAAAGGTTTCTGATCTCACTATGGCTAGAGACAATGGCCTCGCAGTGATGGCAGCACTGATTGAGAAAGTGCAGAGTCAGGATAAACAATTAACTTGGGCCAACAATAGACTGGATGACCAAGAAGAATACATTCAAGAATTGTCTGGCCCAAGGGCAACCAATGAACAGGAGATTCAAATAGATGCTTATGTGGGACCAATCCCCATTGACATTCCTAAAGCCCTGTTTCATTGGGAGGAAAGGTGTAGAGCATTTGAAGCCTCCAAGCCAATGTTGCAACTACAAAGGGCAGTCACTGCCAGAGCAGAACGAATAGCAACTTTGGAGAGCAAAATCATTCAAATGGCCTCCCTCTCCTCAGAAATTCTATCTTGCAGACCTCCCAGTGCCAGCTATTCAATGTTCCTACAAGAAAGGATACTGCAAAGGAAGTTTTCCTTAGTCTTATCTGACATGAATGAGGATACAGAAATAGCAGAAGGTTTCATGACAGCTTACACCAGAAGCAATGATGAAGACAAAAACTTCCTCTGTGAATTGTACTTACATGGGTTCTGCATTAATGATATAGCTTTCATGATTAATCACTTTGTGGGAGAATGCCAGCTTAAGGCATTCATGTCCCTCATGAGAAACCACCAGATTTGGGACGAGAGGATGGAAGATCATCTTCAAAAGGATTCAAAAACAGATCTCCTCCTCAGAAAAGAATGTCCCAATCCTTTTGCCTTTCAAACCCAATTCAGGTCCATCATCTATCATCCTACAAGTGCAACCAGCATCTTGCCATTATATTTGAAAAATTTGCAGAAGTGCTCTATTGACTTTGGTCTCTTTATGATTAATTCAGCAAATCCTATCCTTGTTGTAGCAAAGAAGAGATGGAGTATTTTAACACCAGAGCAAAAACTTAGAGAGGTGGTCACCCCTGCAAACCTAAGACTATTCATGAGGAAAGCAAAGATGATATCCAAATTGATGGATAAACATAAACAGGAATGGATAGGAGGGCAGTTCAGACCTCCTCTAATAATTGAACCACTCCCTATATGGACAGAGCAGCTGGAAGATGAGAAATTGCAAGATTGGATGAAGCAGGTTGACAAGTACATGGGGAATGGTAACACCAATAAAACTACATGGACAACCTATCTCCAGGAGTATAGTCTGACTGAGAGATTGCTTCGTCAAAACAAATCTAGAATGTGAAAAGCAGGAGGACCTGCCAAGCCTTAGGTATGGGGGGATGATGAGTGTCAAATTGCACTCATAAAATACACTCTTTTTGCCTCTCTTTTCCTCTATTCAGTTCATCTTCCTTGTGTCTGCACTCAAATTAGTTAAGCAAGATTGTTCTAATTAGTGATTAATTAAGATAGATTAATTGAGATTAGAATTTCTGATTAAGTGGCTAATGTGCGTGGGATTAATGGAAAAATGCAGAATTTCTCTTTCTTTTTGAATCAGCAGGTGTACATATCAGAAGCAACAGTTTTGTGCATCTCCGGAGATCGCCTTTAATGATCTCCGGAGACCATAACAAAGAACAATGACACCTGGGTTTTAAAGATTTGGGGAATATCTCTGGAGCTCTGTGAGTGTTTGGAATATCTCTGAAGCTCTGTGAGTGTCTGGAATATCTCTGGAGCTGCAGACAGGAACAGCTATCCTCGAAACCTCCTGAGAACAGGGCATGTTCCAGTCAGAGCCACCAATCAGACACTTCAGCAGCAATCCTAACAGCCCCTTACTTCACTCAAATCATCACCTGAGTGATGAAGGGTCAACTATCAGTTAAACTCCTAAAGTTTTATCTTTCCAAAGATTTTGCATAAGTTACGAATTGAACTAAATCCAATATTCTTATTTTCAGGGCTTTGATGCCCAAATGTATTAAAATCTAAACTTAGACCTCTGAGTGGACTTCTGTTCCACTCAAGTCTACCCCTTTTTCATGATGATCTTTCATAAGTTAGACAGTTAAGTACAAATAAGAGATGGTGTCATCTCCTAGAAAGATTGATAGATAAGTTCAGTGATATATCATCACTCTTTTTATATATACTTTCAGAAATAGTAATGAGACAACAATGATAAGATTATTCTGATTTTCGAAGATTTCAGTTCTGTTATAGCCATACATTTCTCATAAACATAAAAATGAATGAATTGGATTGAATTTGGTTAGATCATCTTTAGTGCTGATTTCCTGCAATAGCCTTCAGCCTCAAAGGTGCGGAGCAAGGGCCCACTCTCACCAATCAGGCAGGAGGCTAGTATCTCTGTTTTATTGTTTCAAGTTTCTTTTATAAAAGTATTTCCTGTTTTAGTAGATAGATGCATGTGATCATTCTTTGCTTTGAGTACATTTCCTGTTTTATTCTATTTTACAGCATTCATTACATTTATTCAACAAGCAAATAGATTAGCCATTCTTTTAAGCTTAGGATTAGCTATAAACTAGTCACTTAGAATCCCTAGTTGCAGACAGCCATGGACACAACCCTGGTTCTTTGACATCTAAAAACAGATTAAATGATGAGGTACAGCGACAACCCGTCATGAGCCCCACATATATTGTCATGTATTTCGCTTAGGGCGGTTTGATATTCCTCCTTATCAAGACACTTAAGGAGAGTACCATCGAGACCTTTGCGATATAAGGTATTGGTGGCAATGGCATACTGGGATGCCTGGCGGATGAAAGTTCTTTTTTGGTTACTAGAGAGGTCGGGTGCGAGGGTATTCTCTTTTAGATAGGCAAATATCTTTCCATAGAGAAGGGAATCGGCTCCTACGATGTGGCATATGATATGGGATTCTGAGGTATCGTATGCAGGACAGGATACTGGCTCTACTAAGAACTCATATCATGTTTGATTGCCTAGGATGTCAAGGAGAGATGCAATCAGGGCCATTGTGTCTATAGCTTTATTCTCGATCCTTGGTATCTATTCAAAAGATATCTTGATAAAATATTCCTTGAAGTCATCTACCATTCGTTTGTAAGGAATCAGTTTCTCATCTTTCATTTGGTAGTCATCATTTACTTGGTTGATGACCAGCTGTGAGTCCCCATAGACTTGAAGTTCCTTGATGTTCCACTCAACTGCCAGCTTGATACTGATGACCAGGGCCTCATATTCTGCTACGTTGTTAGTGCAGGGGAACATTAACCTATATGACTTTGGAATAGTGTCACCATGAGGTGTGATTAATAAGATACCTACCCCTGATCAATGTTGAGTGTATGAGCTGTCGAAGTACATTTTCCAGTTTTCTATGTTGACATGGAAAATAGATTCATCTAGAAATTCAAAGCTCAGGGGGTTGTCATCCGTTAAAGGTGCATCTGTTAGTTGATCTACAAGCACTTGTCCTTTTATCACTTTTCTATCTTCATATTCTATGTTGAACTCGCTGAGAAGCGTGACCCATTTTGATAATCTACCTCTTAAGGTGGTCTTGTTGAGTAGGTACTTTAGTGGATCAATTTTTGCTACCAGTTTAATAGAGTGTGACAGCATGTAATGTCTCCATTTTTGTGAGGTGAAGACTATAGCTAGACATGCTCTTTTGATTGGCATGTATTGCAATTCGTACCCAACGAGTGTTCGGCTGATATAGTAGATTGTCTGTTCTTTCCCATCATAGTTCTATTGTGCAAGGAGAGCTCCTAGAGCTGTTGGTGTAGCTAAGATGTATACTAATAGAGGCTTTCCTTGAATTGGTGGCATCAATACCGGTGGTTTCATGAGATATTCTTTTAGTTGTTGAAATGCCTATTCACATGACTCGTTCTATTTGAAGGGGATATTTTTATTTAGCAGATGAGAGAATGGGTAGCACTTGTCTGCCAGTTGGGAAATGAACCTTCTAATAGACTGTAGTTTGCCTTGTAGGGATCTTAGCTAAGTCAGGTTCTTAGGAGGTGGTATTTCCATTATCGCCTTCACTTTGTATGGATCAACTTCGATACCATTTGCAGACACTATGTATCCCAATAATTTTCCTGATGTAACCCCAAACACACACTTCTTGGGATTGATTCGCACATTAAATCGTTCCAACCTATTGAAGACCTTGTCTAACACTGCCAGATGTCCTTCTCTTGTAAGTGATTTTGCTAGAATATCATCGACGTAGTCTTCCATTATAGTGTGCATCATGTCATGGAAGATTGTAGTCATGGCTCTCTGATATGTTGCCCCAGCATTTTTTAGACCAAATGGCATGACACACCAATAGTAGGTGCCCCAAGGACATGTAAATACAGTTTTGTGTTGGTCCTTGGGTGCAATCTTATCTGGTTATATCCTGAGAAACCATCCATGAGTGACAACATAGTGTACCCTATTGTAAGATCTACAATCATGTCTATGTTGGGCAGGGGGAAGTCATCTTTGGGACAGGCCTTGTTCAAGTCTCTGAAATCATTGCATATTTTGACCCTACCATCTGGTTTAGCCACTGGTACTATATTCAAAACCCATTCAGGATAGTCTATAAGCCTGATAAATTTGACATCTAAGAGTTTCTTTAGCTCTTCTTTCACCATGAGGGCCACATGCGGATGTATCTTTCTGAGTTTTTGTTTGACTGGTTTAGCTCTTGGAGCTAGAGATAAATGATGCATGATAAGATTTGGATCTAGCCCTAGCATGTCAGTGTAGGTCCATGCAAAGTTGATCTATTTTCTTTTGAAGAAATCTGTAAATGCTGGTTTTTCATGTTCTGTTAGAGCCTTTGCCATGTGGACCATTCTGGGATTATCACCTGTGTTGACATTGATTGCTTCTGCCGGTTCTATCAAGATCGATGATCTCTCCTGATGTGTAATATTGGGGAGAGGGTCAAGCCTTCCATCCTTCGACACCTCAAAGAGGTTTTCACCATTGGATATGCCTTTATTTTTACTTTTTTGATGATCTAACACTACCGCGGAGCAGTTTTCACCATTAGATCATTCTTTTATTTTGATGTTTTTATGACTGAAAGGCTTGGCTCTCTCTCCAAAATAGGCCTTCTCGTTGAGTTCAATAGCATAGCCAGCTCTGTGGTCTCCTGCAGGTATGTGATCTCTCAGTTCAAGGTAATCGATGATGGCGTCATCATTCTCGAAGGTGTCTAGTTCAGGGGTGGTACCGCCTAGGTCCTAGTTTATAAGTTCCGGGTGTATCAAAGGTAATGGATCATTAGGTTGGTCTAGTTCAATGGTGTTAATGGTTAGGACAGAGTTATTGAAGGAGCGGAAAAAGTCTGTGATGGTACTCTCTATTAGTGGGTCTGTCAAGGGGGTAAACATTCCTTCCTCACGATTTTCACTATTGTTGCTATGCGGGTCAGACTCTAATGGCTAGCCCTTGGACCTTGTCCCTTGTTGTCATGGGTTGGGTCATACTCATGGACAACATCAATATCCTTATCATCACAAGACATCTTAGAGAGGCTATCCCATTCATACTTGTTAGAATCAGTTTCGTTCCCTAGTTGCATTCGCTGAATTTGTTCAACCAGATTACTAGTAGAGGTTTTTGGTTGTTTGTCCTTATTCTTGTTTGCTCGGTTGTTTCTTGGTGCTCCAGTGTAGCCTAGCCCTGTAGTGTCTCGGGCTGTTAAGGTATGAGGTTGGATGGGTTCAATGATGCCATCCTTTCTTGAACCAAGTGGACCATGTCCTTCATACCACATTCTCTGTAGCATTTGAAAGCCTTGACTGTACTATTCTGTTGGTATAGTGGGATGGTCATGTTGCATTGAGGAGATAGCTTCATCTTTGTATAGCCACTGTAGGATATCTTTTTCATCACTTTCATCTTCTAGGCTTCCCCATTTCACAAATGGTCCTTTGGTTGGCTTCTCTGCTGTGGGTGTTTTTAAGATAGGTCTCCCATAGGATCAAGGAGATAGAGGCAGTTGTGCCAAACAGAGGGACTGAGATACCGTGTACTCACCCAAGCCTTTATCTTTGAGTTGGAGTTTAGGTTGAGACGCCCCTGAAGAGGAAGCAAGTGTAGCTAGATCAACATGAGAGGAGGATGAAGCAGAGTCACGGTTATTGGGGATCACAACTTCTAGTTTGGGCTGAATGGAGTTGTAGTATTGATAGGGGTTAGGATCACCTTGGATGGTGATCTCTTGTCCTTCATGTGGGAACTTGATACATTGATGGTATGTAGAAGTTACTGCTTTCAAAACGTGGATCCATGGTCGCCCAAGAAGAATGTTGTATGCTAGCTCCATGTCAAGGACTTGACAAGCTACATCTTTCACTACGGTGCCCACCCTGATTGGTAGGGTAACAATTCCTTTAGACATTCTTTCTTCCTCATCATAGGCTTTTATGGTGATTTTTCTTTTCAGATTAATAGCCTTCTCTGAAAACCCCAATGTAAGGATTAGCTTCAATGTGCAGATATTCAAACCAGCCCCTCCATCGATAAGGACTCTTTTAATTTTGTGCTTGTGTATAAAAGCTTTGGTGTGAAGGGAGGCATTATGGGGTTGAGTGATAGACATATCATCCTTCTCAGTGAATGATAGGGAGTGCGGTGAGGTGATGTGACCGACCATAGTTTGGAAGTGCTCTTCAACTAGGTTCGTGGGGACGGAGGCTTCTGCTAAGGCTTTGGACCTATGAGAAGGAGATAGACACAGAAGTTCTAACATGGAGATGTGTGTAGGTGTTTTGTGGAGTTGATCCACGATACTGTATTGACTAGATGGAGGAGCAGAAGCTCCTCTAAGGGTGACCCTATTACTATGGGTAGTAACGTTTCAATCTGGATCCTTGTTGATAGTGATCACATTAATGTGTGAATCACTTTCTGAGATATGGTTAACAACATAGTCAAAGCTAACATTTGTGTAGTTTGCGTTGTTAGAGCCACTGGTATTTCTGTTGGAAGGTCCTCCCTGCTTGTAGTTAGGAAGAGGATCCTTGAATGCCTGATGATCACTATTGGAAGTATGTCCGTGAGATTGTCCGTTAATGGATATTTTATTTTTCTCTATTAAGTCTTGGATTATATGCTTGAGTGTAATACAATCATTTGTCTTATGCCCCCTGTTTCGGTGGTATTCAAAGAAGTCATTGTCATTCCACCAATTGGGTTTGACCTTTGGTTCATACTCTCGTGCTGAGGGAAGCGTTATGAGATTGTTGGTGATTAGCTTCTGTAGGGCAGTTTCTAGTGACTCATCCAGACGTGTGAACTTTCTCCTAGGCTGAAAGTTGGTAAACCTAGATTCAGTATTTCTTGGTTTGTTTTGCGAGGGGGTATTTTGAGGTGTTGATAGGTTGAAAATTGGTTGCTTAGGTGCTGTATTCTTGGCATCCACCACCCCGTCATTCACAACTTTCCTTGTTTTTCATCCAGAATCTAGGTTTGTCATTGTTGGTGTTGGTATTGGGAGAGTCTTTATAGAGCTTGATTTGACCTTTTGCGATTAGGGCTTTTTTCTATGATGAGGCCCATCTCAATGACCTTACTAAAAGAAGTAGGACATTAGATTTGGATTTGGTAGCTTAGGTCCGTTTGCAAGTTGCGGACGAACATCTCTAGCATCTATTTCTCCTGCATTTGGTGTTGGCACTTTCTTGCTAGTTGTCTCCATCTCTGTAAGAAGGCGGTGAAAGATTCTCCACCTTTCTGTTTGGTGTTACAAAGATCCAATATTGAGGTGTCGTGCTCAATATTGTAAGAGAAGTGGGTGACAAATTTGTCTACAAGCTCATTGAAAGTTTTAATACCAGGTGGCAGTCTAGAGAACCATTCCATGGCTTGCCCACCTAAGCTTCATGGGAAGAGTCGCATAAGGTAGGTGTCGTTATGTGTGACCTCGAGAAAAGCAACATTGAATTCTCTGATGTGATCCCTTGGGTCACCCTTTCCTCGATATTTGTCAAATTTAGGCACTTCAAATTTTGAGGGGAAAGGTATCGTGACCAAGGCCCTATCAAAAGGATATGGTGAAATATCCTTTAGGGTGTAATGTTTAGTCGATGCTCCTATTTTCATATCTAAAATTTGTTGTTGGAGATCTTCATATTTTTGGTTCATCAGACTTAGGGCATCCAAGGAGTCAATTGTTGCTTTGCTCTTGTCCGTGGGTATTTCATCATGTCTACTTCCTTTAGGGATTCTCTCTTCGTTAGTTTCTCTTAGAGCCTCTACATCATAACCTTTAGGAAGTTTTACTCCTAGGCTTGCTAGGTGTAAGAAGAATTTTGTAGGGTCTTGTGCAAGTACTCCTTCTAATAGGCATTGAAATTTTGGGTCATGCTACATTTGAAGGATCTCTTCTCTAGAAATTTCTTCGTCACTTTCATGACTGTTGGGAACACTTTTCTCTACCATTTCTACCTGTTTTTGTTTTTGTAATCTTGTCAAGACCATGCAAGGTAGTAAAGAGATGGGATGATGTGAGATTGGAAGATTTGAGCAAGGTGCTAGAATGAGACAAGGTTTTAGCAAGGTTCTTCTTAGATCTAGGTGGTGTCAAACAAAGTGGGGTATACAAAAATGATAGTCTAAGCTAGGATGTTAGAAATCCGTATACTTGATGTTGACTAGTCTTGCACAGCCCCCTAGTGGATTTCTGAGAGAAAAGGATAAGTAACCCTTGATATTGGAACCTCACTAGGTTTTGCTTGAGGTTTGATTTTGATCAAGAATAATTTGGCTATGACCTTGTTGGAAATTTGGAAGAAATTGGCGAGATTTTGGATGAGCAAGTAGCTATGGTGTGAAAAAGAAGGAGAAATGGTTGATTTGCAAGGTCTCAATCAGATTTTGAAAAACTGAAACAGGTTTTGAAGATGGTTTTTTGAGAAGTTTTTGACAGTTTTGCTCTTGGAAGGTACTAAATTTTGCTCTCAGGTTTAAATGCGCAGCAGTTTAAACATGCAACAACACAAGTCAGATGCGCCAGAAGTCAGAGTAAATGAGTAATAAGTCAGTTCAAATGCGCAATACTGGCAACATTTTAAATGCACCACAATCGATGTTAAATGCGCACAAAGTCGGGTCAAATGCGCAATACGGGCAAATGCGCCACAATAGAGTTCAGATGCACTAAAAGTTGAATCAGATGTGCAATACTGGCAAATGCGCCACAATAGAGTTCATATGCGCTGAAAGTTGAATCAGATGCGCCATAGGTCGTGGCAAATGTGCAACTCTAGCTTTTTGTCTTGTTTTCTTAGAATTTTTGAAGATTTAGGAATGTTTTCAGGATTTTCTATTTTTTTTAGTTTGAAAAACTTGGTGTTTCTGAATAGTCTGATGTTCAATTATGGCAAAAACACAGCAAACACATAGAAGTTTTTCATGATTTTTTATCTTTTTATACCTTTTTTGGATTTTTTGGACTATTTTGACTCAAAACAAGTACAACCTAGGCTGGATGTGACAATATTCGTTGAATCCTCTAGTTGTGCCACTCAAAGCGTGTAGCTCCAGGATCTAGTAGCACCAGCTCCCCTCCATGGCACTCACTTCTCATGCATACTAGATCCAGGTTTCCTTAGGCTCGTACCCACACCGAACCTTAGGATTGTCCTTGCTACCTCTACTAAGAGTCACTTGAATCAAGGCCACTTCAAGAGCTCCGCCCTTTGCATCAACAAATAGGGGTTTTTGGCTTGCTACACAATTGGTTCTTAGTAAGGGCAACCGTTTGAGTGGTTACATGTACGGCGGCACTACTCTCCGTTATGGAGTCTCCTAGCCTCAAAGGGTTACGCCTATGAGGGTTTTGGGGGAGGTTGGCCGTCAGTGTAACACAGTAGCACTCGTTGCTTGAGGTTTTCACCTCAAGCACAATTTATTTTAAGTGGCTTGGTAGGGCTTGGCTTTAGCCTGTTATCACTTAGGGTCGTTCCCACTTGGACAAGCGTGCATCCAAGGGCAGGCCCCCCTAAAGGTTTGACAAAAAGAATGACAAGTCTGGCACTTTGATCACCCAATTAAGGGGAGAGCATAAGCCTATTATCATTCACAAGCACAGAAAACACTTGTTTATCTAACCTAGTTAAAAATAAAAAAACTAAATGAGTTAATCTACTTGTGCAGTCACACGATTGTTAACTTGGAAGTGTTTAGATCATAGCATTGTTCATTCCCTGTTTGTTAACTTTGAAAGTGATTAAGACATAGCATTGTTCATTTTCTGTTTGTAAAGATAGTAGTGGCCTAATTTAGGAAAATAGATCAACAATGCAGAGATAGCAATTGGGTTCAGTTACTTCCTTCCTAGTTATAAGCTACGTGAAGTTTGTATGAAATGCACTTGTTACTTTACCCCTAATTAGTCTAAGTGAACTAGACAAATCATCTAAATGACCTAATCTAGCTATGAGCCCTACAAAACCAACTGTTAGATCCAACGCATAAAATCAAAAACCCTAAAAATAGAAAGCATAATCAAATGCGCCGCACTGCAGCCTGAATGTGCAGAAATAGGGAGTGCATGCGGCGTTGTACAAAAATGCAACAACAGAAGTTAAATGTGCAAAAAATAGAGGTATATACGCAACTATGACAGATCCGTCATTTTACAGTGCATATGTGCCAAAAGACAGAGTAAATGTGCAACTATAATGGATGCGTCATTAGATAGAATGGAAGCGCCAAAATGTTGGGTATATGCACAGCTACGATGTAGGCACAAAAACAGAGGTTGGATGTGCAATTTCTGAGGCTAAATGTGCCGAAGTATCAAATGCACCAATTCATGAGGTAAATGCGCCATCTGGGAAGTCAGATGAGCCGAAAGGTCAGATGTGCCAACTCAGAATGCAAATGCGTCACTTCGGGGGTTAGATGCACCAGATGCCTCTGTCAGAACCTGTTCGTCACCTGTACGGACCTGTCACTTAAAAACACTCAGTTTATTGATTAGTAAGAGAGGCAAGTGCCCCACAGTGGGCACCAAAATGTGAAGGGGAAAATAGGTTAATCCAAAAGATTATAAAACCCAAACATCTACAGAATCTGAAGATAAAAGGAGATTAAAACAAATAAACAACAATACTTACACCTTTACCTTGCGTCTTCCATAGTTCGCCTATCTTTCTTTGATCTTGGTGATGAAGCCCTCATAAGCTATTGCTCCCTTGCTTGTTAAAGATGACAAAGATAGAACGGCTATGATACTTGTGTGGTTGAAGATGGACTTCAAACACACTAACAAATGGATGCTATGAGGTACTTTAGGAAGTGGGGTGCCAAAGGCGCGCTTGTATCCTGCAGCGTAAGTTTGCAGAAAATGAGAGATATGAAATGAAGAGAAGAAGGTTGTATTTATAGAAAAAGGTGAGGGAAGATCAATGGTTGAGGAGAAAAGAGAAGATC